>BLBF01000026.1:18839011-18932815 GCA_015471245.1 Laticauda colubrina
ATTAAGTTTAGTTTAACATATTGCACAAACACACTCCACTACTACTGACTCTTTGATTGTATAGTATCTGATTATTTATATAAACAGATTAGATGCTCACAATTGCCTATCTCACATTACAACACTTGTAACATTAAATAGTTATAAATCTAGTTAATAAAACTGTCAAGCAGAATAGAATAGAATTCTTTACTGGCCAATTGTGATTGGACACACAAGGAATCCTGCCATAGGAAATAGCCGAGATCCATGGGCATCTGTGTTGGTGTGGATCATTTATAAAATGGAATCCACAAATTGCGATTCTTCTAGTATTTCTTTCTAAAATTGCCCATGGAGTATTCCATGTTTATCCTCCCAAGTCACTGAAGTTATACATCAAAGAGCATGTTTGCATTTCTGTAATAGATAACAGCACAGAATCAGGCTCCAGGGTTTGTACAAACCATAAACTGAATTAACAATCACACATTAATATACTATAAAGATTAAGCAGAGACAAAAAAAGAAAAAGAAGCCCTTGTACCAGGTGAATTAACAGTTTTAAAAGCTTCCCAATGTCACTTTTTAAAAATCATAATAGTCCAAATCCAAATGACAACATTTTACTTTCATTCAAAACAATTTCCCATCAGTTTCAAGAGATTAACCATAATCCCCATTCCGAGAGTTTTAATGCCTGAAAGTCAGGTAACCCAACCTCTTCTTTATGTCAATGGTTTTCCTCTGTTGCCAAATTTCATTGAAATGCTTGAGGGTTTAATACATGTTGTCCTTAGCTTACGATCACAAGCGAGTCCAAAATTTCTGTTGTTCAGTAAGACTTTGGATATGTAAGTGTGGCCCTATTTTAGAACCTTTCTTGCCACAGTTGTCAATTGAACCATTGCAGCTGTTAAGTTAGTAACACATTAAGTGAATCTGGCTCTCCCATTAACTTTGCTTGGCAGAAGGTCACAAAAGCTGTTCACATGACTGTCATAAATATGAACTTGCTGCCAACATCCAAATTTTGATCAGGTGACCATGGAGATGCTGCAACAGTGGGAAAAACAGTCATAAGTCACTAAACAAACTGTTGTAAGTCAAGGACAACCTGTATTGCATACCAGTAGCACAAACTAGCTCTCATACTAGCCAGATTCATTTATCAGGCTAAACCATGATGTAGACCAGAGCTGTCAAATTCAAGGCAGATCCGCAGGCTGGATCTGGCCTGCAGGGTGTTTAGATCTGGCCTGTGGGGCCACCCTGGAAACAGTGAAGGACCGGCCTGAGATGCTTCTGCCAACAAAAATGGAGCTTGGGGAAGTTGCATGCAGCCTGTCTGGCTCAGTTTTTGGCCACAATGGAGTTCAGGAGGCATTCCCCAAGCTCCATTTTTGCTGATAGAGGGCTGGAGGAGGCCATTGCAGCTGAAAACAGAGCCTCAACGAATGACGTCTGGCCACCCTGACCACACCCATCCCAGACATGCCCCCCCCGGCTCCCAAGGTCAAACACAACCCTGATGCAGCCCTCAATAAAATCGAGGTTGACGCCCCTGATGTTAACATTTTCACATGAAGCAGACTGAAAACAGATCCAGGTTTCTGTGTTCCAAAAACCTCAACAGTGTGGGAGATCAGAGCCAGCTCAGCTCTGCAGCAGCTACAACTGTTGCAATGCAGGTTGTTCATTTTGAGATGTTTTGCTTCATTTCCACACTAAATGAAACTTTTCTTTGATCCTGCTGAGCTTCAGGTCTTGCAAGAAGAAAGCTAGCTGGAGGGCTTTGAGGTTCCCTTCTCAAACAGCAAGTGTGAAATTGACAAGAGTTTTTGTCAGTTTCCCTCCAGACCTACAAAATGCTCGGCCACTTTTTTGTTGTTTCAGTTTCTTTTCTTTTTTCCCCTTTTTGCCTAGAGTGAAATGGGAGGAGGATGTTTGTTGCTTACAGGCCTGCAGTAATGCAGAACAGAATAGTATATTTTTATTATTATTATTGTTCTCAGCATTTCAGATTGGCAGAAGTGAAAACAATTTTGGATTGCCTTTAAGCTCAATTTCTGAGGTTAAAGGAAGTGAAAACAAGTGATAGTGTAGAAATATCCTGTCATTTGTTTAGTAATGGCTTAGAAACTTTTAGGAACATGGCGCTATGTTTTGTAAATCATGTTGTGGAAAGAGAACTTCACAAGGACAGTGGTGTCACTCAAGCAGGAAAAGCCAGAAGGGAACATCAGGCCAGCCATAAAACAAACTTGCATAGGAAAATAAGTTTAATAAAAGGTATTGAAAGAAGCCTCCTAGACAAAAGCCAAGTAATTAAAAAAAGCTAGGGAAACAAGGAAAAGAAAACCCTTACACAGGACATGTCAAAATCAGCAAAACAAACAGACAAAAATTACAAAATAAATTACAAAGGAAACAAATAGAAAATTACTACAAACAAATAGGAAAAACCATTATAAAGCTAAAAGAGATTAGGAAAAAACTGATATACAATCAAGCCACCCCGCAGAGTTTATTTTCCATGCCTTGCTAAGTTTGCCTTCTGGCGAAAAGATAAACTGACAGGTTTTTAATATCTAAACATCAAACATTAAACACTAAACGAACATTTATACACAAAAGGAGGAAAAAGGTATAAAAAACCAGGAACTTACCATTCAAAGTTAGCTCGCTAGCCCCAGGAATGCAGCCACGCTGTCTTTCGCCTTCCTGAAAATAAAAAGATCCAGCTTTCAAACAGTTGTCCGTATCCTTGCGCCAGAGCTCTCCCAGCGGGAAAATTCAAACCCTCGAAGAAAGGCATTTTGACAGCCATTCTACAATGTGTTACAATGTAACATTCTAGGCAAATTCAGCTTATTGTGGTTAACTTAATTCAGTTTATTAAACACTCGATTCATGTGAAATGAATTGATGTCAGTAAAAAAATGAGCAGCATGGAATAGAACTTCATCCTGACCTTTGTTTAAAGGCAAAAGAAGTAAAACATTATTTGTTTGGTTGAATTTCAGAAAAAAAGCAAAAAAAAGATAATGCTCAATTTTGCTTGATCTTGTTTCTTACAATTAGTGTTATCATAACTAAGAAGCTGGATGTGTTGGATACGTAAACTTAGTTCCAGAATCCCAGGATGTAAGCAACTAAGATCACCTGACTCAAGGGAAGAAACTGAAAATGTCAAATACTGAAAGAAAGCACATCAGAGAAAAAGAGTTTTTTTTAAAAAAAAAATGAGTACAATTGATGAAATACCTAATAAATGTTCATGGCAAGTCCATTCTTCCTGAAAAATGAACAGAACAGAATTATTAAAAACTGGTTAAAATGGAATATTTAAAAAATTGCTTTAGCTTAGGAAATCGTGCATCATTTATTCGGTATTTAGTTTGAAATAAGCTTTACTTATTCAACAAATGCACGTTAACATTATTTAGATATAAAAGTTAATCAAATACAAAAAAAAAAACAAAGTGGCTCTAAATGCAAAAGCTGGCGGAATCAAAAAACCAAGATTAACAATAATCTTTCACTCTAGAGAAATTCATGGAAACAAGGAATGCTGTAGGAAAATCCCAAGTGGAAAATTGAAATTTGAGGGCAGGGGAAGTATAATTACAACTTGACATCTTATTGCTAAAAAGGTTTTTATACCATGTGAGTTCTTGTAAAAAGAATTTGGATTGTTTGAAATTGTGAAATGACGATATATTCAATTAAAATGTATCTTGATCTCACAATATGGTCTAGATCAGTTGGCACCATCTAAAACTTCTAAATTATTAATACCAAAATATGCTTGACATCATTCTAATAATATTACAATACAATACATTCAAGTATTTGGTAATGTGGATATTAGTTATTTGCAAGAATTCTGAACTAAAGAGTTGCAATATACTTTATTAACAAATCGATGGCTTAGTCTTTTGGAAGTGGTGTGGCTATAATAAATTGAATAAATAAAATAAATAAGAATAAAAGTCTTAAATATCTATGTGCAAAATTTATTATTAATTATTAATACCAAAATATGTTTGACATCATTCTAATAATATTACAATACATTCAAGTGTTTGGTAATGTGGATATTAATTATTTGCAAGAATTCTGAACTAAAGAGTTGCAATATATTTTATTAACAAATTGGTGGCTTAGTCTTTTGGAAGTGGTGTGGCTATAATAAATTGAATAAATAAAATAAATAAGAATAAAGGTCTTAAACCTTTATTTATAAATTTATAAGTCTGGGAATGACTTAGCAATTATGAGAAGTAAATCAACTGAATCACAATTGGGGTGAGGGACCAGCACAGTGGTGGGATTCAATTTTTTTTTTACTACTGGTTCTGTGGGCATGGCTTGGTGGGCATGGCAGGGGAAGGATACTGTAAAATCTCCAGTCATAGGTGGTATTTGCCAGAACTACTCAAAATTTTCCACTACTGATTCTCCAAAACTGGTCAGAACCTCCTGAATACCACCTCTGGACCAGTGTGAGACTAGTCTCACAATTGACCCAATTCCTCCAAAATGTTCTGTCCCAAATACTTAAAATGGTTATGGTTTGGAGGATTTTTACCTGGTAATCCTAATTCTGGAATATTTTGTTTTCCTGATGACTGTTTCAAACCTATCCCAGACTAGGCTGTTTTAGGGACAATTTGGGAATTGCCATGAACAATTCTCATCATTAATTATTATTAAAGGATTTACTTCTCAGAATTACTAAGTCATCCCCAGATGGGTGGATGGATACTTTTTACATAACATATTTTATATATTTTTATTGTAAACCACACAGAATCTCATATGTGAGATGGTGGCTATATAAATTGAGTAAGTAATAAACTTAAATAAGTCTAAAGGTAATAAGAACATAGATTTCTGTTGCCAAAGCTGTCCACTCAAAGAAACCAAAGGAAACCCACAATTGTCACACCAGCTATTTCTGGGCAAAGATAGGAAACAATTTCTACCTGTTCATCTTAAGTGTGGTTGAATGAATCATGACTGAATGGTGAGTGTGCAATATCAAAATCACCAGCATTACTGTGTTCAGCCAATACTCTAAACCAAGCCAAAACAGATTATGGCTTCAAAACCCAGTCTGTCTCTTTTCCTTCTCCTAAATATTATATAACGGCTGAACAGTAGAGCAATGTTTCAATGTCTTCGTATTTGTACTGTGAAAACAATGCAGTCCATATTATTATATTTTCTTCAGAGGTTACCATTTTCTCTTTTAGATATTGGCTGCAATCCAATATATACACTCACCTTTAAATAGGTCCAACTGATTCCAATAGTACAGATTATTTATAGCTCAGGATGGAACTATAGAGCCCTTGGTGGTCTCTAAGCTTGGTTGTTTGCTTGCAGACATTTCCTTACCCAGCTAGGAAACATCATCAATGCTATGTGTGGGAGAGGGGTTTGCTTGAGCAAGACAGAATTAATTCCAAGGAAACAGTCCCAAGGATACCCAAGGCAAACTTTTACATCTTCATCATGTATTCCCACACCAGGAGTTTTATTCAGAAACCTGCTAGGAGTCAGTTATGCATAGGATTGCTACTATGTTTTCAATAACAACCCTGTCTCCTTCCTAGACCTGTTGAAGGTAGACATGTTGATTGAAAGCCAAACTCATCTAAAAGACCACACTGATTTTATAATCAGAGCCATGCTCCAAGGAACAACATGGAAATAAAGCCAGTTTGGTCTAGTGGTTGAGTTGCCAGGCTAGAAAATGGGAGACTGTGAGTTCAAGTCCTGACTTAATCATAAAAGCCAGCTTTGGTCCAATTAATCTCTCTCTCTCAGTCCAACCCACTTCACAGGGTGGTGGTTGTGGGGAAAAATAGGATGAGGAAGGGATGTTGGATATGTTTTTCATGTTGAGTTATTTGTAAAAATAATAAAGGTGGGATACAAATAAATACATAAAATTAAAAATATTTAGGTACTAATAATGGATTCCATGGTACAGGATTCATTTTCCCTGCTCTTCTTCTGGGAACTTTGCTGATGAAATTTATTAAGACATTCTCCACTTTAAATAAATTCCCTCCACCGAATCTGGTATTTCCAGATTAGGAATTGTCCAAATGAAGCACTACCTTTCTTTCAGTAATGTGACCTTCTGATGATCCTATGTGTTAAAACCAGCTCTTCGTTATCTCAGTTCAGACCAGTTTCTGTGAAAAATCAAAGTGCTTCATGTTTGCCTGCTTCTTATTTGAGATAGGGCCTGTCACCTCAAGGTCACAGGTTCAAATCTGGCCCACATCAGTGGTGACCGAAAGTGTTTACCATCTGCTGACAGTTCAATGGCCTGTGTGAAATGAAGCAAAGGAGTTGTACTTTGTTCTTGGTGTGTGTGTGTGAAAGGTGTTACAATCACACCCAGAAAGACCAATTGGTAATTTTCTGATAGCAGCTTCATCCAAGAAAGGCCAAATTTAACAATTATCTTTCCTGAAGAGTATTTGAAGGGTGTGTGTGTTTATGTGTCTTCAATTTACTAAGGGACTATTAGTATATCCCCAATTCAGGGGTGGGATTCCAATTTTTTTCCTATCAGTTCTATGAGAGAGAGAGAGTGCAGAGCAATCAAAAACTGCCAGATTAAGGAAAAGTATCCAGTCCATATGTTGGATTCAGCATGATGATCCATTAATAGAATTGCACCATACATACTGTTAAGCCTGGGTTCCCCAACCAGGGTTAGGTAGACAAGCTAAACAGAATGTGCAGCGTTAGTCAGATAGGCACACAGATAAATGAGTGAGCTAAGCTTGTATGTTTATTAACATACAGTAAAAATAACAGATACGCTTGTGCTATCAAGAATATATTTTATTCCAGTATAAGTTTATGGCATAGTCAAATAACAGTCCAATATTCATTTACCATGTAGTCAGTCCATTCAGGGGTATTCAGTTAGCAAAGTCCATGTAGAATATCCTATGTCAGTTCACTTACAAATCAGTTTTGCAGAAAATTCTGGGACTTTGCAAATATGCTTCTTTTGAAGAAAATAATTAAATGTTTACCCTAATCAAGTATAATGAGTTTTCTCTAAGCACCATTGCTGGTAGTCAAGATCTCAAAACCAACAAATGTCATTGATTGGGATGCTTTACTTCCTGAACCTAACGCCATAATTTGTTGCTAACTAGAACCGTTGTATTTCTCTTGGTCAAATGTTGCTGGCCAATGTTTCCGGGCTGGGCATTCTCTACGTGCAGCATCTAGCTGGAAGCTGTACAGACACTTTGTCTGGCTGTAACATCATCAGCAGAATAAGCACAGCTGTTTGAGCCGAGGGGTAAATGCTCATTCATTTCATCTTGCTATTTTATTTTTTGAATGATTTCAATGCTCTCCATGACCTTACAATAAATCTCATCCTTTTAAAGATTTTTCCTTGTCTGAAAAATGTAAATGGAGAATATACAGTGTATGGTTTTTCACTTATTTTCTGTAGATATGAATTGAGAGTCAAACCCCTCATTGATTTTTTTTTCAACTAAGTCCCGATTCAATAAGAAGTTCCTATTCCTATTGCAGAAATATGGAAAGATTTCATGCTCCTTATTTCCAAATGACAAAATAGTAGGATGAGTCAGGTAATGTTACTAGATTCATGCTGGTCTATGACTAACAAACCATTCATTCTTACTAGGGGATTTGACAAACTCACATCGTCATAGCAGCATTGTGTGATGTATCAGGACACTTTTTCCCTTCACTAAACTAGGCATGGGCATGGCCAGCACATGACACATCTGGCCCTTGGACTGTGAGTTTGACAGCCCTGTTCTAGAACATTAGATGTTTTCAAGAGACATGTTTCTGAGGTAAATAAAATTATGCAAATGAAGTTCTACTGTCATAATATTTGTTGATACTCCAGATTCAACTATGTTATTTTGAATATAATGGCAATTACATTCAAATCTTTTTTTTAAATGGTCATTTTAGAAAAATCTCAACTGATTTTTCACGAAGGTTTGTGGTTTCTAAAATTATAAGAAGAATCCTAGGATACCAATCATGTAGAAAGAAATATTAAAGTTGAGACTTAATAATACAACATATTTTTATTCCTGTTAATTAACCCATTAGGCATATTTGTTGGAAACAGCCACAACTGGAAAATACTAAGGCATAATAGTTTACAAGCCACTTTAATGTAACACATTAAGCTACGGTTGAACAAAATATTGCAAGACAATTTTGGAAAATTCATTCATCATACAGGCATGTTTTCTTTACTTACAAATCTTGTAAGCAGTTCTACAAGTTGTGGAGTTCTGCAGTAGTACCAACTTGGCATTGTAGGCTTAATAACCATAGAGAAATTAACAGCCATGATTAAGGAGCCAGTGTTTATATTCACATTAGTTAGTGGAATTGCCAGTCATTTAATGTTATATAAACACACACTAAGTAATTAGGCTATAAAAATTCCCTTTGCAGCAATGGAAAGCTTTTTAAAAACCTACTTACTGGAGAATTCTTGGAATAATGCCCAGTTGAACTCAATGGGACTCACTTATTAGCATGTGTGCCTCTGATTAAGCTGTCTGTCAGCAGATATGTTGTTCTGTTAAATTTCTTCATTTTAATTGGTTTTCTATTTTAATTTTAATGAAGGGAAATTCGGTTCCCCTCCTTCAAACAAATTCTAGTTTTCATTGCAACAAAATACACCTATTTCTATTGTTGCACATAGAAATATAGTGTTTTAATTATGTATCTCTCTGTATATGTAAATTTAAAGGATTTTTTCTCTTAAAACATGTCTTATTTGGACAAAAAAAAAATCCAACTGATGATGGGACAGGGTATACTGAATACATTTACCACAATATACAATTTCTTCAGAATATGGGAGATATAGCCCAATCTATTTGGGAAACCCTGAATTATGGTGGATCACAGTATAAACGTCCAATCTTGTCATTATCCCAGTTGCCATACAGCTGAATTGAATGGAATCTGGGGCCAAACCCTTCAAAAGAGATTGATTTATCCATTAAAACCTCTCAGTTCACTGACTGGAAAATAGTGGGATACCAAGCTGAAATTTAAAAATAATTTTTACAGATGTTTCGGAAACAGCACCAATCTACAAACAGTTCCCTTGGCTAATGTTTTGCTGGTATGATAGCTATAGCTGAATCCAGAGGAAACCCGTAACTGCACACATCTGGTTCTCAGTTTATCTTGGCCTGGCAGAAGATTCTTCCAGAAAGTTTGTTTCGATTATTGTTCTCTGTGTCACACACACATGAAATATCTGGGGAACTACCAAGTTCACTAAATCAGCAAGAAACAGCTGCACAATAATTAGGGATTAATTTACAGGCAGCTTCTCTCCCCCCCCCCTTTAGTTTTGATGCAAAATCACTGAGGGGTTTTTGCATTGTGTCACAGCACAGAGGAAGAGGGAGAGGGAGAGGAGAAAGAAAAAGAGAGAGAGAGAGAGAGAGAGAAGAAGAGGAGAGTAATAATATAACAGTAACCCCTCTCAACATCTTTGTTCCAATGGCTTCAGCCAGCAAAGAATGGGAGGACTATATAGCTTTGTCAATAACAACATCGCTGCCAGTGGAAGAGGATGGGTTTGCAAAGGGGGCCAACCGAGAGCAAGCTCCTCCGTCTCTCCTAAAGCAATTGCCAAAATGCCAAACGAACTTGGAAACGTGAGAGGGAAGGCAAACTAACCCGCTTCCTCTGATTGCTTTGATTTATTTATTTTTTACTCAGGGTTCCTCCTGCTCCATCCACTCAGTTTGTCCGGAGGCTGAGATGCGTCAGGCTCGGTGGGTTGGGTGCCCTCCCCCCCCTCCTCCTCCTCTTTTTAAATGTTCTTTCCAAGTCGCATTTCAGACTCAACTCCCCAAACTCTTTGATCTTCTCTCTCCGTCTCCTTACCCGGAAGAGAACCTTTGCCTGCTCAGCTGGGCGCTCGGAGCACACGTGGGAAACCTGGCGCGGCTCCCCGGTTCTTGCCAAATTTAGTCACACAAAGAGGCCAGGAAAGGGGAAGCCGGGCGAGGATGAAAGAGGCAGCCGGCGGGACTTCAAAGGGAGCCCCCGCCCCCGCTCAGCCCGCCTCCTAGCTATATAAGGAGAGGCTGCCGCGGTGGCCTTTCTCACGCAACGCTCGGCTCTCCGGCCTCGGCAACTCTAAGCCCCCCGGGGGGGGGGGGGGCCTTCAACCCCCCGAATTCCCCCGCCAGTGCTGGCTGGGGAATTCTGGGAGGTGAAGTCCTTCCCCCCCCCCCCCCCCCCCGCTTAAAGTTGCCGAGATTGGAGCCTCCTGGGTCTAGCTCGCCCCTCTTCCTGCCCAGTTTTATTTGTAAAGAACCTAGGAAATTTTGCTTTCTCTTCTGGCTCACCTCACAAGCAAAATACATGTCTGTGTTTGTGAATGCGTTAATGCCCACATGCGCTTCATGCGAAATGCGTTTAATGTATATATAACCGTGTTGCTTGTATCTTTACAATTTATTTTTTGTTTCCTAGTATGGTTTGATTGCTTATTGGTAACCTATATGATTATCGCTAAGTACCTTATGATTCTTGATGGATATTTTTCCCCTTTATGTACACCGAGAGTTTATGTCCCAAAGACGAATTCCTTGTGGCTCCAATCACACTTGGCCAATCATTCTACTCTCCTCTCCTCTCAAGTAGAACGTATTGGGTTGCAGAGCTGACTCACCGAGGATGACATCCACCCATCTTCTCCTTTTCCACTGGCTTGTTCGCTTTCACCCCGCCTTTTCGCCCACCTCATTTGTTTTTCATTAAATAGACTACATTTCCGGATATTTTTCCGGCCCACAGGCTTGGTTATGTCGGCGGGCAAAGGTTATCCATTGTGCATTAGTCCGCGCTTTCCTCCAATAACTGAAATGTACCGACTTCACACGACGCGCGGGACTGGAATAGGGCTGGCTAACTTGTGGCTCAGGAATCGGCTACGTGAGACGATTAACCTCAGGTTAACAGCACTACGGTTTATAGAATTGGCCCGCTTGCTTGGAGCTGCAGAGCAATCCGCGAGCTAAAAGAAAACCGTCCAAACTGGGTGATTCCCACGACACATCAAGCCACAAAAGGAGTTATCTGCATCCAAGCTAGCGCGTCCTGATGAGGCCAGGCATCTTGTCCCGGAGTACCGGCACCCCGCCAGACTAAAATGGGCATTAGACAGGCTACCTACTCAGAGGAAGCCTGAACCGAAACGCCCTAGAAGTGATAAACTGCAGGTTTTAAGCTGCAAATGCGCTGTAGGTTTGTTTGTTGAGTTCAGTTCGCACGCGGGGTTCAGCCTGATCATTAACCCCGATGTACGTGCAGTGTTCCTCGTGTACTAACAACGATTCTGCCCCCCCTGGCCCGTGTTTCTCTTGCGCTTTTCTTTTTCCTTATGAATCCTGCACCTTATCCTTGGGCTGGCGCTCCGCTAATGTTACTGTGTGTAATCCCACGTGGGAATTAAGGCTCAAAAGAGGCCCCAGGATGACTTCTGAGCGTACATTGGGCTGTGTTACCGATCCTCAGTTCCCTCAATGACAAATGAGATGGCTGCCCAAAGGGCATTTAAAATTCACAGAACGGATCTGAATATTTCTCTAAAGACCTTCTCGAGTCCCTAAGGTCTCATTCCTTGAGAAAATGCAGATCCTTAACTTTCCAACTGTACCTTAAGTTTAGCCGTTCATCTTCTCCAACCTAGAAAATCAATAATTACTTGAGGTAGGCGGGATGTGGTCAGGATTATTTTCATCTATATCACCGGAAATATATATTTCTTGGGGAGTAATGACATCATGTGCCTTGTTCGCCTTTTTCCGACCTGGCGCCCCCTAGATGAGTACAACCCTGTATGTCCATCAGTCAACTCTGGAGCATATCTCGGACGCCAAGTCGTAAGTCGTGGAAGAATGCACGTGGAGGAAGCTACTTGCACGTCAGTGATTTGGTATCCCAGGAAACCCAGATTTACATATCAAGCTTAATACTAAGGCTGTTTAATTGACGTCAGGATCTAACCAAGCCAAAACTGGTCATCCCATTTATCCTCTCCGTCTTGGGACTCCCAGACAATGGGATTCACTTTCAAATAAGCAGTTCATTACTGAGATCCTAAAGATAGGAAGCAGCATAGGATTGTATTATAAACCAGGTTAGTCCAAACCTGTGCTTTTGTCCAGATACAGTTCAGTTCAATGAGGGCTCTGCTGAAGTAAATGCAGTCCTTTCATATTCAGTCTGGAGGAGAAAAAAATCCTATTGACTTCAAGAGGGTTTCCAATAAAGAAAAAGTGCTTTAGGAAATTTACTGGATTAAATGTAATTTCTTCTTAGATCATTAGACAGATACCATATATACACACCTGTAAGGGTTTAATTGGAGTAGTTTCTATTTTCATGAGAGCTGAGTGAGATTTATAATATTCCAAGGAAGAATTCTTATTATTCTTAGTGTTTCCATTTCTAACTTGTATCTTTTAGCTTGATTCACACAATGCACCGACAAACTCATAATGGGACGTGGTTGTTTTTGGTTTAGGCTTGTTTGTAAACGACGGTTTGTGACTTTATGGATTGAAACCAGAGTATTGTTCTTCAGCTAGTGAAGTACAACTAAGCAAATCTTAGCTGTTTTCATGCGTCAACCCGATAGCTGTTCGTACTGAATCCCAAACGAGCTAATCACATTTCTCTATAGTTAGTTTACTGTTTAATGTGTCGGATGGGCCCAGAACATTGCATTAGTTCTGCAACCCATGGTTAATTTAAGCATGATAACCATGGGAACCCAGCCAGCCACTAAGCGGAATCGAGGCTTTTTTTTTTTTTTTTTTTTTTTGGGGGGGGGGGGAAACCTGCGGTGTTTGCAACGAAGCCTGACTCGTGGCTCGCTTAACTCCCGTTCCCTGAATTATATCCCCAGAGAGCCGAACTGACCCCCACACATTCTGAATCACAGGCAGGTCAACCACATTGCAACCAAAACTTATCGCCTGAACTCAGACAATCCTTCGCGTGTATTATTGTTACTTTTTCTCTCCACTACTCTCAGCAACCTCGGGCTTCCTCCGGCCTGGCGGTTGAGGTTTTCCTGACTTTATCCGCTTGCCTTAAAACCCGATTTTTCGTCTTCTCGCTCCGCCCCCGCGACTCCTCTGCTTTTCCCTTTAGAGAAAGATTCCCACCAAAAAAAGGAGAAAAAAAGGCGATGGGGAAAAACCTCCAGCCCACACGAAGAGGGGAAAGGGTCTTCCTTTCTTTCTTTTTCTTTCTTTCTTTCTTTCTTCTCTCAGAAAACGAAGGGGACACCTCCTGGCTCTCTTCAGTTGAACTTACGGTTCTTTTGCTAGGGGAGACCCTGTTGGCGAGGCCCTTGGCTCGTTATAAGGGACTGGAGCCCCTTATGGCTAAAGGGTTCGAAGTGCATCTCAGCCCACCGCGGAGTCGAGCAGTTTGCCTGCGCTCATTTGCCAGTCGCGTCTTTACTTCATCTTATCCGAGGGTATTTTGCGAGCAGTGTAACCGGGGGTGGGGTGTTGGAGGAAAGCCTGGTTATCTGCCGATGAGAATATAAGCTTTATAGGCGCGGGGAGAGGGAAGGTTCAGAAACGGGCATAAATCCCTTTTCCTAATTGTTTTATTAGAGGGATCAGATTAATATTAAACCTCCACGCGAAGAGCCCTGTCTCTGGAGAAAGCTTCCTCTTCCCTCCCCATCCGCCTCCCCCTCGGGATCCAGGAACAATAAACATCGCCAAAATCGACACAAATCTCGTTGAAACTTGAAAGGTTTTCACTTCCATCCTCGATTTTATTGTATTTATTTATTTTTTAATGGCGATTCCAATCGATTAGACACGTGTTAATTGGAGACCGGGCTGCTTAATCTCTACGACAGCCAATAAGATTTCTCTTTAAATAAAAATAACCCTGGTTTTCCTAGGGTGTCGCATTTGCTGCTAGTTATTAGAAAATAACCAAACGCATCCTAAAAACGCGCTTATAGGGAAGAGGTGGTCTCAATACACCTCCCCCCCATCAAACCAAATCGCGCTTCCCTGTCTTTCGGAGGCAGAGGTGAGAGCGCTGGGTGGCGAGATTTAAACAGCAAAACACCCAAATCGCAGACGACTGGCAAAGGAAACCGCGGCTTCTCCAGAGAAGGCTGGATGGCTGGATTGGTTTCTCCAAAGAGGAAGATCTCTTTGCGCCAGGAAGATCAAATGCAGCCTCTCTTTACGCGCGAATGTTCTCTCCCTCCTCCCGCCTCTTAAACTGCTCCCATTATGTAGTTTAAAGTACAATAATCTCGAGGGCAAAGGGAGGGGATTCTGCAAATGAGAGCGGCAGCTCCAACAATTAACATGAAGGGGAAAATAGGATTCGAATTAGGTGGAACAAGATCAACATTTAAGCAAAGGCGCCCCTGAAAACTTCGCCGGCTTTTAAGCAGCCGCCGAAAGCAAGAGAAGGGACCTAGAGGCAGCTTTTCGCCAGCTACGATCAGCTCGAATCAAATCCAAATTTGGGCGAGGGGAGGAGGACCAAATTCCCGCCCCATTCATTACAGTGGAAGTTGCTTCCCAAGACCTTCTCCGGTTCATATCCCACGGAGGGCCACGTGGACAGACGCTTATACCTCTAGACAAAAATCCACTCGTGTTTTTCTGACCACAATCACCTATCGGGGGTAATGCCATTCATTGGCTTCTTATGCAGAACCGGGGGTTTTCGTGTTCCTCCACTCTCCTGAGCCCTTTGCCTTTCTCCTTTTGAGCCTTTTAGATAATTGGGGTTTTTTTTTTTTTTAAATTATAATCCCCATATGGAATCAGCGGTCTTGCAACTATTTCGCATTTGCTTTTATTCACCTCAACTTTTTTTTCTTCTAAAAGAAGACCATTTCGAGAAACCATCCTCCCTTCTGTTGAGGTCCTGCAAAAATAAATAAATAAAAGGGTTATGTGCCGAAAACATATTATGGACTTGAATTTTGAATTTTGCCCGACCTGTTTCCATTCTTTGAATTTTGAATTTTGCCCGACCTGTTTCCATTCCTCCGTTTTTCCGGTTATGGCATATTTATACATTTGATCATTTAAACAAGAACCAAGCAAGAAAATGTGCACTCGAGGAAGGTGCAGCGTCTTAAACAATGTTTATCAAGAAATCCCACCCAGACCAGTCGCATTTATTTCCGAGTCAACGATTCTGAACTCGGCCGCCTATCTTATTTTTTTCCTTTCGCTATACATGCAGGCAGTGCTTGCAGAGATGGGTGTATAAATAAAAGGCTCTGATTTTCTAATGACCACATCAGTCACTAAATGTGAATATACGGAAGGGGAATATGTGAAGTTATTTCATTACAAACACACATTCAGCACAGTCTGTTCAGTTCAATAGGACTTCCTTTTCGACCCACTAGGCATACGATTTCAGATTTAAATGTACTATTTCAAATATGATTTTAATATCTGGAAATCGGACCTCTGTGTGAGTCTTGTCGCGTCTTGCCTCTTGTCACTGCAAACACAGAAGCCATAGGAGAGAACCCCATTATCAGCCCCCAAGAACTGGATATGGATACACGGCCATTCCTCCCCCCAAAGGGAAAAGTCTTTAGCAAACAACAGGCGCGCCCTTCTCCCAGACTTCTATCCGAGGATGTTCGGACGGATAACTATTATTTCCGGAGACCATGATTTGGGGGGAGGGAGAGATGGTCCACCCCTCCCAATAGGAGCACCGAGCCCACCTTCGCCGTTATTTGATTTTCACCCAACCTCGGATCGTTACAAAACCAGGATTAACGACGCC
The DNA here is from genome assembly GCA_015471245.1 of Laticauda colubrina. NCBI lineage: Eukaryota > Metazoa > Chordata > Lepidosauria > Squamata > Elapidae > Laticauda > Laticauda colubrina. The sequence continues at coordinate 18,854,882 of BLBF01000026.1, forward strand.
GAAGTGAGATAAAGGCAAAAACCAGAAAAAAAGGGAAATGAGGGGGAACAAAACCCAGCCAGCTCTACGACCCCCCTTGTCTTGACTACTTTCTTGGTCCTCCCTTCTCCACCCAGCATCTTTTCCCAGGTGAAACTTTCCAGCGCTCTGACAGACGTTGGCGGCGTTTTTTGTTTCTGTTTTTTAGTCTGCCTGGCTTTTCCTCTCTCTCTCTCTCTCTCTCTCTCTCTCTCTCTCTCTCTCTCTCTCTCTCTTTTTTTTTTTTTTTTTTTGCGCTCGGATTGTGGTTTAAGGCGAAGCGCATCCTCCACGCTTTCCCGGTTTAAGGTTGTTTTTCCTCCTCCTCTTCTCTCGGCGGGGCTGCGTTTCCTTTTCCTCTCCAGAGCATCTATCAATGAGCTGTCAATCAAGGCGGCGGCTTCGCTTTCATCTTCTCTCTGCCCGCCCCCGCCCTTTTCAACAGAGCCAGAGAGAGAGAGAGCGGGGGAGGGGGAAAGGGGGAAAGGGGGGGAGGAGGAGGAGGCGAAGCGGGCGGAGGGACGGCAAAGTTCGGCTACACGAAGAGAGCGCGGGGGGCGTCTGCCTTTCCACCACGCGCGGCCCGCCTCGCAAGCCCCACCAAGAGCTCCGTGGACAACCAGAAGCTAACCCGTCGTCCCCCCCCGTCCCCCCGCTCCCGCCGGCGATTTCCCGCGAGGGGGGAAACCCTGGTCGCAGCCAGAGAAGCGCAACCGGCACCTTCGGGGAAAGGAGACCTTTCCATGCCCCCCGCTCTCGCCGACCAAACCCGAGCGCGCGGTTCCCCCCCCCTCGCCCCCAGCGAGTGCCTGAGCGCCTCCTTCCGTGGGTCGCTGAAGGGGGCAGCAGCACCTGGAAGAAGTTTGGGGTGGGTTGGCCTTTGTGACCTCAAGGGGTTTGCAGCCCGGCTTGGTTTGGTGGGGGACAGGGGGGGGTTTTCTAATTCCTGGAGAAGCTAACTTTCTCCCCCCCCCCCTTTTTTTTTTTTTTTTTTTAAAGGATCGTCCCATTTTTCCCCGCCGCCTTCCCGAGAACTTTCGCTGCTTCTTCCTCTCCTTTAGCTGCACCTGAGGAATTTTCCGGCTCCGTTCCTCCCCCCCCCCCCCCTTCTGTAAATGCCAGCCGCCTGATTCAGTTCGCTTCGGGAGAGCCAGGACGGCACAGAGGATTAGGCAGCCGGGCAGGGGAGAAAAGTCCCTTTCCCTGCCAAGGAACAAAAGCGGAATCCTGGTGTGTTTGTGTGAGGTTTGCTCTTGCCACCGTTGGCATCCTTCCTTCCTCCCTCCCCGGGACCCTCCGACTTATTTGCAGCCCCGGATCTTCGCGGGGAGGGTGAGCCCCCAGGTAGGAAGACACCCCCCCCCAGCCGGGTCCTTCCTGGGGTTCACTTCCCAACGGGGCCGCTTCTGTGCATCTCAGAACGCTTCCATTGAAAGGACTCCGTTGGCTTTTCTTCTCCAACCCCAGCGTTGGTGGTTCACACCCACAGACACCCACCCACAGACACAAATCGGGCGGTTGTACTACTTTCAAAAAAAAAAAGAAGGGAAAGGAGGACCCGGGGGATCCCCAAAAGGAAGATCCTAGTTGAAAAGGTCTCGCGGAGAAGCCAACTTGCCCGACGCCTTAACTGCAGACACAACAGAACCCGGCAGGGAAGGGTAAGGGGGAGCGCGGGTCTGCCTGGCTCTTTGGCTTCCTTTCCCCTCCCCTTCTTTTCCAGCAGACAAAGTCGACAGGGCCGGCCGCACTCCAGTCTTGCTTGCTCTCCCCTCCCCCAGGTGTTTGGATACGGATGGGGTGGGAAAGGGAGGAGAGCGCAGCGCTTTAGGCTGAGAAAGAGGGAGAGAGAAGGAGAGAGGGAGGCAGAGAGAGGGAGGCAGGCAGGCAGACAGACAGACACACACACACACACATACAGAGGTGGGGGAGGATGGGGGCTCTATAGGAGTTGCAGCGCAAAGCGAGCTCGGCGTCCAAAGCCTTTTAACTCCCCTCGTTCTCCTTCTTCCTCCTGCTCTTCCTCTCTCTTCCTGCCCTCCCTTCTCCTCTTCCCCCGTCCTTCCTTCCTGCCTCGATTCCCGGGGTGGAAAAAGCCACTATGCCTCAGCTCTCGGGAGGCGGCGGCGGCGGTGATCCGGAGCTATGTGCCACCGACGAGATGATCCCCTTCAAAGACGAAGGTGACCCCCAGAAGGAAACCATCTTCGCCGAGATCAGCCACCCGGAGGAAGAAGGGGACTTGGCTGACATCAAGTCTTCGCTAGTCAACGAGTCGGAAACGATCCCCAGCAGCAACGGGCACGAGGTAGGCAAGAGAAATGGGGCTCCCTCTAAAACAGAGGTTTCCAAACTTGGCAACTTTAAGATTGGTGAACTTCAACTCCCAGAATTCTCCTAGCTGGCTGGGGAATTCTGGGGATTGAAGTCCACCAGTCTTAAAGTTGCCAAGTTTGGAAACCTCTGATCTAAAACTTCGAGTGTGTTTTGGTGTGGAGGGCGAGCGGGAGGGAGGGAGGGAGGGAGGGAGGGAGGAGTGCTCCTTGGCTTGATGGAGTGCGCAAAAGTTTCTGGAAGTAGTGGTGGTCAAGGGGAAGGGCCGGGAGCAGCGGGGAATCCCGGAACACCAGAGCCCTGCCCGGAGGAGACAGTCCACTTTGGCTTTTTGGGGTGGGCTTCCCTTTGGTGGGAGCGCGGAGAATCTTTTCCCGGTTTTCTTTCAGCTGTTCGCCTCGGTTCTGCTCTGGGATTCGTGTAGTACGGAATAGTTATTTTCTTTTTTTCTTTTTCTTTTATTTTAAAGGACTTTCCTTGAAAGTTCAGCTCTCCTCCTCCTCCTCCGTCTCTCTCTCTCTCTCCCCCCCCCCCCCTTGTGTGCGTGTGTCTCTCGTTCTCTCTGTCTCTGTCTGTCTTTCTCTCTCTCTCTCTCTCTCTTTGTGTCTCTGTCTCTCTCTCTCTATCTCTCCCTCTGTGTGTGTCTTTCTCTCTCTCTCTCTCTTTCTTTCTCTCTCTCTCTCTCTCTTTCTTTCTTTCTCTTTCTTTCTTCACGGCCAGCTAAGGAAAAGGGGGGTGTGAGTCCAGAATGGAAAATGGAAACTGCAAATCGCCAAGTGGGTTACAGTTTTGACCACGGCGCTTTGAAAACTGATCTGCCTGGGTTCCCCATGAATGAATAGCGCTTGTGGTGGGAGGAGAGAGCGGAGTTGGAAGCTGTTTGCACTCCCCTCCCCACTCCCTTTGGAAGGAGAGCCCAGGCTCGCTCAGAAGCTGAACTAGAACGGTGGATTTGTTTACCCAGAGTTTAATCGTATTGCTACTTTATCCCCAACTTTGAAGGGGGGAGGGGAAGGGGTGAACAGAGACAAGGACACGACTGCTAGAATGCCACTCTAATAGCCTTTCCCCCCCTTCGGCTCATTGACTTTTTCTTTTTTCTTTTTCTTTTTGGCAAATTGAGCATTTTGCTTCATTCCTTGCATGCAGAGGATGTTCCAGACAGTGTTAAGGATGAACTGTAAACTTCTGTTTTGAAATTAAAATGTTTGTGTTGGGTGTTCTCTGTACAGTCATATTATATTTGGTGCCCGGCCTTACACTGATGTAAAATAGGCTTGGGACTGAGAACAGAGGCAATTATGTGTGGCTAAGTATTAACTATTTAACCCTAGATGGAGAAAATGAACAGGACCAGGACAGTAATACAGATTCTGCCCTCCACCCACAACATTCTAAGCACTTTTCGAGAATAAATCTTGTCAGTCACAGAATTCTCCTCCCAAAAACCACAGTTAGGGATTTCCATTTGGATTTAAGAGTTGATTATAAATTGAGAAGCCCACCGCAACTGTAGGAAAACAGATTCGTGCACATTTGCATATAGGAGGTATGGACTGCTTGCATTGATTCATGCATTAATAAAACCTGAAGGTGAATTTGTTTACATAAAAAAAAACACCTGAAAGGTTTGGAGAAATGTTATTTCTGTTATAGCTCAGTTACAGCTCAGTTATTAGCTCAGAGATAGTAATAGCTGCTCATAATAGCTCATAAATCAGAAGAGCCTCTTTCTTGCTGTTGCTTCTGGCAGGACTTGATGTAGAAATATTTTAGGAATGTAGCAATGGACTCTGCCCTACTAATAATTAGGAAAAGGGTCTCAAACACATTAGTTCCAAGTAAATTGCACTCACAATGTTATTTATGGGTTAGGTACACACTATGTATATAAGTGTATATGTGTCACACTGAAGTGTGACTGGTGCTACCATTAGACAGAATGAAACAGATGCTTTTGGCAGCTGAGTTTTATAAAACAGCAGCAGTAAATTGCTAATTATTTGTTTACAGTTGTTGGCTTATTCTAGGAAAAGACACTTGTTCTTCTCCAATACCAGAATAACTTTTTGTTCTTTTTGTTTTGTTGTGCATCACGGTTACCTGGGTTTTTTTTTCTCATGCAACAAAATACCAAGGCTGTTACAATGCAAAAGAGGCTGTTTAAATTTTGTTGAATTTTAAAATTAGTGCTTAAATTTGTATGAACTTTTATTGTTTACAATGAAGCTAGGAGCCTGTTCAAATGATTGTTGTTAAACTTAGTGTTATTTGGTTAATGCCTAGTGGTTACTATGGGTTCTTACATAGTATGCTTTTCCTTTTGTGTAAGGAATAAGCATAACGTGAGAGTGCCCTTTTCCCATAAGGTTCCAATTTTTATGGCAAGCATCATTCAACATAGTAATACTTCGGGTTTGGTTTGTAAATTAGTTTTCATGGCATACTGAAGGTATGTTCTTATGACTCATAGGATCATACAATAGCATTAATCTAGAGCAGCCATGAATATTTTTGGATTGAAATCAGCAAGTTTACAGAATTAATCATAAAGTTATATTAAAATAAACTAGAGAGAAGTTATTTTGTAAAAAAAAAGTTTTTAATCATCCAATTTTCAATAAAACAAGCATCTAATGCAAAATAATGACTATGGAAGCCATTCTTATATAGCTGAAAAGAGGATATCAGGACATCCTTCTTCCCTTTCGCTTATTTGTTCTGGAGAATGTTTTAAAAACACTTTTACTGAACTTGGACATTGACAGTTTTCTACTATGTACCACAAAATATGGTAGCCATCATATATGATTTTTTTTTGTTAGGTGTCTAGGCAAGGCCAGTCTCAGGAAGCTTATGAAAAAGGCAGAGAACATCCAGAAGAAGGTAAGAGATGTTTGTTTATAGCAGCTTTATCCAACCTGGCAGTAGCCCATTATATTGGAAATAAACTTGTTTCCAGTCAGTATATATTATGGTTAGATATATATGGTATGGTCTCTGGATTTCACTGTTGAGATAGGGGGCCATCTAACCAAACCCACATTCTTTTTGAATGTGGATTATTGGTCATGAATGTGATTTTGGTATCTGACATTGTGTTTCTACGCCATGGTAATATTTCCTCAATCAAGCCAGTGCCCATTTTTTTAAAAAATATAGTTTTAAAAAGATATCTGCCAGGAAAGCATATGTATGCTATTCTTACAAGACACTATTTGTTTATGTACTCAGATGTTTGCTTATTTGTTTACTTAAGTAAAGAAATGATTAATAAACCTTTTTTTGTTTCAAAACCATGATGAAGAAATCAGTTTAATTCACACGATACACTGGAGATCTAGACTGCGTTAATTAAAGACAGTTGTAGGAAGGTCTGCTGGATACTTGGTTAAATAAAGTCTTTTATTGAGCCCAGTTAGGTTAATTTTTTTTAACCACAAAATATTTCAGCTTCTTGTCAAATCCTGAAATCAGGCATGCCTTCTGTTACCCAGGAACTGTGATGAAGTAAATATGGACAACCTAAATCCAACTTGCACTGCTTGCAAACTAGGCATTATTATTTAAATTAGATATTAAGCAGATTAAAAATGGAGCCGCCTCTGATGAACAAGCTCACTACGATCAGCAGGGTATTGTTGTATGTCAGCCTGAACTCTTTTTCTCCTTAATTGCTTCTAATTGGCCCAATCAGAATAAGCCAGATCATGCCGCATGTATAAAGACTACTAAAGTTTTAGAATTACACAGTCAAAAGTAGTGCATATTAATCATTGGGGAAAGCACATATATAAACATTCTCTTTTCTCTGTAAATTGTAGGTGTAAACAGATTTATTTAACATTTTAATAATGTAGAGGTCTGGCAGGCTGCAATTTTGAAGGTTGGAAATATTTGCTAGAAGTCAGCCTGACACACAGCACATGCATGGAAAGCTAAAATCTTACATCCATACATTCTTTCAAGAGGTTTTAAAACTTAACTGAGAAAAGACCGAAAGCAAAGCTGAATCTTTAAAAGAAGGCTAAAGCTGCCTGATGAAGATCACGATATATAAAAGTTTCTTTTATGTTAGAAATGTAAAAAACAGACTAAAATAACCCTTGCTTTTTACAGGAAAACACACAGATGGTGTTCTGTACAATAAAGGACCTTCTTATTCTGGGTATTCTGGGTATATCATGATGCCAAATATGAATAATGATCCGTATATGTCTAATGGATCTCTTTCGCCACCAATTCCTAGAACAGTAAGTGTTCTTCATGTATACATGTGACTGTATATCTTTGTGTGTGTGTATCTGTGTCTGTGTGTTTGGTGCAATGAATGAAGAAAAGCTATCTCTGGAAAGACAAGCTTTGTTTACCAAGGAGAAAACATATAATTTTGATAACGTTTTGAAAGACTCTTCCTGCTATGGGGCAATTCCTCTCAGATTCATTTGTAATTGCATTCAGACATTTTAATAATATTCAAAAACCTGTAATGAAGCAGAAGGGGTAAATTGTACAGAATGACTGGGTGGTATAACTTCAATAGCAGATGTAACCATTGACATATGCTTGTGCTGTTCATTATAAAGTACATCTTTGTAGATGCTGACAGTTGCGAAAGCAATTGTTAAGTTTCTTTTAAGTTTTCTTAGGATTAAGCTTCATTGGTTCAATTAAGCGATTACTTCTGAGAAACATGTATAGAGCTGCTCCATTAGTGGTTACTTGGGTCTAAAGAGTCTGAAATCCCCAACATATATTACTAGATAAACCCAATAAATCTGAGGTTTGAATTGGGCTAGTGGTAAGTCAATCTTATCTATTTTTGCTGGGCAATTTTTCCCCTTTACATTAGTTTAAAAATGGGATCAGATATTCAGTATTGACAATACTTTAAACAAAAAGCTAAGGTCATTGTCAATACATTTGATACCCACAATAACATATTTTAAAACCAAAAGTTATTTCAAGAGCTAATTTTTCAGGGTCTCAAAGAATAATGTTATTTTTTTCTTGTTGGGCATTTTTAATTCATGTAAATGGGATAGTTCGGGTCGTGCTTAAATAATTTATTTAATTCACGGTGGAAAATGCACAGGAGGTTATGAGTTTCTGAGTGTTTAAGTTATTGTGTTCTCTAAGATTATTATAACCCGAATGTTATAAAGACAATAAGTGAAGTGAATTGGAATGAATTAAAGCTTATGTTAAAATGTATTTGATTTAGATGGCATACAATTCTTTTGTGATTTCAGCTGTATTTGAGCCCTGATTGCATGAGACATAGAATTTAACACACATCTATAAAATGCACATATCATCCTAAAATATTATGCAGGCATATTAAAAAGGTCCTTAGGATATGTATCATACATATAATCAGAGTTTCAAAATTACTTGTACATTTGGAACAACGTACATTTAATGGCAAACTTAAATTAGGAATCTGCTATGTTTGAAACTGACCTCATCTGTTTCAGTAGGAATCTTGTTTTAAGTTGGTGAAATTTACTGCTGAGTAAACATGAATATATTGCATTGTGTATCTAGAGATGGTGGATGCAATGTTATCTGCAGTGCTTTTGAGAAGAAGAGATAAATCAGTGGCACAATGATGTGCATACTTCAAAATATGCAGTTTGTTGTTACATATTAACATGCTATGATTTGTCTGGAAACAAGCCAAATGTCCCAAAATTCAGTATATTAATCAGCTAAAATTTTATAGTTAAATGTTACCTTCTACAAAATGTTTGTATTGGCTTTCTCTAGAGACTAATAATAGATTTGGCCTAATGAATAGTTGTTGAATTTGTAATGGAGAGTGCCAGTAACTTATAATGGTTTTGTATTTCTGCCTCAACTGAAACTGTGGTGGTTTTGAAGAGAAGAGAATTATTTTTAATGCTAAATATCATATCAGTAATGGACATATCAGTATTCCTGACTGTTTTATGCATTTTGTGATTTGCTTGATAATTAAGAAAATGGAAAGTACGGTACAATAGACTCCTAGAACTTATATCAAACATATTTGTAGTAAGGAACTTCACTATGGAGGTAATAATATTGTTCATTTTGTGAAATAGGCAACATATCTTTTCTTATATCACTGTAATTATCTTGATCAGCTCGTTGTTGTGCCTCTCAGCAAAAAGACCTGCTCTTAGTACAATATATTTTAAAATATTTGGAGACTTTGCAGCAAGGAATTTTACCATAGTCGAAAACTCGTCATTATTTTGTATTTTCCTGTTATTTGTTTTATTGTAGGTTGTGTCATTCAGTGATAGGATGAACAATTCTTTCTGGTTTCATTTAACTTGTGTGTTTGGGGGGGAAACCTACAGAGTTACATAAAATCCCATAATATTGGAAGTGATTTGAATTGAGGGTTAGGTTTAGAGCTGGAAGTAATTAGAATTAGGAGGGAATTGAGAGGGAAACAATGGGGACATTTGCAATAGCCTGTAGGAGCATTCTCCCTTAAACTCACTAGACTTCTCAAGACTTTCTTGTCATACATACAAGTGTGTGGGGAGTCCACACTTTTCTATCACAGCTTTTTCATCTTCCCAAAAATTATCACCAACTGCCTTTGACCTTTTTTTTTTTTAGACAGATTCAAACTGAGTACTGTTTGTATGTCATCTGGAGTTACCATGTGTGAGTTGGGTGGTTATATAATTGTTTAATAAAGAAAGAAAGAAGACTGCTATAATAGATTATGTGGAAATGGTTTTTGGTTAAATTGAAATAGCCATGTGTGTGGGTTTGTTTTATGCTACACTTGTGGAATTTCACATTTGCATAACAAAAAATCCACATATTGACTGTATATGTTGCCCAAGGTGTCAGTTCAAACAGTGATGGTTCAAATTCTGAACCACCAAGGGCAGCCTTTTTTCTCAGCTTACACACAGTAGACTGATTTATTCATGTTCAGGGAATGTAATACATTCCATTACCAACTTCATGTACTTTCCCCATATCTATTAAAACTTCTGTTACCGTTTTTTCAACACTAGAAAAACATGTTTATTATGAAACCCTTGGTGATTATTCCTCTTCTTGGGATACTAATCTAATTCTACAACCCTGAATCTTTTGAATGTATCATCTGAAAATATCCTTAAACAGAAATGTACCTACAAAAATTCTATATATAAGCTGCATTAAAACATATTTTAAACACTTGAATGCATATTGTATAACTTGCCAAACCAAAGGATATTGCTAATAGGGCATTTATATTTGGATATGGTATAGCAGTGTGGTAGAACAGCAATATGTGTGTCTTTTGGTATAGTTTGCAGTGCATATGCTGATACTATGATGATTTCAAAATTGGACTCTGTTTTAGATAAATTGTGTATAGTATCGGTATGTACGGTACTCTATTTTGAGAAAAATTGTAGCTTTATGTAGGGATGAGTAAGACTGTGCATCTGTTAGGAATTTTCTTTCTACATCTTGATTCCTCTGATTTTAGTCATATTGTTAAGCTACACAGCATAGTTCCTTCCATGAACAAAATATATTATGTGATAACTGCTCTTCATATCTTATTTACAAAATCTCTTCTTGGTAATATACAGTATAACAACTAACTAAGCATGTAGAAATTTGATCAGGTTGAATTATGTACCATAATTAAAATTCTGCAATTTTCTATACAAACCTTACTCTGTAATATAGTGAATTTCCTAAAATAATAACATAAAATTGTGCTGTAAACATGAAAATACTTTCTATTTTTGTTTTTGGAAAAACCTTTCTTTCTTTCTTTTAAAAGCTCTTCGGTTATATTTTGCACAGCTTACTTTCTTAAATTCATATCATGGAATATCTGAAGTTACAATCTTCAGATTTACTAAAAAGCTGCTATAAACTATGGAAGGAAGCAGGAGAAGCAGGTGGAGGAGCCCCCAAAGGTAGAAGTCTGCCCTTCTCAAAGCAAGCCATCATATTTCACAAATGTTAACAGTGAGATGTTTAATCCTTGTGAATATAGCTTTTGGTGCCTTTTGGCAGTTCCTGACATAGCAGAGTAGGAACTAATGGAAAGGGATAGAGAAGAAAGTGAGCTCTATATATGTGTGTGTGCTTTGTGGGATTTTATTCCTGAAAATAACTGCACAAGGTTGAGTAAAATTTTGAGTGGCAACATTAAGTAATTCTGTGCTATGTAGTCTTGTATTCTCAGTAAGATGTTTCTAGTTTCAATTGTTAGATAGCTACTTAAAAAAAATATTTTGTTCAATAGAAGAGCCATGTGCTTTCTAGAATAGTCAATAAATAAAGCACCATGTTTTTAAGACTATAAATCTAATTTGCAGCATTGAAGTTGAATGTAAAGGCTAGGTCCCACTGGCTGACGGACGCAAAACGTATGCATAAAGGACACAGCGGACAAGCAAAATTTCGGGGATGGCTCCACCCGTTGTCATCCACTTCAAAAAGTGGCGAAAATTTGCATAAACAGAACGGAAAAGAATGGACGTGGGTAGTATGTAGCGGGGATGTTAAATGGATATTCATAGGAAGCCTAGCGGATGACAGTGGATGACACCTCTGAAGGGGTTCCGGGGGAGAATTTCGAAGTGGACGCATAGCGGATGAAGCGGATGCATCATGTATGCCTAAAGGAAAGAAAGGGGATGCCGCGCGGTTGTATATCGGATGCAAACGCATCCTTTCTATTTCCGTGCTACTAACGATGTATAGACGTTCCATGTACCCTTTCTTTCCTCCCTCTTTCCGTTTTCAGCTGCAGCGGATGTGAGTTGCGAGGATGCCCAGAGGATGCAGAGAGGATACAGCAGATGTTTAACGGATGATAAACGGACATAGAACGTTTGTTGCTTGTATGTCGTGGATTTACATTGTACACGGCGGAAAGTTCATCCGTTCACAAAGTTTTGTGCAGCTCAAAACTTCTTGCACGGATGAAATCGCAGTGGATGGATCCTCGACGGATAGAGCATATGAAACACGTACGCAATGAGTACACAATGGATGCATAGCGTTTTCCAACGGATGGCAAGCTTTTTTTAACGTTTTACATCCTCTTTGCATCCGTAAGTGCAGTGGGACAGGGCCTTTACCTTGGTTTTAAGAAGCATCCCAATCTTAGTGATATCCAAAATGTAAGTGAATGGAAACTACCCAAATGTATAACATAAATGTTATCAAAAGCCTGATTATAGGGTGAAAGGAATTTAATTTTAATTTCAAACCACAATGCTTTTATTTTACTTTGAAAGTGTTTTGTATAATTCTTAAAGAGTTGCAAGGAAGGAAGGCATATTGTGGCAAATAGTGTAGCACAGCCATAATTTAAGCCAGAGTATGCACAGATAAATTAAGAATATCTTATATATTATATGTACTTTACAGTGTCTATGCTGTTCCTTTGCTGCAGTCTTAAAAAAATAAACTGTTCATGGAGGGAAATTTTTTTTATGTAAATTGGCAGAGTACATTTATTACATATTACTAATTCTGTAGCATCTTCCTCTTGATAATTTTCAAAGGTTTGCAATAGTAAAAGTTGGAAATTTGCAAAACCATGGAAAATGCATTTCTTAAAGGTCAAACTCTTTCAATTTGATTATGTGGAAATGAAAGATTTTGCATTTTCTCCTTGCAATCTTCCTAATGTTTATGTTCCATGGAAAGATTTATTGAAAGGATATGTTCCTTTTGACCTCTTGCCCAACTGAAATTGTCCTTTACTAAAATTTTGAGCACAGGTAGTTTTTAAAATATGCCTGTAGGCACATACACACCTTAAAAGGATTAAGACATGACAAAATTGCAGTGGTAGTGATTCATTCAAATGATGTTGAATGCATACTTGTGTTTCTTTGCATGATAATGGATTTAAACAAAGCTCTGGCTATATAAACATTTTAAATAAATGCATTTTAAAAATAAATATCTTAATATCTTTTCTTCTCTGTATTGCATAGCTAATCGTGGCATTGTTGGCAAAGGTTGAATGGGGAAGAATATACAGTACATACAATGTTATATTAATATATCAAAGGATATGATTGTTTATTGAGCTTAAGACCATCATTCATCCAGTGCATACATAAATACCCAGCATTTGATTTCGTTTTTGTACTAACAGTGTTGTGCCAAGTGCAAAATAAGGAATATTAAGTAAAGATTAAAGATCAGGAAAAGGAACCGATAAATCTATTTTATACCAATATAGTATTATTCACCTTATAGTACTTGCTCTGTTTTTGCAAATTCTTTTTCTCATCTCAGCTACTTGATCACTTCTCACTTCTTTTTAAAGATCTTATCCATTTCATTATTTTCCTAGTCTTTCTATTTTCATCCTAACCTAAACCCTACTTTACAAACAGTAGTAGTGTCAGAGGCAGGGGTGGGATTCATTTTTTAACAACCAGTTCTGTGGGCATGGCTTAGTTGGTGGGCGTGGCTTGGTAATGTAACTGGCTGGGCGTAGCCAACTCAACATCACTCAAATCAAGGCACGCATCTCCTCGCCTGGTCTCTTGTGATTGTGGGGATGCTGCAATAGTTGTATGAAAATGGTTACAAGTCCCTTTCTTCAGTGCCGTTGTAACTTTGAATGGTCACTCCACACAAGCAAAGTACCAGCAAAGGAGGGGAAAAACCTCCAGAGACATTCCTGAGACAGGAAGTCTAGTCCTGCCAAGAATGTAATAAGGGTTAACAGAGAGGCAGTTTCTGTAAGCAACACCAGAATGTTTTCTTCCTGCCTTCCTTACAGGATTAGACCAGTAATTTCTTCTAACAACCAGTACTCTGAACTTCTTAGATTGTTAATAACTGGTTCTAGTGAATAGGTGCAAACCTGTAGACTCCACCCCTGGTCAGAGGGCCCTTAAGAAGCAAAATAAAAGGAGAATTTATGTTGTCAACCTTAAAAACAACAATTGAAAGAACAGCTATAGAAACATGTATTGGTGTCAGATGCAAACAACCAGGTCCACATATGTAGAATAAAAGCTAACTATTGCATTCTGCCTGTAGTACAGGAATCTCCCTAGACTGCTTGCCTTCTCTTGGGAAATAGAAAAGGTTCAGTGGAGCTTGGAGGAGGGTCAGTTCTGGATCTTTACAGCCGCACAACTCAAGGCTAACTTGCTGCTTGATCCTTTCTTTCTGGATGGCTAAGCATTTCCCAACATCTGACAAACAGACGTGTTGATCAGTAGCGGTGTTTAAAAGATACTGGTCTGTTTGGATCTATATGGAGTTGGCAATCAAAAATATGTAATTTCCAACTACATGCAGTTGATAATATATTATTCAAATCAATAAATTTCCTCTTCATATAATTTGTGGGCTATGACAAGGTTTGCGGTCTGAATTAACATATTATTCTGCTGAATTATACTTTATTAAATAAACCATGTTGGCTGGGTTCCCACATGTTCAGACATAAGTTATGATTGGCACAATACACTCAGTGGGATAATGCCACATGCTAATGAAAATGTTTCTATACCTATGGAAGATAGTTTGATGTTTTTATGTTTTGTTTGTTCATGTTTGTTTTTTAAAAACCATTAAAATTATTTTAAAAAAAGAAAATCGTATAACACTTGAGGATAGGGTATCTGATTATTATCTGATGGTTAGCATAAGATAAAGACCCATGATGCAAATAGATTTTCATAATCTATTCTGTGGAGTAAAAAATAGAAATTAACCTTCTTGGGAAACATTTATGGGTACAAGTGTAAAACTTGTAATCTGGCACTTTCAGATTAGAAATTTAGTGTAGACTTGCAAGGAGCTCAACCTGAAAGCTAGCTAAATCCATTGCCTATTGTTTGCAGCAGCACATAGATTAGCAACCTATCGTACTCCAGGTATTGTTGACAAAGTATGGCCAATAGCAAGGGGCTGAACTGTTGCCTATGCTATTTTAATAGAAAGCTTGATATGAGTATTGTTCTACATTGTGAGTATCTCACCCTACGAACTCTGCCATTCTGGATGTGTTCATTTTCTCTCTACTTTGTAGTACTTTACGATAGGTAATATACCTATCAAAATCTTCATATTATCTTCAGAAAATTGCAATTTAAGAATTTAAGACCAAACTATAAACAAAAATTGCTCTGACATTTGGAAACTCTGGAACAAGTGCTCAATATAGCAGAAACTGAAATAAAACATGTCCCTACACATCTGAAAAGTGTCATTCTATTGCCACATTTGTTGATATGGCAATGGGGTTGACCCAAGCTCTCCTGAGGTGTATCCTCTCTGTCTAAGCTGGTGGCCCACAGACCGGATGTGTCACGCACAGGCCATGCCCACCCCAGCTCTGCAAAGGTGAAAACATTGCAATACATCATGTGATGGCAATGTGACGTCATGAGTTTGACACCCATGGTCTAAACTGATGTAGGCTTTGAATAAGAGGTAGTATTCAGCAGGTTCAGACCATTCTGGAGAACCGGTAGTGGAAATTTTGAGTAGTTTGGAGAACTACAGCAAATACCACCTCAGACTGGACATTTTACAGTATTCTTCCCCTGCCATGCCCACTAAGCCACGCCCACAGAACCGGTAGTAAAATAATTTGAATCCCACCACTGCTTTGAATGCCTTGGATAGAAATAAAATTGGCAGACTTATTTATTACAGTGGAAAGTAATACTGAAATGTTTAACAAAATAGTGAAATAACTTCATGAAATACTTTTCAGAAAACATTTTTGTACAATAGTTGTATTCATACATCCAAATACATATTTGATTTTTAATTGATGTGTCTTAAATATTTCCTATTTGCATTATTTATCAATATAACATGATTAAAATGTGCACCTATGATAGTCAGAATAATATTTTTTCATTACTTAGTGCTGAAACAAGAGTCTAATATCTCGTAAGCAGACTGAAAAGCTGCTACAGAATTATTCTACTGTCCACAGTTGCTTATCCAGGCATATTTCCAAATATCTCAAAGTAATATGAAATGGCTTTTAAGAGATGACATTCTTTCACTGAAATAAGCTTGGGTTAATATTTTTTTAGAATATGTACAGATCGTTCGTTACACAGATTTTACTAAGCTCATTCAGTAACAGTGTGTTCCAAAAATAAGCTATAAATAAAATTGATGCAGAGATTTAATTGATTTCAACTATCTAATAAAAATTGACTTCCTTTGTATTTTTGGTAGCTATGAGAGTAAAGATTCGTCCAATTATTTTTTTGTTGGTGAATCTTTACTTTTCTCAGAGCAACATTTTACTATTTTATGAGACAACATATGAAAGAATAAATCATGTTTCTATCCGTTTTCCTGAAAAAAGAATTTTGATATAACAGTCATGGGACACATTACATGTATCAGATGAAGTAACCCAATGATTGACCACTTTTAAATTCAGTAATCCAAGCAGGTGTTTATGTATATATGAACTAACTTACTTCTAAATTAACTTTCGCATTCAATAAACTTGTCCACTTGAATCTATCTAGCATGTTAGTAAAGTACAGTAGTATATTCTCCTGACTAGGCTTAGACATTCTGAATATTAAGGCATATTAATGTGTACGTGTATATTAAAGATATTAATATGATGCAAGGTAAGAATCTGGCAATCTCTAAAAAATTATGCCTGAAGATCTACATCAAGATAGGCAAAAAAAAAAAAATCTAGTCTCCTAATATATAGTAGTTAGTTGATTGCGTAATACTGTTATAATCTTAAACTTTGTTTTAGAAACTAGAATGCATTGGTGATTGTGTTTTGCCCAAGTCACCTTTGGTGATATGGGTATAACTGATCACTATAAATGTGATTTGATTGTAATCAATAATAAAAATGGGCAATGTAGCAAGTAGAGAGCCAGTTTGGTCTAGTGGTTAAAACACCAGGCTAGAAAGTGGGTAACTGAGTTGAAGTGCTATGTTAGTCATAAAAGCCATCTGGGTGACTTTGGACCAGTCACTTTCTCTCAGCCCAACTCACCCCGCAGGGTTTTTGTTGTGGTGAAAATAGGAGGAGGAATGTGTGTTGGATATGTTTACCACCTTGAGTTATTTGTAAAAATAATAAAGGGATACAAATAAATACATTTGGCCAAGATCAAACAAAACCTATTATGTTGTTGTACAGTCTGAATCTTGCCAATGTATCAACAACACATATTTGGAAGTTTAAAAGTTAGATCTTGGAATAAGAGTGCATGAAATATGAAATGGATAGAGAGAGGGAATGTTGTCATACAACCATGGTATGTTTTGAAACAGAGGTCTTTTCATAAAGAAAGTGAATTGTTGTCATTTGCTCCCAGCATATGTTGTCATTTGATCCCAAATCATTTCTAGTAGTCTAAACAGAACTCCCAACAAATTACCCAAACCTAAATATTTCAAGATTCTGAAAGGCTGGGAATATTAATTAATTAGAATAATCATTATTGACACCACCTTTGTTAGGGAAATTCCACGAAATCAAATCTTCAGTACTAGAGCTATTTCAACTAACTAGATATGCCATTTATTTTATTTAGGCTAGAAAAAGTTTATTATGTCTCTTCCTGATATTAAGAGTTTAAAGTGAGATGGAAATATCTCTACCTACTGATATAAAGAAGCTTCTTGTGTTGACAAAGCTGAAACTGACATTTTGAATTATGAAGCATAAGAAAGGGAGATTTAGTGTCAATGCAGTCACCTCATGCATTCGTGCATTTATATTTCCTGGCAAAGTTATGCAAGTTTGCCTTCAGGAATGTTTTAAACTGATTCTAGAAGTTGTACCAGAATAGTTTTTGGGCTTGTATTTTAAACTAGTAATCTTATCATTTATAGCAAAGGTGTATTTTAAGGTGACTTGTAATAAAACAAAAGATCTTATGTATGTCTTTTAGCAGCTTTCTAATCAAAGCCCAGAAATTATTTTCTGCCTCTTAAAACATAGAAGTTTGTCAAGCTCATTGTTATTTCTTTACCATGTACACATTTTTCAAAGGAAGAACCCCTAACTTTATTCCAGGTAATAAAAGCTTCCGTGCCAAGAAACTGATTTTGATGAATCATAGGCTATCCCGATTTGATACATGAATCTCAAGAGAAATTAGATATCCACTCTTTACTTCTGCACAACTCTGTATAGAAGATAAGTCTGTACGATGGAAGACAAATTAATTCCAAAATGTATTTTTATTCAAAAGAATTATCTTTTAAAAATTGTGTGACATGCATCCTTATAGTTTTCTTTTCTGTTAAATTAAAAAGAGATATTTCTGAAAACTTTGGCAAGAATCACCAAAATGAAACTGTGTAAACCACCCCCCCCTGTTTTTTGCTGGAACACCCTAAAAATCACTTTATACTTTGTTTTTGAGCTTTTTGCTTTGAAACAAAATAGGGAGATGAGTTTTTACTATCCTACATTCCAGGGGTGGGCTTCAAAATTTTTAGCAATGGGTTGCTGGGTAGGCATGGCCATGGTCAGCATGGCCTAGTTGGCCTCTTGCACCATGGCGTGAAGGGAGTGTTTTTGTTCTCCCTGGGCTCTGGTGGCTTTCCTTGAGCCTCCAGGAGAGCAAAAATTGCCTCCCCGGGCTCTGCAGGCTCTCTGGAACCAGAAATGGGCCCATTTCTGGGCCTCCCAAATTTCCAAGAGGCCTGTTTTTCACCTTCCCTGAGCCTCCATGCATGCCCTGCACTTACCTGCATCCAAAACAGGCCACGTGAGGAATCCTGGGATGGGTGAGGTGGGCAGAACCAGCCAGGAGTGGGCTCCTGAACCCCTGCAAACTCCCAGCAGACCACTCCTGTTACATTCCCTTAACTTTGTGACTACATGGGATATTCTTGTATCCCAGAAGTCTGTTCTTTCTATCATATACTTCATTCAAATTATATTATTTATTTCTGAGATGAATAACATTTCCTGAGGTTGTTATGCACAGAAACTTATGGGGACTGCTGAATTTTGATGGAATTCATATTTATGAAGTTTTAGTTGCCTTTATTGACGGTGGTCTTTATTATGGACATCTGGTTAATCCAAACCGCCCCCCCCAACTGTTTATTTTCTGAGAGTTATCCAGAAATCATTCTCTGTTATAGAATGGCTTCTAATTTTTATGTCCTTTTTGATTTTTTGAAAGCTTATGATGTGATCTTTATAATAATGAAAATATCTCACTGCATTGATCTAGCAAAAGTGGGATACTCTTTATTGAATAAATGTTTTTGTAGAATTATTTGCTTTTTTTTTTTTTAAAAGGTATCATGTTATACCATATATCGGGTGTCAAAGTAGCAGCACAGAGGATGAATGCTTCACATGCAGGCCACTTCCACCCCAGCTCCACGAAGTGAAAATGTCACGTGACGGCAATGTGACACCACGAGTTGACACCCATGCCATACATTATATATTCTCCACATCTGAATGTTGCACCTGTACGTCAGATAAAGCAATGCTTATGGCATAAGTATTGCTTTTCATAAAATAAAAATGATATTAAAATACAAGAGAAGAAGAAACATCATTTGTAAATAAAACAAAAAACAATAGATTTCAAATTCCAGAGAATTATGGGTGGGAATCAAAATAAGAGAAACGTGAGCGATAAAGGTGGTTGGTATGTCATTTCTTTCTTTGAAATTATTTCAAGAAATGAAAAAGGGCAGTCCAGCAATTGCTTATACAATATTATTGTTATAAAGCAGGGGTATCAAACTCAAGGCCTCGGGGCCAGATCTGGCTTGCGGGGTGCTTAGATCTGGCCTGTGGGGCTGCCTTGGAAACAGTGAAGGAAAAGCGTAATGTCAGCGTTCCAGCAAACCTCCATTCCAGCCAGCAACTCCAAGACAAGCACAATCTCAAAAGTGCCTTTATTTGAATATCACCTGGCACATCTGTGAAATCTTGAAACTAAAGTTTCCTGGACTTCCTACAGTGTCCCAAATTACAATCCACCCCCTTTTCTCCCATCATCATATCACATGGACCAATCACGGTCTGTCTCAGTATAAGATCCTTTTTCTCTGCTGTGTCACACTTAATAACCTTGAAGTCAGAAAAGAAATTTTATTTTGTCTTCTTAGTACTACACAATTGGCTCAGGCTATGTAGCAGTGTGGAATATAGCTTCCAAAGCTGACAGGCGTCCTCCCTTGAAAAGTTCACCTCTTAAAAGAGATAATAAACAAAACACAACCAGGGGTTAATGTGATGCCCTTAACCCCCTCTCCCCTTTCTGCGTGCAGCCCACCTGAGCTCCATTTTCACTGGCAGAGGGTTGCAGGAAGCCATCGCAACCAAAAAATCTTGCAGGGCCCTCCTGAGCTCCATTTTCACTGGCAGAGGGTTGCAGGAAGCCATCGCAACCAAAAAATCTTGCAGGGCCCTCCTGAGCTCTATTTTCATTGGCAGAGGGTTGCAGGAGGCTGTCAGAGCCAAAAATGGAGCTTGGGAGTCCACACAGGCACCCCCAACACAGGTTTATGTTGAACTAGCCATGCCCAGCCAGGCCATGCCCCCCCCCCCACGATCAAACACAACCCTGATGTGGCCCTCAATGAAATCAAATTTGACACCCCTGTTATAAAGCAATCAGATGAAATAGCTACAGAAGTATTGCTCTAGTCTTATAAATTTATTAATTTTATTAAGAATATATCTTCAGCTGTGAATTTCCTAATGTACCAGCTACTATATGCTTGCTATACCAACACTGGACAATAGCAAATTAGGAAAGCTAATTTAGAGTTGATTTGTTAGCTGCCTCCTTCTCTCTCTCTCTTCCCCCCTCCCCCTCCCTTTCCCTCTCCTTGCTCATTATTGTTTTTCAGCTAGAAAAAGCAAATAACATTGGCTTCATATTTTAACTAGCTATCAGTGGGAAGTTTTAAAAACTTTTCTGGTTGAAGCAACAAAAGGCATAAATGTGGAGGAGTAAGAGTGATGGGGTTGATGTACTTTCCAGGAATGTTCACAATGCAAAGATTTGCTGCACTGTGGAAGATGATAGCTTTTTATACCTCTTCTATCTGTTTCCTCTACCCTTACAATCTTGTGTAGAATGAAAGTGAATGGAGAATTCTGTATCTCTTCCAGAAATACAATAAAGGTTTTGAGTGTTCAGTGAATGTATCTTAAATATGTGACTAGGAAATATTGATGTAGGATATCTCTAATTTTACTTGATATTTGTAGGCTAGCCATAATTAAGTGTTCTCTGTATAGAACAAAACAAAATAGAATCACACTATTACCTGATTGGAACCAAATAAATTTCATTACTGATTTAAAAAAAAACAAACAAACAATTTTATGAAATTTGTGGACTAAAAACTATACTACAAACACCAAGAACCATAAGAAAAGTATATATGATCAAATGAAAAAATAAAGTGTTCAGTGTAGTATTGATATGTACAAAACAGAATTTCATAATCACAGATTCTATGCATTTTGCTGAATCCTAATAAAGACAGCATTGTGAGTTTGGTGCAGATGACACAATCTAAACAAAACACTTACTGATTAGTTCATATGAGTTATGTTTATCTGACACTTCAAACACTTTAAATGTGCCTATCTTGATACATATATATTGAGATGTTTTCTTGCATTACAGGAATGCAAAATGATTATTGTTGAAAATGAATATGTTGTGGAAATTGTCAGTTTTTTATATTTGGAATAAGATAATCATTCTTTTGTACTGAGATCTAAGATTAAATTATATAATTTCAAATCAGTGAAAGTCAGTGACAGCTTTATTCACCTATGTATTAGTATGAATAGTTTTTATTTCTGAGTGAATGTATTGGTATTACAAGAATATTAAAATTAGTTTGTTACTACAGTCATATGTAATATGGAAGGCATCTAGGTTAGCTGGGGTACTTGACATATCGTTGGATTTCATGAATTGCTTGAAGCATTAATTTCCTAGTCTGCCTTTTTGTATTTAGTCTTTCTTTATTTCATTAAGCATCCACATTCATGTCTCTAATAATCAGTTCATTTTGTGTGGTCCAAGATACAAAAATTCCCCTTTTGTTCCTTTCGTAGGAAAAACATGTTTTCCATTTGAAGAGATTTTTATATAATTTCATGTGTGCTTGCACACTTTTCTTCCATATTAGTTTAGATTAAAAACAAATGCTTCTCCCCCCACCCAAACTTTGCATGTAGCAATTGCAGAGTTGTGAAAAATAAGTCCTATTTCAGCTTTTTGTTTCTTTAAAACAGCTATCAGTGATGTCAGAGTCAATACTAAAAGCATTAGAAGGCTGGCAAAATGTAATGCAGCTGCAATCCAACATGATGCTGGAAATGGGGTTGAGAACATAAAGGCTTTCCATATTCCCAGGGCGCACAACTGCTTGCGGCCTTGGCTTTGATCTCTTCAAAGGCTGCTCCCTCCTTCTCAGTGGAGAGAGACTTGGCTGCCACTCGCTTGCATTGAAAAAAGGCAGAGGTCTCTATTCAGGCAGAAATCAATCACTGTGCAGGAACAATTATGTGTAATTCAACCATCATGAAAACAGGATGAGATTATGGGTTTGTTACCTGAGTGACTGCGTAGAGATGGGGGACTCTGAACACAGGAGCCCTGCTGACATGCTACATCTTGATGACAATTATAGACATATGAATGATGTAGCGGGCGGGGGAGGTGTGATGACAAATGCTGGTCATGCTGTCCAGCAGAGCAGAAAATGAGGTTACAATTGGGAGATAATGTTTGCATATGTAACCATATTTCATCAAGCTGGGAAACTTCGTGGAAGAGGAACACCGGGCTACAGTTAAAAAAAAAAGTATGTCTGTAATGTTATGTACTTGATATAATTTCATCTTCCCGTTTATTAAGAACTCTTGTCAAGGGATTATATTTACAGATATCCCAGTAATGTTTGTAGATATGAAGATGGGATGACAGGAAGAGGCAGGAGGAGAGAATGGAGATAGGAATCATGGGTAATTTCAAATATATCTAAAATATAGGCTGCTTTAGAGCATGCCTAGCTTTGTGCATGCTAGTGGTAGTTGATGAATTGTTGGGCTTTTGAATTATAAGTATAAATTCCTCCCACTGATTTTCCATCCAAATTGGGCTTCATAGTAGTGTTTGTGTAGAATTGAACTTCTTTTTAATGTGTAGAGATTTTCTTTTCAAAATATCTCAGTGGCAACCTTTCTATTTCATGTGCAAACCATCTTTTTTTAAAAGAAGAGAGAGGAAAGATTGTTTACACTAGGAGCTGATGTAGGCAACATACTGAGTTTTTAAAAGTACCTTTATTGACAAAGCAGCAAAAGTAGTTCATGATAGCAGTTTATTCTACCGGTTCAGACGTTGGATTGAGAGCAAGGACACCTGAGTTCTAACCCTGCCTTAGGGGCAGAATTTGGAGGAGTTGTGTTCTCTAAAGCTTACAAAAAAGGGCAGTGACAACCACATGTTACTTAGAATATTGTTTAGGCTAGTCTGTTTGAAGTCAAGTTGACTTGAAGGCAAAATAAATGAATAACATTTTTAACTGAGAAACCATCCAGGACTGATAGATTTTAAACGTGTCACTTTATTGTAAAATATATGATCACCCACCTCTCCCCCTCCCCCCAAAAAGCAAACTGAAATGCTAAGAGATGGCTCGTTGTGAACACCATCAATACTTGGTTTTTGATACATGAGCTCGATTTACCATTTATGCTGCTCAGGTTTAGACATCAGAAGCATGAGAGCTGCTTTGAGTTACAGATCTTCAAACAATAAGTCAAAACAAAAAATCAATCCTGCTGGTTCCTGGCTGTAGTCATCTAAAGATAAAAGAGAAAAATAAAGTTATGCTAAAGCAGATAGAGAAAAAGGAGAAGATATGTCAAGGAAGCACAGAGGACAAGTGTAGAGTTGAAATGGGCCTAGCCTGAGCCAACATCACTGCGTTTTTATCTTATCAAAAAGTTTTAGATATGCCAACTCTCTTCAATCTGGAGCCACTCTGCTCCAGGGCAGCCTGAAGCACTGGTTTCAATGAAATTGCTTTTTTCTACTTTCTTAAATATAATCACAGAGGAATTATAATTTATTTCACTCGTGATGTAAAACTTTACTGTAGATTTATTTCATTGGTAAATTAAAGACTGAAATAACTCCTCCATGCTTCACTGCATATGAATTCAGATGTTTCTGTAACATTTAATGAAAGGTGTAGGCCAGTTAGAGTCTTCAAAAACCTGATCATCTGATAACTTCATGAATGTAGTTTTCTTGCCACTGGTTTTTTCTCCCCAGTCTGGTTCCCAGTCTGGCCTACAGTTTGATAAGATAACAGATAATTAGAGTTGGAAAGGACATTGTAGGTCATCTTGTCCAAACCCCTGCCCAAGTGGGAGACCCTAAACCATTTCTGACAAATGGCAGTCCAATCTCTCTGTGAAAGTCTCAACTGATGCCTCTCCCACAACTTCCGAGGGAAAGTTCTTCCATTGGTTGATTGTTTTCAATGTCAGAAAGTTTCTCCTTATTTCCAGGATAAATCTCTCCTTGTTCAATTTACATCCATTATTCCTTGTCTGGCCTACAGGAGCTTTAGAAAATAGCTTGAACCCTTCCTCTCTGTGGCAGCCCCACAAATATTGGAAGACCTCTATCATGTCTCCCCTGGTCCTTCTCTTTACTAGACTACCAAACCCAGTTCCTGCAACCATTTGTTGTATGTTTTAGCATCCAGTCCCCTAATCATCCTGGTTGCTCTTCTCTGTACTTTTTCTAGAGTCTCAACATCTTTTTTGTAATGTGGTGAACAAAACTGGATGCAGTACTCTAGGTGTGGTCTTACTAAGGCTTTATAGAGTGGTATTAGTACTTCCCTTGATCTTGACTGTATCCCTCTGTTAATACAACTTCGAATTGCATTAGCTTTTTTGGCTGCTGCTGCACACTGCTGGCTCATATTTGGCTGGTTGTCCACTAAGATTCCAAGATCCCTCTCACAGTTTCTGCTATTGAGCCTGGTTTCACCCAGTCTATATGTGTACTTTTGGTTTTTCTTGCTTAAATGTAGGACTTTACTTTTCTCTACACTGAATTTCATTTTGTTAGATCCGGCCCAGTGTTCTAGTCTGTCAAGATCCATCTGGATCTTGAGCCTATCTTCTTAGGAGTTAGCTATTCCTGCCAGCTTAATATCATCTGCAAATTTGGTAAGTTCTCCTTCTATTTTCTCATCTAAGTCGTTAATGACACTGATAGTCTCCCATTTACACTCTCAACCAGGGTCAGCTTGCTTACCTTCCAAAACAACAAAAGTCACAACCATAAACGTAGCAACTGTGAGGTAGGATTCTTTTCTAACCGTTAAAAATAACCTGAAACTTACAGCTTTCTTATTTGAAAGAAAATTGCGTTCAGGTTTTTGGTAACTTAAGAGAAAAAGATTTCAAGGGAAACATCTTCTTGATTAGCTTGAACCAAGCCTGTAAACTTGTGGAGGGGAGGAGCAAGGTAAACAAATTAAAAATTCTTGTGGACTGCAGAGGAATACCTGGGACCCCAATTAGATGTTTGGTGGCTAGCAGACTGGTGGTCCCACCTGAGCTGATGCTGGTGAGGCCTGAAAGTGTTAGAGATTCTTGACAGAACAGGTTTTGGGTTTTTTTTGTAAATTTTATTTGAGTTTTCACCCCAAAAAAATACAAATAAAACATCTCTTTTTAAAGTAGCATAATCCCGGGTTACATTTCTTCCTACAGACACAAAATCAATTTCATTCTCATTTTTATGTTCTATTCCATATCTTATAACTATTTTAAATTTTCTGCATAGCTTCTTCCCTCTTTTAATTTTCTCAATTTTATTTTAATTATCTCGTCTCAATTCAAATCGTTATATTTGTATTTTTTGTCTGTCCTGTTTCAATTATCTATTATCTTTTCTCATTAAACAAAGTTTCTCCTGTCGTTACTGATTGGAGTATGACGCCTTTATATCTTTTAAGTTTATCCATTTAACTCTTATTTAGGCTTCAATATATACCCTAAAGTTATAACATTCAATATAATACATAACTTCCATTCGGATTCTGCTTGGTACATTCTTAAAATACACACTATATTCTTAAAAAAAGAAAAAAATATAAATATATGTAATTAAAACAACATTCCATTCCAATTCAATTCTATCATTAATATTAATATTCATTAAAATCTTAATTTCTTTAACATGACTTTTCAATGAAATATCATACTTCTATGGGAACAGTTATAACCTTTCCATAATTAATTCCCACCCCTTCACTTATATTTTATAAAATGTTAACTAATTAAAATGTTCCCATCCCTTTCTAATTCAATATTCTCATTTATTTTATTTCACTTATTTTATTAACAAACATTTCACTAAATTACACTAACTATTTTATCCCTCATTTTAATCATACATTGTTTCCAATTTTCTAAAGTTATTTCTATTATTAATATAACAATACAATCTTATGTACCTTTACAGAATCTATTTTTCACCATTATCTCTAAATAGGTCCTGTTTCTCTATATCTTGTTTCTGTCCTTTGTAACTGCTTTTCCTTTCCTTCTTCCCTCTCTTCTTCTCTCTCCCCTTTTTACCCCTTCTCTCTCTAACTCTTTTTCTTTCTTCTGTATTCCCCTCTTCTGCTGCTTTCCAGTATTATGCTTATTTTTCAAATTATTTTTCTTTTCTTTGGTTGTTTTTTTAAGTCTTAAATTCTCCATTCTCTTTCCCCCCCCCCTTTCCTTTTTCTTCCCCTCATAGAATTACTTGTTCATTAAAGATGGCTCCTTCTTTGTCCCAGCCTTCTTGTTTTGCAGACGTTTCTTATTGTTTCTCATCGTTCCAAATCTTCATTTCTAAGAATTGAAAAATGAAGCCAAAAGATCCTCTCCCTTCTTGTGCATCTTCTTTATACCTTTTAAGTTCCATTTTCAATTCATTCAGAAGTAGTGCCATTGTATAATTTTTTAAACAACCACCCAATAAATTTTAGTCATTCAAATGCACCAAGAACCCAAAGATCACCAAGTAATCCAAATACACCCAAGCTGTTTCTTTTTGCTCTTTTTTTCACTTTCTCTTCCTGGGGTTCTACTGTTTAGTTGCAAAGTTTCAGTTAAAATGTATCTTTCAGAAGTCTTGTTGAAGTTTTACTGTAGATTCTTTTTAATTCCAGGCAGCCTCCTCCCTCTTTCCAGATCCTGCCCTTTTATTCTTTTTTTCTCCCTTCCTGCTTATTAAAAAAAAAAAAATAGTGTCCAGAAATCTTTATTATCCCTTTGACATTTTGTTTTATTTTCAGCTTAATTGCCTGTTGATGTCAAAGTGGATTTTTCTGATTTCTTATTTAAATCTCTTAGTTGTCAGTATAGGGAAAGGGAGAGAAGAAAAAAAAAACCCAAACCTTCCCTTTTCACTTTCCTTCGCTGCTTCTGACTCTTCTTTGGGAGCGATGCTATTTTTTGTAAGTTTAAATTCCAGGGTACCTTTGTTGTTACTTTTGCAATTTAACCCAGCCAGCCAAAACTTTCACTTCTTATTTTCCTCCTGCACATTCTTTCCTGGTCAAGTTCTTCTTTGTGGTGGCCATTTCTGACCACCGCTGCAACTGTCTTCAGGAAAGGGAGTAATGGCCAGCTGAGGAGGAGAGATGCGGCTCTCCTCAACCCTGCTGGCAGTCTCCCCCCTCTTCACCTCTACGGTGTGGCTTAGCCCCGAAACCAGCCAGCTCAGGGCGCTTCAGCAGCGAACCCAGACCAAAACCATGCATGATTGTGGATTTCTGTCTATCGCCGAAGGAACTTAAACTGCCTCTGTTGACAGAACAGTTTTGAGGGCAGTATAGCAAATTTATTGACTTTTTAAAGCAGGAGTATCAAACTCAAGGCCTGGGGGCCAAATCTGGCCCACAGGGCTTCCCTGGAAACAATGAAAAACTGGCCCGCGGTGCCTCTTCCAGTGAAAATGGAACCTGCAACCCTCCCAAGCTCCATTTTCACTGGCAAGAGTTGCAGAAGCCTGTTGAGCCAAAAATGGAGCTCATGAGCCTGTTTTCACTGGCAGAGCGCTCAGGCCACCACAGGCACCCCCAACATGAGTGACTTCAACCTGGCCATTCCCACCTTGGTCACACACACCCCGAGGTCAAACACAACTCTGATGCGGCCCTCAATGAAATTGAGTTTAACACTCCTGTTTTAAAGAGTGCCAACACAAGGTTGCTTAGTTGGGCCACATATTGTGCAGGTCTACTTTAGATGTTTATTGTGAAGGAATCATCTACAATAGGAAGCTATGTGTAAGGGAGCCTTTCCTAACACTGTCCAAACACCGTGGGGAAGCTACCTGATTAACCTATGGCCTCTAACTTTCTGGACTGGAATAGCAATGTTTTAATAATTCCAATTTAAGTTATTTGAATGTGTTTGTGGATAAAATTGCATGACCTATATAAACACGTTATGTAGGCAAGCATGGTCTGCCTATATCATAACTTTCAGGCATTGAATGTGGGTTGAGCAATTCTAGCTATTCTCTGGGCTGACATTTCATTTCTTCTTTTGCCAGTGGGAGAAACTTACTTTGAGGCTTACGAGACTACAATTAAAATTAATATGGAATGAAATAAAATAATTCAAGCAGAAACACATTTAGTCACACAAATGCCTGCTTAACCATATCCTTACACATGCTTAGATTTTGTATAGCTTGAGGAATGGGATAAGCAGTCACTGAGAATTCCTCATAGCACATTTTTGATTTTTGGATTTCTAGAAGGACGGTTATCCAGGGTGCCCACCTTGAGGCTGCTTTTAACAGTTCTTTCCTCTGTTTTCTCAGAGCAATAGAAGGTATAGCCCATCAAAGGGTAAACATATGTAAAGTTGTTGACATTTACCTCATTAAAATTTCTGCAGTTCTCTGGCAGTCATCTTCTTCTTGTGCCATATCTGTCATTGGACGTTGGCAATCATGTTGGCAATCTTATTTTTATCAACAGCCACACACGTTTTTTGTCCAAACTAGTCCCTTCAATTTTGAAGCCATGATGTTCTTCTGTCTGGTCCTCATTTGTCTTCAATCTTTCCCTGGAGGATTAAGTGAAGTATTTTTCCAGGTGTCGCATTACATGTCCAAAATATTCCAACATTTGCTTTTTAATGGTTTTTATGATTTCCCTTGGCTCTCCCAGGCTTATCACCTTCTCATTTCCAATTTTGTTAACCCAGCTGTCATTTCTTCCAGGAAAATATATCCTGGAAGAAATTGTCTTTGGCTTAAAATTATGTGCAATTCAGTTGACATAGACTTTTCCAGATGTTGTTATAGCAGAGGTGGGCAACCTGTATCAGAGCTATAAGCAAATCTCCAAAACATTGTGCCAGGCCATTAGGGACCTTTAGGAGTTATAACTAAAGTATATAAACAAAAAATGATTAAATATATGATTGCCAAATAGTTGTATATTTAACTTTAATTAAATTTCAATCTTAATAAAATTATTCAAAATCACATTTCATCCTACCTCTCTCCAATTCATTTTTGCAATATAACAGCTAAAAGTCAACATACAGTGTAAAAGTCATGTATAACTGAAAGTCAGTTATAGTTTTTAGGATGGAAAAGGTTACAAGATGGCTTTAAGTTCATAAGAAAAGTTATTTTCTGAATTTATGTTTGCAGGGGATGACAAAATATCAGATGGCTACTTTATGAAATGTATTACAGTGAAACCAATTTAAGTCTGTGTAGATCAAAATGTTCATGCTGAATTGTAATATGTTAATACTAGTACAATAAGAACATAAATTAGAATAGATTTAATCTGGATTATTGAGTTCTATTATGGCAGTTGTATCTGAAAAAAAAAATTCAAGGCATCTTCATCAATGCCTGCTTTTAATCCAGATTGTCTTCTTCATATTACCAGGTAAATTTCATGTCATGCTTAATTGAAAAGATTATTTATTGTTGAGCTTATTCTTTGTTGGTTAATTGAGTTTCTACATTTGACAAATCATTTTAACAATGTTTCCTTGTATATTGTGTTAATTGCAAGTTTCTATTTCTATCCTTTGGTACTTATATCTGAAACAACAATTCTTTTGTAAACCAAATTTGGCTTGGATTTGTGTAGAACCACTATCATAATCTGTTGTTAGAGGCTCTAGTGCAATGTGATATTATAAGTCTTGATTTGAAAAATGTCCTGTCTTAATTAAATGTCTTAATTGAGGAGCCAAAAGATCAAAAGGAGTTACGGTCTGTTTAAAGTTATCATAATATGACAGAGTTGAGTAGCCTTTCATAATCTGATATTTTTGAAATTTGTTAGACTTCTCTTAATTCTACAGTCTTTAGAGCCATCATTGCCTTTAGAATTATCGGAATTTGTCCAACACAGTTGGAGGAACCTATCTGAGAAACTCTGCAGCAGAGAAAGAGGTATTTCCTGGCTGTGATATTCAGAAGCATTACTTAAATTTAGGTCTCTCCTAGCAAGGCAGTTTCTTCTGTATAGGAGTATATTCTGGTTTTGCAACTTGACCAGGCAATAAGTAAAAAAAATAATCTGCCAACTCAGTTACCAGTTTATACTTTAATTCATGTGCTGTTCCTTTTTTTCCCCTTTCCCTGAGTTGGTTATTGCTTCCTATGATACAAGTAGTCCTTGACTTACAACCATTTATTTAAATGTATATGGAGATTCTCAGTCATCCAGGTCATGGCTGTCCCAATGGTGCTTTTTCAAGAGGCAACTGGACTTTCTGGTTTTTTTTGTTGAAGATGCTTCGCTTCGCATCCAAGAACTTTCTTCAGCTCTGACTGAATGTAGGAGGTATGAAAGGATTTATATTCCTTGCAGACAGCTGGACATTTGCATTCTTTTAGAAAGTCCTTTGAGGCCACTTGGAGGTTTATCTGTGTCCTCAGGGTTACCTGAGTTGTGCAAAAGGGTGTGGAGCCTTCTTGGAACTGTTGAAAGGACTATATTGTAGACTGGAGGCAGATGATGTCGTATCCTCTCTCTGCTGAGGGAGGGCTGTTCAGTTTTGACATAGATGGTCTCTTTGACCCATCTTTTAAACCAGTGGTCCTCTCTATCCAGAATGTGGTCTTTACTTTCTTTGGAAGAGTGGCCTTTGTTTTTTAAATGCAGA
Source organism: Laticauda colubrina (assembly GCA_015471245.1). NCBI lineage: Eukaryota > Metazoa > Chordata > Lepidosauria > Squamata > Elapidae > Laticauda > Laticauda colubrina. Next base: position 18,885,432 of record BLBF01000026.1, read on the forward strand.
TGGACTGCTGAATCTTGTCCTGATGGGTTTGTTCTACTATGTTTTCCTTTTGTTGCTTCTTGAAAAACACCTTTATTTACCGACCATTCAAAGTTACAATAGAACTGAAAAAAGTGATTTATGATTGGTCTTTCACACACTGCAGCATCCCCAGAATCAGGAGATCAAAATTTAGATGCTTGGCAACTGGCATGTTTTTTTGACAGTTGAAGTGTCCCAGGATCATGTGATCACCACTTGCAAACTTTCCAGCTAGCTTCCAATTAGCAAATTAATGCAGGAAGTCTTAATGACCACATGATTCACCTAACAATTACAGAAATTCATTTAAAGACTATGGCAAAAAATGTCATAAAATGGGATATAATTCACTTAACAACTGCCTTGCTCAGCAATTGAAATTCTGGTCCCAATTGTATCTCTGTTGTAAGTAGAAATGCATGGTTTTGTGGCTTCCAAACAAGTTAGAGAAACCAACTTTATTCAAGCTTTTAAGTAAAGTTCAGAATGGGAAGCTATGGCTAATTAATTTAATTATTATTAATTAACATGTTTATCTATTTGGAAAAAGTAAAATAAAAGTAAAATAGATTGGTTCACATCTAAATTTATGGTGTGAGATAATTGGCCAAATGTAGCCTTAATTGTTCAAATGGAAGCGGCATGATCTGATAAACAAAATTAGTGGCAGCAATGACAATGTGAGTTAGTATTTCTTCTTTTACATATAGGTAGAAGCAAATAAACTTTTATTATTATCATAAATCCTAGGCTGATAGGTACACATGGAAAACTAATAAAAGGAAAATATGAGTCTTACAAACATATATTCACAGAGAGGCATAGTGAACCAAATAAAAGAAAATCATATTAAGGCAGTGGTTTTGTCAGATTAAGTGTAATTAAAAGCATGATATATTTCTACTTCATGTAAGATGATAAATAGTGAAAAGAAGGGGAGGAGTGTATAGTTATTGTATTTTCTTGTTTGTGTACAAATTGGTCAGTCAGGTGAAAATGTCTTATCAGAATGCACTTGTATCTTTCTCATTGATAGCTGGATTATAATAAATAAGCTATTTTGCTGCTTGGGTATCTTTCTTGCTTGCTTGCCTTCCTTCCTTCTTTCCTTCCTTCCTTCCTTCCTTCCTTCCTTCCTTGGATGATGATTTCATTGTTGTTTTTGTTCAAGCAGATTGCTGGACATTGTGCATTTTTGTATAAATTAATACAAATTTAATAGACTGTATTACTCCAGAAATATAAAACACATATATTAAATATGAATCGCTTTCCCCTTTTCGGGAAACTAAACAAGTTCTTTGATAGATAAAAATTGAAGTAGAAAGAACCTAGACGATTTTAGGATTTTTAAAAAATTGAAATAAATCAGGTAGCATTATTTGGAAATGAATTGAATGAATTATTAACTTAAAATGGGATAAAGGGACTTTCCAGGATCATAATGTTTTATAATTTGGAATTATAGGGAAGTGATAATGACCAAATGATTTCAGCATTTTTCGTTTAGTAGATATCTGTTACCAGCCTTTTCTGCACAGCTTGTATAAGCATAGTCTCTTGTGTGGCTCTCAATAAATTTGTGATGATTCTTTGTTTCTTTGTGCTATGATCTTTATGCAAGTCTGTTGTAATTTCTGGAATCACTGAGCATAATTTTTAAGTCTTGATTTTTAATGTTGTGAGCAAATACAATATGCTCATGCTTAATGTTTAATCATTACCTTAATTATATATCAATAGTATTCTACTTTTCCTTTGTTTTATAGTTAATAGATTTTAGTTAATAGTTAATATCACTTTTATGTTTTACCATGTGGTCTCACTGTGACCACTAGAATTCTCTTGAGTGTACAGCACTTGTGGTATACATTTTCCTCCAATCTATAATCTTTTCTAGGTAATTAGTTCTTAAACAACATTAAACAAAGTATTTCCTTCTTCCTGAAAAAGCCATATAATTCATAAAGTCATCAATTGTCAAGGGAATTACTTTCTGGTTACACAGGATGAGAGTTCTCTCATGAAATATTCCTTGTAGAACTGTAGTAACTTCCTAATTTGTCCTGTGAATGCAATCATTAATTTGCACTTTGGGATGTCCCATGATTCAGATGTCAAGCTGCTTTATTTCTTCATTTCTCCATTGTACCTGAATCAAATCTATTTACTTGTGGATAGATACCATCAGTCTTGCTAAAGAGTGTAGTCATCACATCCCCTTTCTTGACTCAGATCCTCATTATCAATATATCAATATCTAGGTTGATTGTACATCTTTGATTCTTTATCACCTGAGATGCTTGGTCCAATTTGAAGATATATGAAGGAATGGACCTCTTGTTCATGAGAACAAAAGAATAAATGGAAATGAGTATAGGAAAGGTCCCATCCTTGAGAAGATATGCCTGGATTCAACCAATTGCATTCTTGTTCCACAGTCATTGTTCACTTCTGTGTTACTGTATATTTTGCTTTCTGGAGCTATTTCCATTTCTCAAACTGCGGATTTACTATTTATCAGATGCAAGAATGCAGTGCGGATATATTTTGTCTCAAAAATTGGACAATTCAGATCCCTTTCCTCCTGACTTCTGAGTAGCCCTTCACAAGAACTTCTTTTGCCAAGATAATATACTTCAGATTTCACACAAAAAACAATGGCTTTATTTCATAACAGTATACCTTGCACATTTTTTTCATTCTACATTTTGGTAGATGGTACCTTTCTATAATTCACTAATAAGGCACTTCATGAAAGTTGGCTCACCTCTGTCTTCTGAGATTCATTCCTAGCTAATTCTCTTTATGCTATTGTCCAAGCTTTTTAAGATAATAATCACTGTTCCCATAATCTCCGACTAAAAAGTATTGGGAAGCCATATTTCCTTATTCTCCAAATGGGCAAAGTAGTTATTTACCCATTTGTTTTCTTTCCTCCAATATCACTCTCTATCCTATTTGAGTCAGGATCTTACATTAGTTATCATTTTTCACAGTCCCTCAACAGTGACTGAAAAAGAGTTCAGGTTTGTTTTGAGTGGACCTGAATGTATCCAGCATCGTTTTGAAGAGATGGTATCTATTTTAGGCCTTTCAAAGTTTACTTAATGAATTGAGGATATCTTCATAATGGTTGTCCAAATGTATAGTCACCTCTGTCTAAGAATGTGTGGAATGAGAGAGTGACCTTGGAAGACATGGGGAATGATCAGATAAAAGAAGGAGGAGCTTGCAACTGCCCAACAGGCAGAGAAAGAAACCTAAAAAGGATCTGCCTAATTTATCTGGTGGTAAAAAGAAATAGGAAGAGATTTGTAATGTTATACTTCCAAGATTCTTTTAATATAAATTTACAATAAGGTAGAGTTAGCTCATCCTGTTGTGTTTCCTATCAGTAGTGCTTGGGAGGCTAAGATACAATCCTATGAGCTGACCAAAGATTTGTCTCCCTCTCATATGTATTAACTGTACAAGAGTGACAACTACAATTATATTTGCAGAATCTCTTCTAAAATTCTAAAATCAGACTTTTGCTCTACAGATTTGAAAAACTGTATTATTGAGCTAACCACTTTACTGCCTGCTTTTTATCTTGCCCAGTTCCCTAGTCATCTATTTCCTCATTTTCCCAACAGGCAAATTAGACAACATTAGTTGAACCAACCCAAGATGGAAAACACCATTTGTAGTGCAGAAGAGAACACGGATTTCATTTGCAGTAACATGGAACAAGTAGTTTTAGGTTTCTGTCCTCCACAAACAGTTAGTGGCCTGTACTGTCAGCTGGGCAAACTGATAATGTGAATATGTACCCTGTCTACATATGAGATATCAAACTACCTTCTCCCAGTTTAATGCATATCCTAAGAAGAGATTGATTAATCCTGGTTTATGGCTTAATATGAAATGGAATTGAGTAATTATGGCTCCTTCAACAAGCCATGGTCACACCATTTATTACAGAGTGATATATGGACTTAGCCATTGCACGTAGTATATGGTGTTCATCTCTAAGAGGCTGGAAGAAAAAGAATTACTGGATGATCAAATATGCCCTGAATTTTTTTAAAATACAGACATTAGTAAAATCCAACTAATTTTCAAATTACAGTTTGATGAGATAAATGCAAGCCAAATAATTTTCGCATTACAAGCCTCATTTAGCAATTTCCAGACTCTAAAATTGGTCTGCTTGATAACATGTATTTTGAGACTTTTCGCGAACAAATACTACTCAATTTGTTTTCCTATGATTGAGTTAAGTATAGATGACCTGATAATGCACTTAACTTTCCAAAAAGAAAAAAAAAAAAGAACACATTCTGATTCACAACATAATCCTTCTGATTTCATTGCTTGAAAGAATTAGATTACTGTTTAGAACAGCTTTGAAAACCTCAATATTTAAAGCACAATTATACTGGCATAGGATCTAAAAGAGAAATCTTGGCAAGGAGAATGAAGAATAGATGAGAGAACACTGACACGGTTTGTTTGGAAGATTTTACCCGGTGTGGTGACTTGTTGACTGCCTTCATTGACAATTTTTTACAGTTACTGTTTCAAAACTAGTTAAAGTAACCATAAAAACTTCCCAACCTTTCAATTTCCTCTGTTTGGAAGATAACTATAAATATAGAAGCAATTCCGTGGTAAGGCATAAAAACGCGAGGTCCAAGTGACACTACTTGAGTCACACTTTATTATCTATATGGAGATTAAATCAGCTGCTCTTTTGTGAATGGCTTTTCTATTGAATGGATGCTGAAACACAAAAACATACTACAAACGGAACGCCTGTTGGTTTTGGTATCGCTGTTAGATTTTCTAGTTGCTGTTATAATGAGGTTTGTAGCACTCAGAAAGGCACCACAGTCAAAGCTGTGAAGAAAGCATTCTTGCTTATATTTTATTTGTGAAAAAGTGTGCTTGTTTGACTTCAATAATTATAAAGCTTGGAGGAAAATACTTGTAGAGTTCGTTACACAGAGGCCTTCGTGAAATTTTTAATGACTTTTCTTGGTTTTGATTATCATCGTATCAAGGTCAATTCTTGGCAATCTTGTGGATTGTTGTCTTGATAGGTTTTTGATTTTCAATCTGACAGCTAATTGTTGCTACAGTGGCATCACTCTATGATCTTTCTATTCTATCACAATTATTTTATTTTTAGTTCCTATCTTGGTCTTATTGAAATGTGGATTTCCTTTAATTGTAATGCTTTCCTCAAGTCAGTCATTTAAAAGAACAGAAGATTAAATTTGGCATGAAGAAAACAAAAAGCTTTAATGCTCATCATGTCAAGAAATATAGACTGGTGCTGGAAATGTCATCAGATACCTGGCTCATATTATCATATGTGGTGGACCTGTGCGGATGCTAAAAAATACTGGACTAAAATCCACACGTGGTTGGAAAAAATGACCAAAAAAATACATATAGATTTGAAACCAGATATATTTTTATTGTAAATTTTACCTGAAATATATACTAAAGACTTGAAATACCTGATTGTAAATGTATTGACAGCGTCTAGGATTGTATTTGCTAAAAACTGGAAAAATGAGAAAATACCATCACAGGAGGAAATCATTAAGAAAATATTGGAATGTGTTGAAATGAGTAGATTGACATTTGAAATTAGAGAGCAAGAAGATAAACAATTTTATAAAATTTGAGATCTATTCTATCAATGGTTAGATAATAAAACATAGTAATGAAATATGTAGATTTCTAGAAAATAATAAATATATAAAGATGTATTTTCTTTTTTTTCTTCATCTTTTTAATTATATCTACAAAATGATTCTAGGATAGATCTGGGAGGATAGTATGAATTGTTATAAAATAAACTAAGTAGAACATGATTATTTTGTAAAACATAAATGAATAAAAGTATAGTCAACAATTGATTAATAAAGATATTAATGTACTTGATATTTGATTGAAAGTATGAGAGGATATGTAATATAATTGCAATGGAAGACTACAAAATGGTAGCACAAAATAATTTGTAAACCAACCGACCCACTGGATGTATATATATGGAAGATGGCTTAATGTTTTTATGTTTTGTTTATGTTTTAAAACCAATTAAAATATGTAAAAAGAAAGAAAAGAAAGAAATACAGACTGGTGCACTTATAAAACACAACTAGTAACTGTCTCCTGGAATAACGAAATTATAAAACGTTCAGCATTTGTAATTCCACTTTTATTCACAATTTATTATTAACATTTGCTTTTAGCCGTACGGTTAAAGACTGTTTCGAAATTTCAGTTTTCACAAGTCGTTTTTCATATCTTTATCAGTTCTTTGTTTCGGGTGTTTTGAAAGAAAATGTCATAATTCTTCTTGAACATGAACTTTGTTCATCTTTCCTAGAGAAATAAAATTATTAGATCTACCACAATCTAATTGTAAAACAAACTCTGATTTATGTTGGGCAGTTTGGCTGTAGATATGAATCTACAGATGAAAATGGAGGGTGTGGCTGAATGTGTAATATAAGAGGGTATAATACTAGATAACAACATTCAGTGAACAAGTAACAAAATGACAAATGAATGCTTGATTTGTCTCATAGCTAACATTAAATAATTATTTTTTTAATTGTGTGACATCAAACCATTTTCATTGTCCACCAGCCACATCCATGACACTCTACCCTTAGCCTACTCTTTCAGGTCTTCTGATGGTGTACTCATTACTACTGTACCTGATTCTATCCACCTTGCTGCTGGTCATCCTTTTCTTCCTCCCTCCCTGACCTCCCTTCCTTTCACAGCATTAGGGCATTAGCTAGTCTTTGCATAAGGTCTCCAAAATAGAATAATTTGGTCCTGTTCATTTGTGCCTCCATTTGTGCCTCCAGGAAGAATTTGCTTGATTATCCATTGGTTTGAATCCATGGCTGTCCACAGTGTTCCCAGAAGTCTTCTTTGGTACCTAGAATCAGACCTAGCATTAACAGAATTAGGGCAAGGAATTAATCCCAGGAACAGCCTTCTCTGTAGTGGACATTCACATGTAGACTACTTTTCCCAGGGAAGTACTCATGGCTCTGTTTATGCGAGGTGGAGCCCTCAAGGTTTATTCATTTGATTTTACTTTGGGAAAATTTGAATAAGGGTCTAGTAATTTAGTTTTAAAAATAAGCTTTGATATGCTGGTAAATTTCCTCTGAATTTTTTTTAAAAGCATTGGATTATGTTTGCTGGGTATGTGAAACTGGACATTGTGTTATTGTGACTAAGCTGACTTGGGACAGTGGTTAAGAAATGTATTAAATAAGTAAAAAAGAAATATGCTTTCTAATGCTATAAAATAGTTAACAATTCTCTAACGCTTGTATTTAGTTCTATGATCTGTGTTTTTCTGAATCCTCACGACTGTTGTATGGAAACTCAACTACTGTTGGATAATTGATGCAGAGAATTAAAGGAATTTAGAGTTGTGTCACAATACAGGTGCCATATTTCTTGCTTGTGATTAAATTGGAACATTGGTGTGAAATTCACCCTCTTTATCTTTGGGGCATCTAGATCAGGGGTGTCAAATTTGTGGCCCACGGGCTGGATGCATCACACACTGGCCATGCCCACCCCCAGTTTAGCGAAGGGGAAAAAAGTCACAATACATCAGGTAATGACAATGTGACACCATGAGTGTGATACCCCTGTTATTGATGGAAGGATTTGCCATATCTATGGTGGGACTCACATAATATCTGGATTATCTGCTCATACAAATGAGCTAGTATAGAATAGGAAGTTTGGTATCAAGTTGCATCGCATAAAGGTACAACAGTATTGCCAGAATAAGTGTTCTATGTATGTCCTAATAGGGTTGTTCATTTTAAAATTCATGGAATAAGCAAAAGAGGAAAGAAGAGAATTCAAAGGTTACCTGCTACCACCCCTAATTATAAGTTTCCCAGGAAAAGCAATTCCCATTGTGTCTTATACAGGTAGGCTCTTAGTTCAAAGTTATGACAGACTCCAAAAATGTATTTACAACCCATATTCATTCATTCTATCCTCCCCCATGGTTATGTGATTGTATTTTGGGCACTTGGCCCACATTTATGACCGTTAACAGTATCCCACAGGCCAGTGGTGAAATGCTACCTGTTTATGGTTGCACCGGTAGTTAAAAAAAGCTCTGACGATCAGTTGAGAGGAGGAAAAAAAAAAAAAAGCACAAGATCAGCCTTCCCTCCCACCCCTGTGCTTTTCTGTTTATCCTCTCAGCTGATTGCCGCAGTAGAGCCTCAGCTGTTGTTTGGAAAGCTGCATGCGGGTGTGTGTTAAGTGCATACACACAGGCACATGCAAAGTGCATGATCAGCAAACTGGTGGGAGACTGGTAGAATCTCACTACTGCCACAGTCATGTTATCATGATTTACTATTGTTTTGCCAGAAACCATTTTTAGTTCATGTGAAAGATGCCATTTATTTCATGACTGGCATCTCTTACAACCATAATTCTAGATTCAATTTTAGTTGAAGGACTACTTGTCCTGAATTTTCCTATCAATACATGTGAAAAAAACATGTTCTACTGAAAAATATGGAAGGGTTATAGTTGTCTTTTGCCTTTTGTTGTGTGTTCTTCCAATAAAATTGTATTAAAGAAAACTTTAAAGTACTTATCTTTAGGTATTGTATGGAAGTTACTGGATTAATACCACACAATTACTTTTTGGCTTGACTCAGTTTTTTCCCATAAAACATCCACATTTGTTAGGCAATAAATAATTTTATATTTGCAGGCAAATTAACTGAGGAATGTATTTGGTTCTTGTGCCACCCTGACTTCTCAAAATACCTCAAAAACAGGGCTGTCAAACTCCTAGCCCACAGGCTGGATTCAACATACGCTGGCCACACACCCTGCCTGGTTTAGCGAAGGGAAAAAAAAAGTATTGATATGAGTAACACCACCGTGGTGAGTTTGATATCCCTGGTCTAAAATAAATAATCAACCAAGTCTGCTGTTTTTATCTGTCCTTCCCCCCCTCCCTATCCTGTCTAGTTTTGTTAGAAAAAATTTGTATTGAACTGAAATGGTTGCTATATAGACATTTATCTGTGAAAATTCTATAATTCCTTACAGTGATATCAGAGCTGCAATGAATTTTTATTCTTCTATGCATAAAACTGGAAAAAATTAGACCTTATGGTGATGTTTTCTAATTGGAAGACATGCCAGCTTTGTCTTAACAGAGCACTGTTCTCGGTTAATGGAGAAAGATGGATTGCACTAAATTGGCATTTTGATCATAAAATTACCATGAGATCACTGTTACAGCTGGTGCAGACAGAATAAACTTGCATATCCAAAACTCCAACGTTCCCTTTTTTTCATCCTTTGATGTCCATTCACTTTACATCCTCCCTCAGTTTAAGGGAGAGAAAAGAATTTGAAGCATCTCTTATACAGCCTAGTTCCAGTGGGGGAGTTTATGACAAAATGCGATTCTAGTGCAAGCAGAGCAAATAGTACAACATCTGAAAGCCTACAGTTGCTACCTATAAAGCTTTTCCCATTTAGTAAAATTTGGGAGATAAGTATTTTCGTTTAGCAACAAAGATGATTAGGGGACTAGAGGCTGAAACATAAAGAATGGTTGCTGGAATTGGGTATGTCTAGTTGGTGAAACTAGGGGTGACATGATAGCAGTCTTCCAGTATTTGAGGGGATGCCACAAAGAAGAGGAAGTCAAGCTATTTTCCAAAGCACCTGAGGGCAGGACAAGAAGCAATGGACAGAAACTAATCAAGGAGAGAAGCAACTTAAAACTAAGGAAAATTTTCCTGACAATTAGAACAATTAATCTGTAGAACAACTTGCTCCAGAAGTTGTAAATGGTCTAACACTGGAAGTTTTAAAGAAGAGATTGGATAATCATTTGTCTGAAATGGGATAAGGTTCCCTGCCTAAGCAGGGGTTAAACTAGAAGACCTTCAAGGTCCCTTCCAACTCTGTTATTCTGTTCTTACTTATTAGTAAGGTACTTATGAACATCCTTACCTGTGTACCACATTGTATTTCATTTATTCTCAACACTAGTGACAATAAAATTAATATTAGAATTGATTATGTATTATAGGATTTAAAAAAAGCATAAGTTTTCCAATCTATTTTGGAGGGGATCTTGCTAATTTTATTAGCCCACAGACACTCTGTTGCAAGATGGGTGGCAATATAAATTGCTTAAGTAATTAAATAATTAGCTTGCAAATATATCCAGCTACAGCTTCCAGTACCTAGCTCTGATGCTTGGAGACTATGAGACTTGTATCCAAAGTACCTGAGGTTTTCACATGGGATATACAGGAATATAAATCATGTGGGACAACTGATGTTGCATCACTATATCAAATCAAGTTTGAAATAGCGCACAGGATTGTAATGCCTGTTCACAACTTCATATCTAAGCTGTTGTTCACTACAATTCTTTCTGTTTCAGAGGCTTTAGGTTTAAGGACCTCTGTTATCTTCAATGTCTGGTTGAATTGCTCATCCTGCTCTCCAAATCTGATCATATACATTTTATCTCTTCATTTATAAAACTCCTTTATATGCCCCTTTTATGAGTCCTTTGTTGTAATCCTTAATATTCATCAACTTCTTAGACAAGATTTCTCATGTAGAAATAGTAGCAAGAAATCCACATTTTAAGCTGAAGGTAAGACTCAGCTTATTATATGTTCTGCTAAGCTTTTAGCCTGGTATGTGTGAGGACAAAGTCATTATACCCTGTCTTGACTATGTCATCACATCTCATATGTTCACATACATTCATGATTTGCTAGACCTGGGCAACTTTCAGATGTGTGAATGTCTATGGAGATTCTCAATCATCCTGGTCATGGTTGTCCCAAAGGGGCTTTTCAAAAGGCAACTGGACTTTCTTTGTTTTTTTCACTGAAAACATTTTGCTTTTCATCCAAGAAAATTTCAGTTTTTCTTGTTTTCACTGAAGAAGCTTCTAGGACAGGAATGTCAAACTCAAATTATCATGGTGTCACGTGACGTATCAGGACTTTCCCCCCCTTTGCTAACCAGATGGGGGCAGGGCCAGCATGTGACGCATCCAGCCTGTAGGCCATGAGTTTGACACCCCTTTCTAGGATAATTGAAGAAGCTTCTTGGATAAAAAGCAAAATATTTTCAAAGAAAAAAATCCCCAAGAAAGTCCAGTTGTCCTTTGAAAAGCACCTTCGGGACTTCCAGATGTATGGATTGCAGTTATAGAATTTCTCAGCTTCATAAAAGTTGCTTGGGATTGAGTATTTGAAGTTACACTCACTTGAAAGTTGCCATTGTTGTGAAACATTGTAATGAACTTGTGAATTAGCATGGAGTAACTACTTAATTTCTCTGCACACAAACACACATGCAATCTAATAACATTCAGAAGATTAGGCTGAGTAGCTGCAGAATAAAAGGCTGGCCTTGCAGTGCTTAAAGTTTGGGATGCAGATCAACATGGACAAACAGATAAAATAAAATAATAGATAGGGCTTTGCTCAACAAGAATCTGCCTGTTAACTCAAGAAAATAGATACCAGGTTTTATAGAACTAGGTCTATTAGGAAGAATATCCATGGTATGCTTTTTTTTTTTTTTTCATCCTCCAAGACCTAAGAAAAAGTACAGCCTGGATTTACTCAAAATCTAATTGGCAAATTCACCTGGTAGCCAGATAAAGTGCTTCAGTTAGGCACAGGACTGGAGCTTCTGCTTCTTCCACAGAAGTACGGCTGGAAGAGTGCTTGCAGGCATCCATGTCACTCTTTGTGGAATGCCTGACCTTTTTTGGGCTTTGATCATGCAGGCACACAGTTTGAGATAATAAGCCATTTGCAGAATCTGGAAGGATATGTTTTTTTATTTTAAAGCAGCTTTGTGAGCCTAAAGGGGAAAAAAAATACAGCATGTTACTTTGTCTAGCTGTGGGCATATGCACTTTGCGTATCTCTGCTAATTTTGAAAACGGTTGATTTAGAGATTTCTATCAAACAAACAAATGAGTTTAAAGAATGATTGCTGAGAACTTTGTGTGCTGAGCGAGAGTTGCCAGGTCAAAATATATCAAAAGACATCATGAAATTGTGGTTATACCATACATGGATTTGTTGAGACTAAAGTATCTGGGGCATATCATACCAAAATCCTGAACTCTGGTTGAAGTTAGTCATTTCAAGATTTGGCGGTAAGAATGGGACAGCTAAGTAACTAATTAACCAAGTTTTAGTAAACTTTTAGTGCCACAAATTGTTTGCAGAAACCCACTACAGTTAAAACCCACCTTGAATTTATCATACTATATAAGTCAGTATTTCTCAATCTTAGCAGCTTTAAGAGGTATAGATTTCAACTCCCATAATTCTCCAGCCAGTATGCTTGCTGGGGAATTCTAGGAGTCAAAGTCCACCCATCTTAAAATAGTTGAGGTTGAGAAATATTTGCTATATAGTTTTCATGTTTTAGGGAGTCTTAACCTTGGACCCAGGATTAGACTTCAGGATGGGAAAAATGTTTTCACTGGCCTATAATTGAAATTTAGTTTGTTTGGTTATAATTTAGTGGATTAATAAAGAAGCCTATAAATTCCCTTTTTTGGTTCCTCCAAGTCAGTCTGACTCCTGGCAGCTGCTGGTATTCTTGGTTGTGCTTCAAAATGGTTACATTGACATTAACTGCTTTAGATTGAAGGCTTCTAGCAATTCTAACCAAAGGATAATGTGTAATAGAGCTACATATCCAAGCTATCAAAGTCTGAATCTAGATGGCAATAAATTGATATAGAAAATGTTAACTTTTTCCTGACAATTGATGATCGTACAGATTTTTTCTGCCCAATCAAGGAGGAGTTCCTATAGGTGTCAGGCCCAGCCCAAGTTCAGTTCTTTATTGCTTGGTGCCAATAGACAGAATCTTGCCAGACTAAAGCTATGCTACTCTCAACTCTAACAGATATACCCCAAGAAATCCTACGGAATGCCAATCCTAACTCTTCTGTCTCCGTTCCAGCTCCAGGTTGTTACTTCTTTTTTTTGTCACTTCACTGTAATCCATCATACCATCTTCCTCTCCTTGGACACCATCTCTCACATCAGGGTCAAGTAAAACAAGTCAAGGGGCAGCAGTTAAGATGCAATCAAAGCTGCATCTTTTTGTCAATCTGTCTTAGACAGAACTTCAATTGTACCATCATAGCTGCCAATTTTATTTGTTTTTACTTTATCCTACAGACACTCTTGAACTAGTTCTGGTAGAAAGATGTCTCACCTTCCCTTTACAGGTTTTACAGATCTTTGACTTCAACAGACTTTCCAGTCTTGACAGCATTTGTACCAGTTGAAATGTCTAGCTAGGAGTCTTTAGAGATTTTTTTAAAATAGTCTTCTCATGCTTTGTAAAAAGGAGTTATCTTAATTTTTAAGAGCTTAGAGGAGCCCACTAATATTGACAGAAAACAGAACAGATGCAAATTCAGAGGTTAGAAAGCATGTATTCTGCTCTAGAATGATTGTTACTTGCCTAATTATAGTCCTAACAAATTACTTAGCATTGAGGGCCTTATTGACAACTTTTCATTCGGGAAAAAAAGTAACTGGAAGGTTATCCAGATTTCCTCACCTGCTATATGCACTTCTTATTTTGAATCTGTAAAAGAACTGCATATAAGCAATAAGTGTGCCTTCAAATTTTCCAAAAAGGACTCATAGTTTATTTTTATAGAGATTGTGTCAGTTTATGTTCATTTACAGATTCATTGAAACATATATAGATATCGAGCTTGACGTGGGTACCTAAAACTTTGCAAGTAACTGTATAAGTACAGAGGGTATCAAACTCGTGATGACATGTTGTTATCATGTGATGTATCACAACTTTTTTCCCCTTCGCTAAACCAAGGTTGGGCGTGGCCAGCATGTGACCCATCTGGCCCATGGGCCATGAGTTTGACACTTCTGAAGTACAGGTAGTCCTTGCTTAAGAACACAGTTACAAATGGTAATTCTGTTGCTAAACAATATGGTCATTAAAACATCACGTGACTAAAGAGACATCAGACCTCACTTCCTCTGTGGTTGTTAACTCATTGTGGGTCATAAGTAAGACATCATGTGACTATGATTTTATAGTTTTATTACCAGTTTCCCTATTGATTCTGCTTGTGGAAAGCTGGTTGTGCAGTGTGCAGTGATCATGTTAACAGTGAGATGTTGCAACAATTGGAAATGCCTATCAGTTGCCAAACACCTGCATTGTAATGTCAAGTGCTAAACAGGACAGTTGCTAAGTGAGGATTATTTGTAGTAGTTGTATTTTTTTTTAAGTAAATGAGAAGGGAAGAGTCTCCTATAAGAAGAATCTGAAAATAAGTGGCAAAAATCTTGCTATACCCACATATACAGGTGTGAACTTTATTTTTCATTACCTTCAAATATAAATTGGCTGAATTCCAAAACAATTGAAGGTCATATCTGGTCATAGGCACATCTACATGTGCATACATCAGTGTAAACTCACTGTCTTTCAGCACCTGCATTTTACTGTTCCTACATGTCAGCCTTTTATGAAAAGCTATTGTTTGTACTTCTGTCTGGAAAAGCACAAGGTTATATTTTGGAAAACAATATCTACACATGGAAAACATTGTTTCCTGTGTGTGTGATTGAGCAGCATTTTTAATCATGTTTTGCTAGAAAAGAGAAAGGGCTGCAAATTAGAGAGCAACACAGTGTTCTGTATCTGTTTCCTACCAAGTGTTCATGTGCTATGTAGAAAATATATCATGATTAAAGACATTCTAACCAGTTTAAAAAGAATACATTAACACTTTATGAAGTCAAAAAATGCTACCTATTCTCTAGATTAGCGGTTCCCAACCTTTATGACTTGGCCCGGTGGAGGTAGGGGAGAACTGGCCTTTGCAAGCGGTGGACTGGTGCATATGTGTGTGCACACTGGCCTGCCACTTGTGTGAGTCAAGCTATGTGCACACACTGGCCCCATTGCCTACATGAGTCAAGCTGTGGATGCACACACCAGCCCGCCATTCATGTGGCCCACTTCCAAACTTTCCTGGCCTGATAGTGGGCCCCAACCAGGGAGGTTGGGGACCCCTACTTTAGGTTATTATACCAAGAAACATATTTGGGGACCAGTTTTGATGGTTTTATATAAAAAAGCGATCTGTAGAAATGCAGAACCACTGGAGTTTCATTACAGATTAACGGAAATACTGACTCTCAATGATGTAGTTAGCCTACAAAATTCATTTCTATGAGGTGATTGCTTCAAAAGGAGATTATAATCCACTAGTTAAACTTAACGCTCCCAGATTTGGAGTGGTATGCCCTTGGATTATCAATTGCTGGGGTTTAATTGAAGAAAAAGAGGCATGGTAGCAGTTTTTAGCTAACATATGTTGATCTAAACAAGCCACAATTAAGAGGAATGAATCTCATTTAGGACTTGTATCTGCAACAACAAAAAAACCTGAGCAGTTGAGGCTAGACTTGGAAGCAAAAAAAAGGATCTTTTGGGAAAAGATGGCCAAGGAAATTGTATTTCCAAACAGTCACTAGAAGTTAGACTCAGCTCAGTCTTACATTAATTGTTTCCTTGGTTACAAAAGTAAACAGCTGAATGATGGTGACCTCAATCAGCCTCTTTTATGTTTTAATTTGTCTTCTCCAACTCTGTTACATCCACATAAATTGGAATATAATCCTGACAATCCTCCACATTCCACCTACAATTTTTGAGTTTTCAGAGATCATCTAAAGGAAATTAGATCGGCAAAGGTTGTTTTATCCTCTTGAAGTAGAATTTGTAGATAGTCAGCTGGCCCATAGAATTGTCAAGAGTTTAACACAACTGAATGGATAACATCATCATCATCATCATCATCATCATCATCATCATCATCATCATCATCAAAGTTCTTAAGGTGGAACTTGTATTCCTCTCTTATAGCTGCAGGTTGCTGTCTTTAAAACTTGTGAAGATTAGATTTTAGTCAGTGTGCGAAAATGGGTGCAGTATCTGCAGATATCGTTCTACACTGTGGTACCAATTTGCCTAGAGCAGAGGCGTCAAATTTGCAATGACATGTTGTTGTCATGTGACATATTGCAACTTTGCTAAACTGGAGATGGGCATGGCTAGTGCATCCAGCCCATGGCGAACGCATCCAGCCTGCCAGGTATCCAGCCTGCAGGCCAGTTGTTTGACACCCCTGGCCTAGAGCTTGTATGTATGAAAAAGATTAATATACTTCTACTAATATACTACTAATATACTTTCTCTACCCACTTTACAATTCTAAATTTATTGAATTGTTTTGTATATTTATGTTCAGTGATAGGATTGTGTTTTGTTCTTTGCAGGTTGAGTCATTCAAAGTTTTAGTAAGACCTGGTCTTGGCTGTCAGAGTTTAGACTGAATAGAAAGAGATTCAAATAACTGAATGCTCACAGCTGCAATTTTAAAATCACATCATTGAGAAATTAAGTGTATTTAGGATAAGAGTAGAGTGGGATGCTTTTGTGACACCTTATATTTTTGTACAATGATGGAAGAGAATTTTTGTCACGTAAGACCTCACCTGAAATGTAAAATGGTCCTTTGAAGATGCAGGCACTACACCTTGTAAAATTGCACCTTTCATTTGTTTCCATTTAGAGGCAGGAAATTTGCCAGGAAAATTGCATTTAGTTGAAAGTAAATTGTGCAGCAGATCAGTCTAGGTTACTTGTAGTGAAAGGTTTTGAGAATTTTTAAAAATTATTTCTTGTTTAAAATATGTATAGGTAGTCCTCGACTTATGACCACTATTTCTGTTGTTAAGTGAGACATTTGTTGAGTTTTGCTCCATGTTACGATGTTTCTTGCCATGGTTGTTAAGTGAATTTCTGTAGCTGATGAGTTAATAAATTGATTGTTAAGTGAATTTGGCTTCCTCATTGACTTTGCTTGTCAGAAAATCGCAAAAGGATTACCTTGGGGTGCAGCAATGGTCATAAGTATAAGTCAGTTGCCAAGCATCTGAATTTGTATCACATGACCATGGAGATGTTGCAAATGTTGTAATTGTGAAAAAAGGGTCATGTCTAGGAGTGGGATTCAAATTTTTTAACAACAGGTTCTGTGGGCTTAGTTGGTAGGTGTGGCTTGGTGGTCATATGACTGGCTGGGTATGGCCAACTCAATATCACTCACATTGAGGCACGCATCTCCTCGCTTGGCCTCTTATGACTGTGGGAATGCTGCAACAGTCATAAGTATGAAAAGTGGTTATAAGTCACTTTTTTCAGTGCCATTGTAACTTTGAATGGTCACTCCACACAAGCAAAGTACCAGCAAAGAGGAAAAAGAACTCCAGAGAGGTTCCTGAGACAGGAAATCTAGTCCTGCCAAGAATGTAATAAGGATTAACAGAGAGGCAGTTTCTGTAAGCAACACCAGAATGTTTCCTTCTTACCTTCCTTACAGGATTAGGCCAATAATTTCTTCTAACATCTGCTTCTCCAAACTGTTTAGAATGTTAACAACCGATTCTAGCAAATAGGTGCAAACTATTGGAATCCCACCCCTGGTCATGTCACATTTTTCAGTGCCTTGTAATGCCTTTGAATGGTTCATTAAATGAACTGTTGTAAGTCAAGGACTACCTGAAATGCTAGTTTTCACCTTTATATA
Source organism: Laticauda colubrina (assembly GCA_015471245.1). Lineage (NCBI taxonomy): Eukaryota > Metazoa > Chordata > Lepidosauria > Squamata > Elapidae > Laticauda > Laticauda colubrina. The sequence goes on from BLBF01000026.1 coordinate 18,903,187, forward strand.
ATACTTACAGAGACGAGGTATCAAATAATATAAAAACAATGAAACCATGTAACATTGTGGAAAATATATTGGGCAACAGATTCAGGTAGGGCAAATTCAGCTTTACTCTGCAAACTAAAAATTATCAAGTTTTATCATCTACCAAATGGATAAAGAAGAAATTCCAGTCAGGACTCCAGTCTTAAGAATTCCCACTTTCAGCTGTCTATTGCAAATATGAAAACCCTTCTGTATCTTTATGACCAGAAAAGCATATAAGTCAAGTGCTCCATTGGAATCTATGTGTAATTACATGCTTTATATGCCAAAATTTGTACATTGAGTTGTTTTGAATTAGGTAAGAGAACACACCTTAGCTTAATTGACTGTTTTTGATTGCTATTATAAATATTAATGTTTATTTATTTTCTTCCTTGACAGACCAAGTAGTGCAGGGATGTTGAACTGGATTCCTTTGAGGGCTGGATCAGCATTGTAGTTCTTCTCCACGAGCCAGCCCAGGGGCAGAAATGCAGAAAGGATATTTCCTACAGTATCATGCTACACATGGCCCTCACCCCCTCATGCCCTGTTTTTGTGAGCAGAGGCAGAGCGGACCAGTCCTTTGCTATTTCCAGGCTGGCTCTATGGGCCAGATTGAAGCATCCCACAGGTCAGATTCATCCTGCGGGCGTTGAGTTTGACGTCTCTGCTCTAGTGCTTAGAAACAGATTGGGAATGAAAGGTCTTTTTATTCTGAGAGTTACAGACAGACAACTTTTTCTTGTTTCTGATCCTATTAGTACTGGATGCATTCAGTTTTTTTTCTCAAGACTCAGCTTGTCTGTAGACATTATGAGTATGACATCTGGCATAATCTGGGATGTTCTTGGTTTTTCTGTATCTCCTGCATTCATGGCTTGCCTGAATAGTTGTTGTACAACTCAAAAGCTTATTTGCTCATTCTGATTAGACCGAATGATTAATTTATGATTCCAATTGTTGATCTGGGATTTTTTTTCTAATGACCCAGCAAATAATGATTTTCAGAGTTTTTAAAGAAATGTAACTAAAAACAATCATGACCGAAGTCTTTAGTAAAGTATGGAGGAGCAAACAATCAACAAGACAATCTACGACATTATTCAGTTATAATAATTTGTTCTGTCTTTCCTGCTAACATATTTTTGTTACAGTAGATTTAACATACATGGAGTCTCTGTTTATCTAACAACAGCATTTTCAAATTGTCATAATCATTATAACAGAGATATCTGCCCATCAAACCCAGGGCTGAGTTATAACATTTATTTGGAATTATTAATAAATATTGAAAAGTAGAATAATTTAGGTCTGACAACCGTTTTCATGCTTTCCAGAATTTTACATAAAGTAAACATTAAATCTCAATAAATCCTCTTGAAACAACAATTCTTCTCACACAATCTGTCCATCTAATTCAGCTTTCTATGCTGAGAATTATGGGACTTGTAATCCACAATGTATAGAGAATGCTAGGTTGGGATATTTCTCCTCCCATTGCTGGTTTCTATGATTAATGTAAATTATGATTGCCAGCTTATTATTAAAGAAATGATGCCTTGAGGTTAAGAAGTGTTTTGATTTTTTAAAAAACATAAATCATCATCAGTGTTGGTTACTAAAACATATTGCAAGCAAAAGCACTAAAGAACTGTGAGCAGGAAGGGGTGTTTAAAGGGTGTTTTCCCCTTTTCCTTTAGAAATATTTCCTTTGAACTCTTCTCTCCTCTCTCTCTCTTGCTACACAGAGGAAGATCATTTGGAGCAGACAAATGGCAGGAAGGAAAACACATTTTCTCTGTCGACTTCTCATCTGCTTTTGATTACAAACTACATCTGTAACTTTTTGTTGAAGCTGATTGACACATATGTGCTGTAGAATTTCTTCTTGCACCGGAGTTTATTATCTGAAGTGGCTCCTGTTGAGTCTTCTGGTGGCCACCACACTTTAAATTGTGTTATTTGAAAGACTTATTATTTGCTATTATAGATCAGTGAACGTTTGACTGTGCTGAAATCTGACCAAGAAATTCCTTTCTAAAAACCAAACTATGGAATTAGTTCATAAGAAGTGGTGCTACTTACAAAGCTACTTCAGTTCCAGATGCTAGAATGACTTGCTTCAAAGTAATATCACTTCACTTAAAAAGAAGTCAGCCGTAGCTTGCTTTAGATATGTACTGGATACTGCTTTGCTCTGAAAGAATGGAAGAGACTTATCAGTAAAGGCTTCCACTGAAATTAAACTTTCCTAGAGGATCGTGGAATCTTAGTATGGAGACATTTCTGAAGATCTGATTATCACATATACTTTTATCCAAGTTCTGAGCCAAAGATTCTAACTTTGCAGCAACTGAACAGGTTTCTGACCTATCTGGTTGACAATTTCATTTCTTTTAAATTCAAGCAAAAAATTCAGATCCAAAAAAGTGGTTTCCATTTGAAAACAAAGTTAGACAAAGTATTTAATCAAAGCAGCTAATGTTACTATCTCAGCCAACTCCATTAATTTCAGCATTTATTTCCCCACCTACAAATATCTGGGCTTTTAAGGTATCTGTGCCCTATTGTGGATTGTATAAAGATGGAGACTTTTTATTGAATTACATTTTTATGCCACCATTTATGCATGCCCATTGATGACTGCCATTTAAAGAGCCAGACTTACAAATAGTCAACCTGTTTTTTATTTTATAATTTGCCTTCCTATATGTATCCTTAGTTTTTATTAATTGTACCCCTTCCTAAAAGCTTTTCTTTCTCTTCAACCTCCCCTTCCCCCATTAATTTGTTGCAATTTATTTGTGTTGGTAATCCTTGTGAAAGTTGTTACAATTTTTTTAACTAAAAAGCATTTTTTAAAAGTGAAAAAAAAGAATTAGAGAGTGAATATGATTGGGGAATCCATTTTAAAGTCATCTATAGCAAATCTTGATCTATTTGACTGAGTTTTCACAAAGGCATATGCAATTTAGGTCACAAATGAAAGGAATTCATTTCATGGCTCAAAATGCAAAATATTATAAAAATCTCATTCCAGTAAAAATGGAAGTGTGCTGGTGTACCAAAGACATAATTAGTTATTGAGAAATAATTGGCTTTGTTTTTGTTATAAAGGTATCATCACTTGCAGAGCATTTGTTATAAAACAACTATAATATTGCAAAAGATGTGAAGCCTAGAATTACAGGTAATTTCTTAAAAGGTGTAATGCCCTCTTTTAGCTTAGTCAGTGAAGCTATTATAAGCACATTCCCAGACTAACAAGGTGGAATATTTCTTTACTGTTAACCTTCAGTGCTCATAATACATTATGACATCCATATGATAAGATGCTTTAAAGCATGACATGGGACTATTTATTTTTATAGCTGTGTGAAGTTCTGTGTTTTCTGGTTCAATTCTGCTGCACACCACATCCTGTACAAAGTATGCTACACCCTTCACCCTTACAGACACCACCTGAAAGGTTTCTTGTTGAGATGGAAGGGGACTAATAACAACTCTGGAACTTCCTATTTTTTAAGGAGCTTTACATGAATTATAAGGTAGAAGTAACCAAATGTTACCCTGTTGTGACTGTATATAATCAGCTGAGGATGCCTCATTGGTGATATAGTGATATCACTCAGAGACAAAGAAGCAGACTAGCAGGTTTAAGCTGAAACATTCAGTTTAAAAATAGGCATGTATGAAATTCTAAGTCTGAAATAATACACAAAGTCAGAATGTATTGGTTGAGCTTTCTGAGAAGTGATAAACCTATTTTGACCAGATTTTAGTTGTGAGAGTATAAAGAAAAATCAGGAATCATCAGTGAAAAGCCTCTTGAGAAGCAAGGGTCCCTCTGTCTCTGTGTGTAGTCAAAGGAAGATGGATTTTTATATTTGAAATAAACCAATAAAGTCGCAGACAAAATATATATATCAATAACTCATGTTTACACATATTGAAAAACTGTCTTGCTGAAAGTGTTCCTTTGGTTTCCTTAATCAGAAAAAGGATAGCAAGCGTTCTATGGTTTTCCTTATGTTGATTCAAAACTAAACCTTCAGACTATTAATCTTGACTATAGTTATTGATTTTAACTATACACCTTATTGCAACAAAATGGTGTATACTAAGCCAAATTCAAAATTTTGTACCATCATGATATAAAACTCGGCACAGCTTGGAGCCTTGGTATTTAATATATTTTCCCATCTTTTATGTACCAGTGTGGAAATGTCCAGTCTGGAAATTAAGTTGGAGTAGGGATGTCATCTAGAACAGTGGTCTCCAACCTTTCTGGCTCTTTAGATTGGCAATGGCAAGGGGGAAGGGATGGTTGCGCATGTGTGCCCACCTCTAACACAAATGGTTCCCGATGGACTACAGATCGAATCCATCTGTGGACCAGGGGTTAGGGATCCCTAATCTAGAAGATGCTTCACTTGGTAGTATCTCAGTATGCAACAATGCAAGAGGAAACTTTTTAATACAGAGACTCTAAATATGGAATTCCTGTCAGTTTTGTCTGTAAGTGGGAGGAGTGGCAGAATGTGGGGGGGAGTCAAAAGAGGAACCAGCCTAAATAGCTACAAACAAAGTCCAACCCCCTCTTGAATTCAATTGACCCTAATCTAACACCAAGATAATGCTTACCATTAGTTGAGTATGATCCTTGTGCATAGGCATAATTAGAAACAAATCAGTTTATTTGGAACTTCACATGTTGTCCTTATCTTTTGCCATGACAGTTTCACTAAAGGCTTATTTTTACATGAGACTTTTACCTGAAACCTGCTGTATCACGTAGTATATTTCTGATACATGAACTTGTTTTAAAATTTCAGTTTTTGGAATTTCACCTAACTCTAACCCTGAATTATTTGATTTACTTCACATTGCTTTGAGATTACTTTTTGTGAAAAATGGTAGATATAAGTATTACAGGAAATAAATATTAAAATATATGTTCACAATACACTTTCTATGTTTCTATGTATCGTTTATGATCTTGGGACAGGAGACAATTTACTTAAAAGAAATGGAGTATAAAGATATATATTTGCATTTGTTTTTTAAAAGTACAGTATAGAAATTTTTAAATAATAGTATGTTTAAACTATTGGAGTTTACTTATTTCTAGTATTTATTTATACAATATAGCACAGATTAGTCTTTCCCAACACTATGCTCTCTAGATACTGTACTTCAGCATGTTGCTGAAAAAGATTTAGAGTTGAAGAAACCATGGAAGGGAAAGCTACCGTATATTTGGGTTTTTTTTTAAAGTGGTTGTGTACTTGTTTATGCTCTGAAAGAAATTATTCTCTTTTTTCCAAAGTATACATAACATTTAAGCCTGAACAATGAAAAAGCTTCATTGATCTTACAATCAATCAATAAGTAAATTAATCAAGGCATATATGAATGATGGAATATACTATCAATGATTTTAAAATGATTTATAATTGCTTACAACTATGGGTACAAATGAAACAATTGTTAATTTGGAACTTGGAACAAAGTACACATTTGAAATGTGCCATAGAAAATTTCCAGTTAACTTAGTGGAACAAAATTTATCTGGTCTTTGTTTCGTACTAAACTCAGTATGTTTTGTTATGCCCCTGTTGGAAACTGACTCCGAGGGAGAGGAGGAACAGAGAGAGGAGAAATAGCCAACAGGGAATGGAAGTGTGGCGGTTGTGGAGGAAGGGGAAGGGCACAGGCCAGCTGGGCAGTCAAAGGAGGACCCAGGCCCATCCCCTCTCCATCCTATGGCACGCAGGGAGGAGAGGATCAGGGAGAAACATGGATAGTGTGGTCAAAGGAAGAGGAAAGGGCCTTGATCCCCTTCATGGGCTGCAGCTGTGAGAACCGGTTAAAAGGGCAGACTGCGCACGAGTCAGTGCTGGAAACAAAATGTGAAAATATTTCTAGTCTGTCCATTCTTACCTGAGTTTGGCGTCCTTCCCAGTGTGTATTCCAATATTTGTAGACATCCTCAAGCCCTTATCTTGCCTGGTTCCCTTAATTGCTTCAGTATAGTTTGTGTTGTTTTTTCTATTTATAATTTATAGGTATTTTTAGTTTAAATGGTATTTCCTCCTTTTTGCAACTTTGTGGGGGAGTTTTTGTCTCCAGTCAAGGATATTTGGAGCTTTGAAGCCAAGTTGAAGGAATTAAAGGGACTTCACCTGCTTTTGTGCCTGTGTTGTTTTTGTATCCCACCCTGGGTCATCACATGTTTTGACTAACCGGTTTAGTCTTGTTTTCCTTCCTAGGACTACAAGAATAACTGTGGTTTTGGATGTCTGTCATCAGACTAGCATAAACTGTATGACTTTTTATCTGTTTTGGAAATATTGGGGACAATTTATCTTTCACCCCTTAGAAAGATCTCTTGAGATAAGAATTTGTTAATAGGAAACCTTCAACAGTTATTGTTTCTTTAAACAAACCCTCTAAATAGCTTATAGGACAAAAAGAGCAGCTAATCTTTTAAATATTTCTTTCAATTGGCATGTTCCAGTGAGTAATCTGAAAACAAATGCTTCTGGGCTAAAAATAAAGCCAAGCAGGCCTAAATTGTACCTCATTAATCTATGTGAGATAATCTTAATTTTAAAAAAACACCATTGTCCAGGTTTTCTGTAAGCAATGCATAGTTGATGAGATTAACAATTTGGCTTTTTTTTTTTTTTTGCCATCCTATCAAAGCATAACCCCAGGGGGAAAAAAAACACAACTTGTTTTTTTTCTGGTATTTTCCCTTGACTAAAAGAAGTTATTAGATGGTAGTGCTTCCTAACTCATGACGAATGTAATATTAATAAGACCATTCACAACATGTAGAAAAATCAAAAACCAAGAAAGTATCTTCAGCCAAATAGAATCTCTGCATCAGGAATAAAAGTTAAAGAAATGCAAGTCTACATGCAAAAATGTTGTTTTCATAATTTTATGGAAAATAATTTCCAATAGATGTCTAAACTAAGCTCTAGATAACTGTGATGTTTAAGCTCTTAATGGCTTGTTCCAGGTCTCCGTTTCCGTAATATGTAGCAGCCAAACACTAAGATTGTTGAGCAAGATAACCTATCAGCATTGAATTTGTGAAAATATCGGAGAATGCCTTTTTATAATATGATATAACCAATACAAGGAATGCTTCTTCCTGGAGGACTGGTTGGAACAAATAACTTATTTACCAAGATGTTTTGGTACTGATTGATTGTAGGTTTATTTGTTCCTTTATTGATGCCCTTGAGTTGCTGAATATTGGATAGCATATTTTAATTTAATATATTTATCATGCAGAATCCTAAGATTTAACAAAATACTAATATTGCATATTGATGGGAATATGGGAATTATGTTTTATTACACCCCATCAAATCAGTGCTAGTTTTTAAGGAGTACTTAGATCAGGGATTTCAAACTCAATTTTAATTGAGGCCTGCATCAGGATTGTGTTTGACCTCAAGGGCTGGGGTGGGTGTGGCCAGATTGACAATACTTATGTCGGGGACACCTGTGGTGGCCGAGTATTTTGCCAGCCAAAATGGAGCTCATGGAGCACACCTGAACTCTGTTTTCACTGGCAGAGGCATCGCAGGCTGGTCCCTGTTTCCAGGGTGGCCCCACAGGCCAGATCCAAGCACCCTGTGGGCCTTGAGTTTGATACCACTGCCTTAGATGAATTTATTATTGATTATCTTTCCTCAGATTTACATTCTTCCAATGATGCACCTCATTATATTATAGTTGAGTCCATCCACCCTGCTGTTGCTTGTCTTTTTTTTCCCTTCTACCTTTTCCAGCATTATTGATATCTCCAAAGAGCTAGGTCTTTGCATAATGTGAACAAAATACGGTAATGAGACCCTGGTTATTTTTGCCTAGAGTGAGAATTCTAGATTGATTTGTTCTAAACTTTAGCTTTCATAAAGTATCACAGAAAAAACTTTTGCCTGCATGAGTCTGATTTTTGAAGTTTTAAACTCTTTCTAAATAGCTTTTTTAAAGTTTTCATTGATACTCTACCAAGTGCTGCTCTGTGGCATAGTTCATGAAGCTGGTCCCTTTGCTGTTTATAATTGATCCTAAAAAGCAAACACCACCCCACTGTTCAGCATTTGCATTGTCTGTTTTAAGGCAGGTCATCCTACCTATTGTCATTTGTTTGGTTTGGTTATATTGAATCCTAGTTCCATTTTTTTCACTGTATCCTTTTACTAGACCTTGGAGAACATTTACACTTTCAGTTATTAGTATAGTGTCATTAATATAATGCAAGTTATTTAAGTTTCTTCTTCACATTTTAAAACTACCATTGACATCCAATCTAGTTTTAGATTTTGCATATGGGTTAAATGAATAAAGAGTGGATTATACCACCTGGCCTCACTGCTTTGCCAAACCAGAGTTAGACTGTCTTTGCCATGTTGTATCTATTCTCTTATCTTTCTGCCCTGTGTATAAATTGCATATGAAAACAAAGAGATTTGGGGTTTTGATTTCATTCAGCTGTTTCTAATGCCAGAGTGAACAATCTGGCATCTCCATATCCAGGTAAGGCTTTCATCTGCATTAGATGGTCCTAAGGATATAGTACATGCTTCTTTTTTTGATATTAGTTTGTTGATTGATCTGTTCCAATCTGTTAGGCTTTCTGTCATTCTCCAAAATTTCTGGAAAAGTTTAGTTAAAAACTTTACAGATTTTTCTTCAATTGCTTGCTCTATTTCTGTGGCCTTCTGACTTGGTAATAAATGAAATGATCTAGCTTCATCTTCTGACACTAGAAACATATCTTCTAAAGTACCTTGAACATTGACATCTCTACTATTCAGAATACTTTTTCCATCCTAGCCTGATTTTTTATTGATTATCCCCCTCCCCATATCTACATATATCACTGCAGCCAAATAAAGGGGTCCCTTATTTTAAATAGGCAGTTAGAATAACCTTCATGTCTTGGATGATCTTCATTGGATTATATACTCTTGGCATACATTCCCTGCAATTGTTCCCTATACCATGATGAGGCTATAGGGCTTGAGAAGAGATAAGAGCCATAGGTGATATTGTTAAATATGCAGTGTGATCAGCCAATAGCTGCCTTTCTAAATCTGAGTTCCTAGAAATAATTTTAACTATTCCTCATCAGTTTGATCTGGAATTCTAGGGATTAATGCCTTATAGAGGCACTGAGGTTTTAGAAAGCTATCCTACTGGTAACAATTGTCAGGCATATGCAATTATGCACTGAATTATTTCAGTGTCATTATATAATGACATTTTACAATACTATAAAATATTATATACAATACTATATATAATTGTACCATAAAATTATATAATTAATGATGTGTTGAAGACAACGTTTTAGAAGGGCCACTGTGCTTCCTAAGGACATTTTATGGTTGCTCACACTCAGCCAGATGTTTAGACTGAATTTGATATTTTGTCCATTAATCAAATACTTTCCAAGAAATTGAGAAAGGCACATGTTGGGTTTTTTAAAAAATAATAATATTAAAGGTATTGTTGCAGGATGTAAGCTGTTCCAAGTAATGCTTCTTTTTGTAATTGACTGATGATGATATTGTCAATGCTGACAGTGTTCAAGTGGTGTTCCAGATATTTTGGAATTGTACTCAAGGCAACTTATTATTATTGGTATCTTGCTTTCTTTTGCCCATTCTATTTCTGCTTCTAGATCTTTCTTTATATTTTGTAATTTTGTCCAATTCTTTCTCTTCTCTTCTATTGTCCTCAGATATTGCAATGTTTACTATAAATACAGAAATTTTTGTCTTTCTAATCAACAGTTGTTAAATTTTGAGTGTTGTGTCATAGGAACTTGTCTGTTTGACTTCTAAAGTTCCAGAGCACTTTTTATTTGCTATGCCTTTGTCTATTTTGTGATTTCCCCCACCAGTTCTTGCTTGCACACAAATTTTATTTTCCAGTGCACCATTGTTGCTATTTTGTAATGCCACTGTTATTATCAATACAATCATTTTTACACAGCTAATTAGATGGTCCACTGTTTCATCAGCTTCTTTGCAGAAATGACTATTGTTGTCTTATTATTATATACACAAAAATGTGTAATCATAACTGCCTATTCTTGAGCTCGTGTTGGCCTTAATATGCGTTGTTCTTCCAAACAACATAGGATATCACAATGTATCGGCATAGCATAAGTGCAGATCTAAGCAGTGTGGCCTATAAGTTACAGATGAAAATTTTGTCCATGTCCATATTTTGCAAGTGCCAATCAAGATTTTTGGTATGGCACCCAGTGTGCTGATAACCATGGCAGATTTCATTTCCAATTTTCAAATATTTATACTTTGTGATGTTATCTGATTCTTTGTCCTCTATTTTACTATCTCCTGATTGGAGATTTTACAGTATCCTTCCTCTGCCACACTCACCAAGCTACACCCACAGAACCGGTTTAAAAAAAAAAATTGAATCCCACCACTGAGCCACAATGCCAAACCATTGGAATTTTTAAAAGAGCTGCTGGAATTTACATGACTTGTGTCGAACTGTCTTTAATCTGTTTTGTTGACTATAACATGGAGGGGGAGGGGTACAACAATTGTAGAAATACTCTTCTCAAATAATTTAACATTTCATGAACTACAGCTAAGTAAGCAAATGGATCATTTTATTTATAAAAAGAAAGAAGGTAAAAAGAGCTCTTTGGGGAAAAGAAAGAAATACAATGGCATTATAATGATAGTGTTTAGTTTGGAAATTAGTTTTGGAAGGAGTTGCACTGAAGCACAAATGTTATAGTTGGCTTCTCATATGTTCTGAGGGCGATATGTTGCTGTAAACATCTACCTTCAATGCAGCTTGCATAATCTCAGATATATTTGTTCAAAAAAAAATCTACCCAGTCAATTGGGTCTTATAGGTATCTGGAAATAGTTATTCAATGTTTATCAATATGTGTTTTCTTTTAAAATGGGAAGATGCATTGCTACTTAGAATATCTCTTGCATGCTAACTCATATATCTTAATGGAAATTCATTCTGCTCTATTATTTCGTGACAAATAATGGACCGAATGTTTAATGGCGTTCAACCACTTATGAGTGGCACTGCTTTTTCTCTCTCCTGCTTGTGCATGCACATATGTGCATGCTCTGTCTCTCTCTCGCAAAATATAAGACAAGGCCAAAGCTTAAATTAAAATCCTCAGGTTCTTATCTCCTTCCCACAGGAAAGCAAATCTATGTTGAAAACCGTAAAATTAAGAGGAGAGGAAGGATAGCATAATTTAGCAAAAATCCATGAAGAAGATTCTGAGCTATATGACTGGAGGGATAGGTCAGACATTAAAATGATACTACTTGCTAATGCAAGTTCCTTAAGGTAGTGTTCTGGAAACAACGGAAAGTATGCAAAAAGTAGCAGATTTTTTAAAAATGTGGCATTTTTATAATGGCAATAAAACACAGACATTGGTACTGTGTTTGAAATATGGTTTATCATACAAACAATATATGATTTAAATAATGTCAATGAAAAGAAATATATTTTTAGTTTCCACTATTTTATGAGTGGAGGTTTAATGAGCAATATCTGCATTTTGGAATGAATCTCTCTTCACTTCCCAGAAGCCTATCCGACATGAATGTGTATTTGTGATTATTTCAAAGAATGCTGAAAGGGTTTTTGCACACAGTGTTTTCAAATTATACTGAGATTTTTTTTTTCTTGAGTGCAAAAAAGGGAGAATGAACCAAAGAACATGATTTAATAATGCAAATGAGTCTGAGACATTTTTCATGTTTTGCATAGATGTATGTATGGAAAAAAAAGGGGGATTACTGTGGTAACTCTAATACTTTTCAGCTTGAGGGGATTGTTGCACCCATCAACAGAACAGCTTGATTTCTTTCCATACTTCAGGGAAGACATCCTTTACCTTGACTGTTGAATTCCATTTTGTAGCAAGAACATTGCTTCTCTTATAAGGAAGACAGAAAACACTATGCAACTGTTAACACCTCAATCGCCAAAGCTAAGTAGTGTCAGATCAGGTTTGTATTTGGATGTAACACCTAGGGCTGCAGATTAGAAGTTAGAAAGAATTGTAAAAAAAATTGCAAAAGCATTTTTTTCACCATTAAAACTGCAAAGAACACTGCTTGTTGTGGTAATTACTAAGAATCGAGCCCTATTTGAAAAAGTCTCTACCTAGCTATGATCCACGGATCTTTGTAGCACATTTATTTTATTAAATATGAGGCCAAATAAGTTGTTTGATCTTAGCATCAGACCTCTGTGATTCAGCATTGGTAATATTAGACGGCAGTCCTATACTTACACGCACACAAGTGATCTGTGTTTGGATGTATTTAGGCTGGACAGAAATGTCTGAAACAGGAGCCTTTAAGACAGGGGTGTTAAACTCTAGGCCCATGGGCCGAATCCGGCCTGCAAGGTTCTTAGATCTGGCCTGCGTGGCTGCCCTGGAAACAGTGAAGGACTGGCCTGCAGTACCCCTGCCAGTGAAAATGGAGCTCACAAAGGCCGCACACTGCCTTCCCAGGCTCCGTTTTCATCTGCAACAGCCTCCTGTAGCCCTCTGTCAGCAAAAACGAAGGCCGGGATGGTCATGTGCAGCCTCCTGGGCTCCATGTTCACTGGCAGAGGGCTGCAGGATGTTGAGCTGACCATGCCCACCCCAGCCATTCCCACTTCACCCCCCCCCAACAACCCTATATAGCGGCCCTCAATGAAATTGAGTTTGACACCCCTGCTTTAAGATCTTATTGTTTTGTTTAAAATAATAAAAAATAGCTTGGTATGCTGTGAAGGAAAGTCTTTGGTACAATATTGTCTAGAATGTTTTTTAATCCCTTTAGCAATCTTGTAGAGAATGAGAGGAGTGAATGGACTGACTCTTAATATTTTGTTTAGAAATATTCCCATCTGCCCAGTACAACTCATCAAGGTAGGATTAGATGAAGTTACAAAATATTCTCAGACTTCTGGTAAATTAGCATTTTATGGCCATACGTACTATAATGATCAATATTTGTAGCAGGTGCAGTGATAAAAGTTTTTATGGGTAGTTTCTAACCTTTTGTAATTATTACTCCATGTTAGTTCTACAATACGTTATGGCTAGCCAAATTTTTATATTCTCCTACCTGATTTTTGATGGGTCATGGTGGCTCAGTGGCTAAGACACTGAGCTTTGTCAATTAGAAAGGTCAGCAGTTCGGTGGTTCGAATCTCAAGCACCGCATAATTGAGTGAGCTCCCATTATTGTCCCAGCTTCTGCCAACCTAGCAGTTTGAAAGCATGTAAAAAGTAGAGAAACCACTTCCATGGGAAAGTAACAGTGTTCTATGCGCTTTCGGTGTTTAGTCATGTGGCCATATGACCACAGATACATCTTCGGAGAGCACTGGCTCTTTGGCTTTGTAATGGAGATGTGCACCGCCCCTAGAGCTGGAAACGACTAGAACGTATGTACGAGGGGAACCTTTACCTTTACCTGATTTTTGCTGTCTGAAATGAGTAACAAAATGAAGTGTCTGTCAGTCCCTGGCTACTTATTATGCAGATAGTGGGGAGGATGGTGGGGAGGACTAATATTTGATCAATGGCTATTGTTTTGAATTAGACAGGGTGGTTGAGTTCACCCATTGTCCTGAACCTAGCTTTATTTAATTTTACTTTCACATGTTTTATATACCCAGTCATTGTATTATTCATGACACTGGCTTGATAGTCTGGCTAAATCCAGTTTTTGTGGCTTATTCAACAAACCATTATTTAAATCTCCACTTATTGTGAGAATTAGCATGTGTGAGTACAGGTAGTCCTCAATTTACAACAGTTCACTTAGTGACCATTTGAAGTTACAACGGTACTGAAAAAAGTGTATTATGACCATTTTTCACAGTTATGATCGTTACAGTGTGCCATGGTCATGTGATTTACATTTGAATGCTTGATAGCTGACTCACATTTATGACAGTTGCAGTGTCCCAGGGTCATGTGATCATCCTTTGTGATCTTCTGACAAACAAGATCAGTGGGGAAAACAGATTCATTTAACAACCGTGCTACTGATTTAACTTCAGTGATTCACTTTACAATCGTGGCAAAAAAAATGCAAAATGTAATAAAACCTGGTTGACAAATTTCTTACTTAGCAACATAAATGTTGGGCTTGGTTGTGATCATAAGTTGACCTGTACTGATTTTTGTGCAACAGAGTTAAATTGTCCCCGGTGTATCTTATTGTTGAGGCACTGTTTTTATCAGGCCTATCAGTTTAATCACTTAGTAAGACCAGACCTAGAGTTCTGCATTCAGTTTTGTTCACCACATTATAAAAAAGATGTTGAGACTCTAGAAAAAGTACACAGAAGAGCAACCAGGATGATTAGGGGACTGGAGGCTAAAACTTACAATGTTTGCAGGAACTGGACTTAGCTAGTCTAGTAAAGAGAAGGACCAGGGGAGACATGATAGCGGTCTTCCAATATTTGAGGGGCTGCCACAGAGAGGAAGGGGTCAAGCTATTTTCTAAAGCTCCTGTAGGCCAGACAAGGAATAATGGATGGAAACTGAACAAGGAGAGATTCAACCTGGAAATAAGGAGAAACTTTCTGACAGTGAGAACAATCAATCAATGGAACAGCTTGCCCTCAGAAGTTGTGGGAGAGCCAACAGTTGAGACTTTCACGGAGAGATTGGACTGCCATTTGTCAGAAATGGTGTAGGGCCTAGGGGGGGGGGGGTTGGACTAAATGACCTACAAAGTCCCTTCCAACTCTGATTATCTGTTATCTGTTTAAGAAAAAACAAGCGAAAGAAAGCAATGCTATTCAAGCCTTTCTTTTTGTTTGCAGTCCAACAAAGTCCCTGTGGTGCAACCTTCCCATGCAGTCCACCCTCTCACGCCACTCATCACCTACAGTGATGAACACTTTTCTCCAGGGACACACCCTTCACATCTCCCCTCAGATGTCAGCACAAAACAAGGTGAGCTAATCCTTCAATTTTTACAGCCTTTGAAAATCTTCCCTCGTATTTTCTTTTGAGAGCCTCAGATGCTGAAAAAGGATGTTTTCATGCTATGAGGCTGAAGGTTCATTCTCCGAGCTTGTGGGTTAGATTTCAAATGTTTCGTTACCAGGCTAGGTAACAGCTTCAGCAGGGTTTAAGGGATTTTCATGCTATCTTATAGTACTGCTGCATTCAGGTACCTAGGATTTCCCTTTTTCCTGATTATCCCAGTCCTGATGTAATTGAAGCGGAACCCAGTTCTGAAATATTTCTGAGTTGCTGTTTTTGAAAATTTGGGTCCTGTTAAAGGAAAAGACAATGCTATTGTTGCTTTCTATTACTAGCCATATGATGTATTAAAAATTAAAATAATATTTCTTTAAAGGAATCCAAATTTCTTCCCTCTCATGTAATGTTATATTTACAGTACAGGTGTTCCTCATTCAGCTACTATTGGGTGTGGTAACTTGGTTGTTGAGGGCAGCATGGTAGCTCAGCAAGTAAGATACTATAATTGTTGGTTGGAAAGCTGGTAGCCTAGGTTCAAGAGCTGAGAGCCACATGGGGTGAGCTCCTCCCCTCCTCTCAGCTTCTGCCAACCTAGCAGCATGCAAATGAAAATAGGTAAATAGGTACCACTTCAGTGGGAAGGTAACAGCGCTCTGGGACATTATGCTAGCCACAGAATTGTCTTTGGACAGTGCTTGCTCAATGGCCTTGAAATGGAAATGAGTAGTGGCCCCTATAATTGGCAATAACTAGCAGAGTAAAATCCTTTACTCATTTACCTTTTTTAAAAACTTGGTTATTAACCAAAGTAGTTGCAAAATGAAACTCTGACTGTTCTTTGGATTGTACCTCGGCTTTCTTTTACTTTCCAGATACAGAGATCATAAGGGCAAGGATTGGTCACAAAGTTATTTTTTTTTATCATTGTCATAACTGCAAATGGTCCCTAAATAAAGCAGTTGCTAAATTAGGATTACCTGTACTTGACTAGATAGTTTCACTTTAGTAAGATTAACTTGATTGAATGTTTTTGAAAAGAATTGCCTAATTTATATTTTCTAATTATATTTACATCAGTAAGTAGCCATTTGAATCATATCCAAAATTATATTTATATCAACTTCACATCTCTGTTGATAGCAGAATATGCCAACTGCCTATTGATGGCCAAAAACTTAGTGGGTGTTTTTAGTTATCTTTGTGAAAAACTGTTGGCTAAAATGAGAGACCGTGCATTGATCAATAATGATTTGTTTATCTTACTTTTCTTGCTTTGCAAACCTCATTCCAACTGTAAAAGCTATTTTCTCTGTTTAAGGTCATCTAATCATTGTGCTGTATCTTTGTATATTTTACAATGTTTATAAAATAAAGTAGAATGAGTGGTGTGGTGTGGCTAGAGGTGGAGCTGTCACCTCACAATCAGGAGGCTGTGAGTTTGATCCGAGATAGGGGCAAGTATTTCTCTCTGTGGGCACGATGAGAATATATCTGCTGAATATAATTCCACATTGGCAACAGGAAGGGCATCTGGCCAGTAAACACTCAGTTCCATTCAGTTGCCCAGACTCCATCCCGCAAGGGATTATGGGGTCATTAAATGAAGATGATGATATAAAGTAGAACCCTCCAGTGTAGTATATACAGGTGAAACTCGAAAAATTAGAATATTGTGCAAAAATTCATTTATTTCAGTAATGCAACTTAAAAGGTGAAACTAATATATGAGATAGACTCATTACATGCAAAGCAAGATAGTTCAAGCTGTGATTTGCCATAATTGAGATGATTATGGCTTACAGCTCATGAAAACCCCAAATCCACAATCTCAGAAAATTAGAATATTGTGAAAAGGTTCAATATTCTAGGCTCAAAGTGTCCCACTCTAATCAGCTAATTAAATGATAACACCTGCAAAGGGTTCCTGAGCTTTTAAATGGTCTCTCAGTCTGGTTCAGTAGGAAGCACAATCATGGGAAAAACTGCTGACCTGACAGTTGTGTAGAAAACCATCATTGACAACCTCCATAAGGAGGGAAAGCCTCAAAAGGTAATTGCAAAAGGAGTTGGATGTTCCCACAGTGCTGTATTAATAGAAAGTTATGTGGAAGGGAAAAGTGTGGAAGACAAAGGTGCACAAGCAGCAGGATGACCACAGCCTGGAGAGGATGGTCAGGAAAAGGCCATTCAAAAGTGTTGGGGACTTTCACAAGGAGTGCACTGAGGCTGGAGTCAGAGCATCAAGAGCCACCACACACAGACGGATCCTGGACATGGGCTTCAAATGTCGTATTCCTCTTGTCAAGCCGCTCCTGAACAACAAACAATGTCAGAAGCGTCTTACCTGAGCTAAAGAAAAAAAGAACCAGTCTGTTACTCAGTGGTCCAAAGTCCTAGAGTCTGGAGGAAGAATGGAGAGGCACACACTGCAAGATGCTTGAAGTCCAGTGTGAAGTTTCCACAGTCTGTGTTGATTTGGGGAGCCATGTCATCTGCTGGTGTTGGTCCACTGTGCTTCATTCAGTCCAGGGTCAACGCAGCCGTCTACCAGGAGATTTTGGAGCACTTCATGCTTCCTTCCGCAGACGAGCTTTATGGGGATGCTGACTTCATTTTCCAGCAGATCTTGGCACCTGCCCACACTGCCAAAACCACCAAAACCTGGTTCAATGACCGTGGGATTACTGTGCTTGATTGGCCAGCAACTCGCCTGACCTGAACCCCATAGAGAATCTATGGGGCATTGCCAAGAGAAAGATGAGAGACATGAGACCGAACAATGCAGAAGAGCTGAAGGTTGCTGGTCTTGAAGCATCCTGGTCTTCCATAACCCCTCACTAGTGCCACAGGCTAATTGCTTCCATGCCACGCTGCATTGAGGCAGTCATTGCTGCAAAAGGGACCCAAACCAACTACATATGTACTAAGTACATATGCATGCTAATACTTTTTAGAGGTCCGATATTGTTTTCATGAGCTGTAAGCCATAATCATCACAATTATGACAACTCATGGCTTGAACTATCTTGCTTTGCATGTAATGTGTCTATCTTATATATTAGTTTCACCTTTTAAGTTGCATTACTGAAATAAATGAACTTTTGCACAATATTCTAATTTTTTGAGTTTCACCTGTATCATAATCTAAAAACAATGCCTCGTTTTTTTCTATATTCCTTAATCAAGCCATCACTGCAGGAATAATTTGCCAGTTGTTTTTTTAATAGGTGTCCTATGTTCTTATCTCTGTATTTAACTCCTACATTTCACTTCCTTCCAATTTATTCCATCCATGAACAAACCATAAATGCTAATGCCTCATATATTTGAAGAGACATACCTTGATCAAAAGAAGTTGATGCCCTAATAATGTAGACTTTAAAATAACAGAAGCCTGTATTTTTCCTGTAACATTACTACCTCTCTGGAAACTGAAAGATGATATTATTTAAAGTAAATATTGTCAGTTATATAAAATATGTGATGGTTTTATAATTGTAAGTGTGTACAACTAGTGTGCAATTTTATCACCATTTTAGCCATTGTCTGTCCAGTGCAGGATGAAGACCTCTTCTGCATGTTTCCAGCCAATACAATCCTGAGCTTTCTTTATTGGGCCTGCAATACTTCCTGATGTTGTTGATCCAACTTGTTTTATGCTTCTTTCATGGATGCTTTTTACCAAGTGGGATCCATTCTATGACTACCTTGGTCTACCTGCCATCAGTTTTTCTTGCTCTGTGACCAGCCCGTTTCCAATTCAATTCTTTTACTTTCTTTATGACATCATATACTTTTGTTTGTTCTCTAATCCATGCGCAGGTCTTTCTATCTTGTCTTGTAATGCTGAGCATGTATCTTCCCATGGCTCTTGGTGCCCCTCTCCCCCAGCTTTTGTATCAATTGTGAGGTTAGTGCAGTGGTGGGATTCAATTTTTTTTTGCTACCGGTTCTGTGGGCATGCCTTGGTGGGCGTGGCAGGGGAAGGATACTGTAAAATCTCCAGTCAGAGGTGGTATTTACTGGTTACCGGTTCTCCGAACTAATCAAAATTTCCGCTAACGGTTCTCCAGAACTGGTCAGAACCTGCTGAATACCACTTCTGGGTTAGTCTCCATGTTTCACCAGCATATGTTAGAACAGGTAATACACACTGATCAAAAACTTTTTTCTTCAGGCATAGGGGGAGATTTTTCTTGAAAATTATGCTTAACTTGCCGAATGCCTACCTACCACATTTAACATGTCATTCAATTTCCTTTATTGTATCACTTTCCATTGATTGGCCAAGTTATATGTAGTAGTCGACTATATCTAGTTCTTCTCCAGATATAAATTTTCTTTCTGTCTATGGTGAATTTATAAAACATAACCTGGCTCTTTTTCAGGTTTATTTTTAAGCCAAATTGTGTTCCTGCTTTGTGCAGTTCTTTGTAGCTCTTCTGTATCTTGTGAGAATAGAATATCATCTGCAAATCTTAAGTATTATTTAAATAAGTGCCATTGATTTTTATTCCATCTTTTTTGCTCGATCTATACTTCTTTGAGGCAGGCTGAAAAAATAGGTGATTTTATATCACCTTGTCATACACCTTGTCAGTAGTGGGATTCAAAAATTTTTACTACCAGATCTGTGGGCGTGGCTTGGTGGGATGGCATGGCATGGCTTAGTAGGTGTGGCTTGGTGGGCATGGCAGGGAAAGGATACTGTAAAATCTCTATTACCACCCCATTCCAGGGGAAGGATATTGTAAAATCTCCATTCCCTTCCCTCTCCTGGGGGAGAGTTAACACCGGTTCTCCCAACTACTCAAAATTTCCGCTATTGGTTCTCTAGAACTGGTCAGAATCTGCTGAATACCATCTCTGCACTTTGTTCTACATTGATTTCTACTTTAAAATCATTAAGGCACATTGCTGCCATTGTTTTTTCATATATTGATTGTAGTAAGTTATATAACTGGGAATATTTGCTTTACTTATCATAAATAGTACTATCTTTGCTTTCAGGTACTTATTTAGATATATCTTTTTTATTCTTTTTGAAGCTTGAGTATGTGCAATTTGGGATAATTTTTTGAAATTTATAGACTGGTTTTTCGAACTCTGATCTCTATATATCTCCATAAGCACTTGAATGCAACAATTTTTATCTTAGTAGAAGTTTGCTTCTTGATCAGGGGCCGTAGAATTAAAAAGTGAAAAACGTTTGGGGTAATATGTTAAAACTTTTATTAAATGTCTCTTAACCACATTTAAGTAGTTAAATAATACATTACAGAATAATCCACTATAGGTAGGCTTTATCCACTGAGTTTTGGGGACCAGTGTATTTGTGAAGGTTTTTTTGTATAGCCATATACAAACATGGTTTGAGCCTTGTTTTTTATTACTTTTTTTAATACATACATAAAATGTCAGATGAGCTTTGTGTACATATTAATTACACTTTTTAAGGATTAGGATTAAGTGTCCATGTAATGTATCTACACCTCTTTCTCCTTGATCAGTCATGATGAATCTTGCTGAGTAAGCCCAGTCATAAATGATTCTCCTGTAGCAGCTGGCCTTCATTGGAGTAGCCTGCTCGGTGATGGAGGAAGTCCTTAGTGGTTTACACTGACTTCTCTATTCCATGGGAGTGGAAGGGCTTCTTGATTGCACTACCAAATGCTAATGCTGCCTGCAAACCATTTCCAGTTCATTCCACTGATGGTGCTTGTGGTTGGGGAGTCTTCTGTTCTGCAAATCCTCTAATCACAGCACAGGCATTTGTGGCCAGAGTTCCTTCTCTGATCAAGAAAAAGATGATGCTAATGGGAGAAAGGAGAAGGGATGTAATCATAGAAGAAAGAAGTTTGGTCTCCACAATCTAGTCCAATTCCCTTAGATTACTGAAGGAGACTATTTATAAATAATTAGAACCATCAGTATTGGTTTATTCTCTAATCAAGAAAATATATTTTGTAAAATCAAAATGATTGAGGTAAAAAAATTGCTCAGACAAGAATTCTCCAGGTTTGCCATTCCCCTCTCAAATGAAAAAAAATATATGAATATATGTGTCTTCCCATGAAAAATAAATGTAATGGAGGCTGGCTTAGGCAAGAATAAATATCCCACTTATTTTTAATAATTAAATTTTAATCTATGTGTCAGGTAAAGCAATCATAGATTCCTGCAACTTTAAAAATTAAAGCATTAGAAATGAAGAAACAAGAACAAACCATCACATATTTTTCAATGAAAAAGAAAGATCTTATTTTTGCATATTTTCTGAAAAAAATGAATTTCTTTTCATACCAATGACTCTTCCCCCCCCCCTCTTCTCTCATATACTTTTCATTTATACCTCATGCTCTTTATAGCAACAACCGAAGAAAAGCCTAACTTGCATAAATAGCATGTTGCAAATGGAACCTTTATGGGCATTGCTTTCTCACTTTAGTCTCTTCTCATTTATTTGTTGTTCTCATTTTGTGCACTGATCCCAAGAAAAGACATTTTGGGGAAATGAAAGTTTCACCCATTTTGACTGCATTAAAATCTACAAAACACAGTTCTTTGATCAAAGCAAATCAACAATTTTTAATATAATGATGGATTTTATCAGGCATTTCAAAAGGTGTTGTATTAGTTGAAGACTATAATATTGTTAATAATAACTATAGTTCTATAATATAGAACTCTTCTATCCTTGTTAAAAAAAGGAACAAAGTGGAACAACCAATCCATAAGCATAACAGAATTTACAGATCTGAGCTCAACTAACATGCCTAGGGTGACTTTGAACAGTGATGGAGACCCCTCTCAAAGTTATTTGCAATTGCCAGTGGTTCAAGGACTCTTATGCTAAGCCAAAACAAAGCAAACTATGTTGTGGTTTAGTGCAATGCATAAAACCCTCATCTAATATGCATGAAAATAGTGAGAGGTGTTTTACTTCTCAGGATGATGAAGCGCAAAGTCGAAGAATTGAAATAGACATATAGTATTATTTCAAGTTATTTACATATCCAAAGCTCTACAGTTTTCTGGCTCTTTTTCTTAAAAATCTGAGATTGTTTTAGCTTTTACCTCTCGGTAACTGAGACTAATATTGTGCTGAAAGCTCAAAGTAGATAGGAATAGTGTCACATGATGTCTTATCTTCGCTGATGATGTGAAACTAAAGCATATGCATGCATAGAATCCTCCAAGCATTTATGATCTTTAATCATATTATTTTCTGGCACATGAAGGAGTGCTTTTATTTAGCCTCTATTGCCTGAAGATGCCTAGAGTGATTCTTGGTAGGTGCAGTAGAAAAGTACTAAGGAATGGATAATTTGCCTATGTGGCTTCAATAATATATCTGCTTAATATATAGTATCCTGCCCATATGCCTTACTGTAAAAGAAAATTTTTTAAATATTTTCTTAAACATTACCCCATAAACTATCAGTAACATTAGTCTTTTTATTAAGAATTAAAGTCATTCTTAGCTCATAAATTTCTTTAAAGTAACTTTTAATATACTGAGACCTCAAGGAAAATAATAATTGGATGTGTTGTTTGTAGGAGATTTAGTAAAAGGTGAAGGAGATTATAAATCAAGCAAAATAAGATTTATAAAGCAAAATAAGATTCACCGTGTACACGATTAATTTATTGCTCCTTGCTACTTTGTGTAGGGGTGAGTATGGGCATAGCTAGTAAATGCAGACAAGTAGTTTTGAACATTTCCTGTATAGTTGAATGGATGGCTGGATGTTTATATAAGGCAGCTGCAAGAAGAATGGAGTTTTCATTAATTGCACTTTCTTAATTGAATTTTATACTGTAGTTGGTCCTTCAAAACCAGGGGTGTCAAATTCAAGGTCTGCGGGCCAAATCTGGCCTGAGGGCTGCTTAGATCTAGCCCATGGGACCATCCTGGAAATAGCAAAGGACTGGCCCACAGTCAGTGGCCAGTCCTTTTTGCTTGCAAAAATGGGGCATGAGGGGCCACCCGCAGCCCCCGCATGGCCAATTTTTGGCATGGGTGGCCTCCTGCAGTACCCTGCTGACCAAAATGGGATGGGGGGAGGGTGACCCTGCTGTGACTCATTTTTGGGCCCACATCCTGTCTTCTTCCCACCTGTCCGGCCAGGGGAGCTCAACTACGATGCTGATCCGGCTCTTCCAAGAAATCCAGTTTGACACCCCTGTTCTAAATAATCTGATCACTTGTCCCTCTTATTATTTACATTGAAGGACTTAGATATAAAATAAGATACTTGTTTTGTTTTGTTTTGTTTTTTGTTTCTTCTTTAATGCACTAAATCCATCAATATCTTTATGGTCTTTGTGAGCATCATATCTCCTTGGGATATGAGATTTAGATAGAGCGTGAAGACCATCGTGCTCATCTGGGATTCGGATTATTTTTAATCCTTAAGGTGATTTTTAGAATTTGTAGAGTAGGGTTTGTTTATTTTTTCATTTTTGAAAGTGTGAATTAATGGATCATTTCCAGTGAAACCTCCTTAGTCTGTTCCAAAAATATTAATTATTACAAGAGTGACCTTGGCACCCAAGAGTCGACATGATGAGGAGCTTAGAGCTGAAGTGAGACTCAGAAGATAAATGAATCATATCAAGTATGACCATTTCAGGCCTGAAAATGATTTTTAATTATCCACTGATCCTCAGTGGTAGCAAGTTCATAAAAGCTCTACACAAGGGAACATAATGTATAATTTTATACATTATAAAATGTATAAGCAGCAATTTACAAAATCTAATAAGTCTTTTTGAAACTACTGCTTTCATTCATCCCCCCAGCCTCTTCTTATATATTTAGCTGTTCAATATGATTTCTCAATCTATTAAAATCTCACAAACTCTACTACTTTATCACTTGTGTATCATATAACTTCTTCCTTTTTTTTCTTTTTAAATCAGAGAGAAAATCAATCAAGAAATGTAAAAACTACAAGTCTTGTAGCATAAGCTTTTCTGGGCCAGACCCTACTCCATCAGATACATGAAGCAGTCACCTAATGGGTAGGTATATATATCCTAGTACAGAGAGAAGGAAATTGGTATCTATAGAGAGAAGAGTAGGGGGAGAGGCCCAGTGGTCAAGCAATGAAAGAGGGGGTGGGCTGTGTAATCACAATGCCATGCAGAGCGCAACTGATTATTCAATGCAATCCAATTTTACACAAACTTCTGAAGAAAAGGCATATTTTTTTAAAAAAAACTGGAGTCTTACATAAAGACCTATTTTTTTGTGAGGTTGCAACGGGCAACTTATTTCCAGTCAATGGAATCCATTTATATTTTGCTTATGTATTTTTCAACAGAAAAGAAGAATCTGTAAAAAAAAATACTGTATAACATTGTGCACTTGCCTCTCAACCAATTTATTAACATTAGATTTTAAAGGTGAGAGCTGTAAAAATGCTGCAAAAGTTTTTCCACAAACACTTGGAAGAACTAATAAAATGACTGCCATATTTCATAGTTTTAGTAAGGATTTTAGTACCTTCTTCCAAGTACCTTCCCTCTTTTCTAGATAGATTGATGGTATCTTCACCTGCCTTCTCTCAGTAAATATGTCCTTAAAGCAACTCCACTGTCCACAGCAGAAAAGGAGAAAAAAGCATGATGTATTAACATCATCTTAAAGTGATATGCTTCTACCATAGTGTACTGAAAAGTCTGCAGCCAAATCCTATAGTATAACTGTCTTTTCTCCATTCTTTTGGTCATAAACATCTTTCTCCAGGAAATGCATCAGAAATTCTTAAAATTCAATTTTAATTTGAGAAGGTAAAAGTAAAAATAGATTGACAAGATCTGACCAAGTGCCCAAGGTATATCTTCTATAGGACCATCCATACAGGATAATAGCATATTGCTTGCTAGCCCTTTTGTTGACCCTATTTTGTGCATCCTGGAAGATGGTCATTGATCCTTATAACTTTAAATGAATGCTTGTCCTTCCTTAGAATCTGTACCCAAGTCTAAAACAGGGCACAACACTAATGGGCTACCTAATGTAAGTTAAATTGTGATGCCACTTCTGTTCCATCCTACCTCAATAAACAATATCAGCCATAAAATTGAGAATTCATTCATCTGTCCATTATGCCCTTTTATGATAAACAAAACAAAGGTTTTCCTAATTCAGGAAGATAAATAAAATTGGAAGCTGCTTAATTTGGTATTCCTAATGAAACTATTTCCCTCTTACATGATTTTATAGTGTTCGTGTGCTATACCTATTCATAATCTACTGGTGATCCCACTAGTCACAAATGAGTCATACTCATTCTGATTTGTGTTCTGCATAATATTGTGGTGCATCTACTTTCTTGTGTAGTGCTTGACCTTCTGGCTTTGCTCTGGACACCTCCTTCTCTTTGTACCTAGGGTATATGTATACACATTTACCTACTGAGGTGACTATGTATTTGGTTTATGAAAACTTATGTCACAAAAAATTGATAGATACTAAGGTGCCATTTAACTTTTTGACTATTAATCATATCAGGTTGAGGAACTGCAATCCTTATTTAGGAAAGCTCACCAAATTTGTCACATGATTATAGAAATGGCTAATATAGTATTTAGTTTCATTCATTTAATTTAATTCCAAATGATAGTATCTAGGAAACTGATTGTTTCACTGGATGAAGTGCTGGCTTTTAATCTGTTCTCATAAAAGATACAAATCTGGTGTTCAATCCTTCAATGTTCCTGAAGACATAGAGTTGGACCCAGCCTAAGTAAGTTACCTGAGATCAGTATCAGCTACTTGACATCAGTACAAAGTTAATTGAGTACCGTTGATTTATCTCTTCTAAAGATTCTGTATTCAAAAAAGATTTGTGATTATATTACTTATCCTCTAGGTTGGATGAAACTCTTAAGTTTTAATTTTGGCTATGACACTTGTTAAGGACTAACAATTTGGAAAATATAAGGCTAGGATAGACAAAAGTAGTCTATGGCATGCACTATTAGGGGAAAATATCCACTTATACTGCAAACTCAATCTTTCTTTTCATAGGTTTTTAGATGAAATGGTTCTATTTCCTGTTTTATCATGGGTTGTTTATGCCGTTTTTAATGCCACCTATCTCTCCTACAAAGGGACTTTGGGCAGCTTACAGGTTATTTTTTATACTCTTTAGGCTAAAGTGATCATTTATATTCTGTACTTTTTAACAGGCATGAATCGGCATCCTTCAGGTCCTGATATTTCCACCTTTTATCCCTTATCTCCTGGCAGTGTTGGGCAGATAACCCCACCACTTGGCTGGTAAGAGCTTCCTCTTACTTCTGAGTCACACTCATGTATTTTGTGTTATGTACATCCAGTGCAAGTTTATTGACTTAAGACATGACTCATTTTAAACCAACTGTAAGGTTTCCATTTATTAAATAACTGAGCACAATTATTTATAAAAAGTTTGGCTTTGCAGAGCAATCTACTGATAGTAAACTGGACTCTAAAACAATGTGATATTCTTAAATGAAATCCACTGCACAATTCACAGACTCTATGGCTTGAATAGTTTGGAGCCTGATAATATGTCTTAGTATTTGGACTTGTAAAATACACAAATGCTACTGAATACCTGCAGAGTGCCCCATTACCACTAAATAGCCATGATTCATCTGTTCATTTTGCATTAATTTATCTTCATTGTAACAAATGATTCAAATTTGTAAAATTCTTCAAGTCAAACTCTCCTTTATGAAGGAGGAATGCCCAATTTGATTCAATGTATTAAACGTGTTCTTTGTTTAGACTAAGCTGAAAAAATAGCAATTTAGTTAATTGAGTTTGACTACTTGAAAGAAATTTTATGAAAGGTAATCAGGTGCAGTATTGCTTAGCAAGAGTGTATCTGAAATAAACAAATAGGAAAAAAAGAATTGTAGTGATTTATTTTTTTGTAATTTCTAGATAATAATAATGGTGCTAATGAGCTTTCTCTATACCTCTTTTGAGAATTTATTTTGGGAGTGATTCTTGTCATTTTGACAAAGCTGAAGTTTGACAGCAAAACTCTGTTTGCTACATAATGTATTATTTCATGTCAAAAATACTAAAATATTTGAATAAACTTTTTTAACTGGAAGAAAATTAAAGAGAGCCAAGAGTTTGATGGCCAAGCTTTTTTATATTATTGTGTCTGTTTTTACACTAGGGAAGGCTTTTTTGGAGTATGGGAATAGATTTAGTTCCAACTTTTAAATTTTAACAATTATTTGCTTCTTTGTACATACATTTGTTGAAATAGAATGAAAAATATTAATAATGTAAATAGTGTACAGCACACAATGCTCTTACGTTTCTGCTTATTGCTGTACTGTATGGTTGATATTTGAATTGTGTGTGCAATGTGAAATGGTCTAATTTGAATTGTGTGTGCAATGTACATGTGCAATGGTCTAACCTTCCGTGCCTGCACAGAAGTTGATTTAAGTGTGAAGAGTGCCATGGTGAGAATAAGAAAGAGCCAGCAGTTTTGAAATGCCAGTTTTTTTAATCTGTCAATCAATAGCTCTGCTTGAATAGAATTGAGTGCACTCTTTCAAAGAAAATTCAGTTATTCTCTCTGAAGTTGATACACAAGTGTGTTAACTTCTATTCAGGAAATGCATTAATATAAAAAAATCAAAATATTTTAAACATTCAAATTGAACTATTCGTGTATCTATTCAGAAGAACAGAAGTTCATATTAGAAATTTCTTTGTATTTTAAGTTTTTGTTTTGCATTCAAACTGTATGAACTTGGGCTGTGTACACACATTGGATCTGATTTCAAGAAGATGCTTCAGGCAGTTTGTTGTATGGAAATAACACTCTCCAATGCTTCACAACGTGGGAAAAAACACAGTTACTTAAAATATAACATATAGTTAATGCTTTTGTTAGAGTCCAAGAATCCTAGGATCTTTGAGAATGTTCCTTTACCAGAAATAGGTTTTGGTTCCCTTGCCTGATCTCTCCAGCTTGGCTCCTCCTCTTTCTGCCATGGGAGTGGCAAAACAATACAGGAAGGTATTTTCATGTTTTATGAAAACTGGGATTCCCAGTTTGTTACTATTTTAATAATCATAATATAACAAGAATAAATGCTAGTTTATTTGTTCTTATGAAGTGAAGAATAAGCTACTTGAGTTATGAGTTGGTTATCTCTTTATTGGTGTTTGGAAAAAGGCAGATTCACTTCTGTTACATTATAATTGATGGGTTGCTTTCTTCTGTGACCTCAGGCAAGGTCAGCCTGTATATCCCATCTCAAGTGGATTCAGGCATCCCTACCCATCCTCACTTTCAGTCGACACTTCCATGTCAAGGTAGGTGTAGGTGGGGAATGACTGGCTCAGGAGTGAATGCTGTACTTGGAAGGGAATTGGCTATACTGCTTTGTCCTGGTGGCTGCCTTTGCTTGCTCTCTCTGCTCCATTAGCTAAACTGCATTTAAGTCTCTGTGTACAATACTTTATACACAATACTGTGCATATACAGCTTGCTGTTATCATTGGCTGATTAAAAGACATCAAATCTGTGACACAGCAATCTTACTGGAACCAAAAAGAGTATTAGTTTTGTCAGTACAAGTGCAATGAAATCATTGTACATAATGACTGAAAATAAAACTGTTACTTTTTACAATTTGTTTTGTATTTTCTCTCCTTTCTCTGCAGTATTCTATTTAACTATAGAATGCAAGATGGGAAACCCTTTCCCAGGTTCCAATTAGGTTCCAATTAGGCAGAAGAAGCTGTGTAGACACGGTTGTATTGCTGTACAATAAAGAACTTTAGTGCAAGCAGGCAGCACTAACTAGGTGTTGGTGGTGGCATCATTTTGTATCATTCTTATCTTTCTGTGGTATGAAAATATGGGATCTATATGCTGTGCTTGGTGTATCCAAAGGTTGCTGTAATTTTCTATGTATCTTATATCAGTAAAATGCAACATACAAATAAAAACAAATTAACACATTTACTTGCTGGGTGTGTGGGATACATGTACTGTTTGCAATTAAATCACACTTTTTATTTCCTCCCATTTACCACTGTGCCAGGCTCAATAAATCTTTTTCTAATATTATATTATCATCTTATACTTTTTTCTATCAAAATGTTTATATGAATTAATGCAACATGTGAGGTTGTTTTACATATGAAGTATAAAAGGACTACATGAGACTAAATAATAAATATCAGACTAATACAAGGATACTATTGTCATTTTTAACAGTTAATACAGTTCAGTATAATTTGGCCTTAACAGATTTAGCTAAATCAGGGTTACCTTATGTTGTATTCTCCTGATATACTATGTTTCAACACTAGTTGGTACTAATATGCTCATCTTAATATTCTCATCTGGGCTAGAGTGGTTCTCAACCTTTTCTTTAACATGGACTCCTTTAAATACCTTTTGTGGCCATGAATCATGGCCATGCAGCCCCAAGACTTAATTCAATATTTAAGTTACAGCATTCCTTCAAGTCTTTGTGGAATTCCTGTGATGACATCATGCCTCCCCCCCC
>BLBF01000026.1:18942815-18965608 GCA_015471245.1 Laticauda colubrina
GTATAGTATAGTATAGTATAGTATAGTATAGTATAGTATAGTATAGTATAGTATAGTATAGTATAGTACAGTACAGTACAGTACAGTTTATAGGTTACTACTTATAAAGTATCAGAAAAACTGAGAGGGGGATTTTTCTGGATGGGTTTGGGGTTATGAATCTAGATATTATACTTTGATTTGAGATAGTCTATAGAGCTGATTGGTTAGTGGATAATATGCCACAAGGATATTTTCCAATTCTTTTTTCGCCATGTGCTCTTCTGCCTCCTTAAGATTCCACATATTTTCAGCCAGTGGCTGGACTTGTCTCAGATAGATAGGATCGGGCTTGGTTAATATTTGGTTGGAGTGCATTAAGGAATTTTTCCAGGAAGTTATACTGGAATTTTTTAAAATGACCTGGTAGAACAGATTTACAAAGAAAGCCATTTCAACATTATTGCCAAGAAAACTATTGGGTGTCCGGAATTGTATTCTACTGGAAGGAGATTTTAAAATGAAAATTAGTTTTGCCACATTGTCCCCATTTTATGCCTACCGTGTTATGGTTTGTTTGTTTTTTGAGCCAACACCATTTTAGCAAGTATCAAAATTGAAACATTTTAAACATACACTTCAAGGAAACATATTAAAGAGTTCTCATTCAGGATACTTCTGCATAAATTATGGTCTTGTCAATGGCCTGTATGCTGACCTTATCTTTTGAATACCTGGCAATCCCAGAGAAGTCTTGACTTTACAGTTATTTCTAGCTGAGTTGAGTTGGCTCTGAGCATCTGTAGATTTGGCTATTGGCATAATAGTGCAAATATCATTTTTCTAATATTTGCACTGATCTGTTAAAAGCATAGTTTGTACATAGTAGCAGATGGCAAACAACTGAAATTGCATTGTAGTGAAAGGAGAAATAGCATTGTGGGACTCTAGCCAAAGCTTCACTGAAGCCTCTCTCTGGGGTTATTTCACAAAAGAATAGGACAGGATGTTTCATTTTGTTTTAAAGGATTGAAATTCTTAAAGGCTCATTCCTCCTCTAAATAATCTATTTCAAACTAACTGATTGCACTATGAATTCAGTTGTATACATGTTTAGTATTGCCCATTAGAGAACAGTAAAGAACTGATTTAAAAAATCTAGGTGATGCTACTTATTAAATTTTAAATGTTATAATATTACACATATCCCTGTTTTGCTGCTATATAAGCATTGAAGCTGGCTTACAGAATAAAACAAAATGTAACATGTAAAGTAAAATCAATAATATCAAAATGTTGAGTTGCAAAAGCCAAGTTTTCTATTGCCTAAAATGTGACTGAATGGCAGATAAATCAGAATATTATGATTTGGTTATGTGTCTAAAAGATAAGATTTCTCCCCCAAAACCGCCAAACTTCCATTACTAATATTTTTAAACAGCTCTCCTTCCTTGATAATGCAGTGTGTCTTTGGCACTTCATCTCTCTTCTTGGCTCCCTCCCACGTTTCCTGCTGCCTAGCTCTTGGAAATTGCAGGCTTCTCCCCTAATTTCCTGCTGTGAAACAGCTGATGGACAGCTGCAGCGATTGGATCAGGCTGCTGCTTGAAGGGCGAAGGCTGCTGTGGTTCAGGGAAGGTTGTGTATATGTGCAAAAGAAGAGCAGCTCAATTGCTCTAAAAAAAATGCCTCAGGTTCAGTATTTTTGGAATGTTAAACTACAAGGTTTGTTTTTTAAACAATGTAAGTACTAAGCTCAACAATAAGAAGTGGTGCTTTAAAGGGCCTTCATTAGGAAGTAGGCAGAAAACAGCCTGTAGCTGAAATATTTATGATTGGAAAAGTGACCCAAAACACCCCAAGGTGGAAGATTTTGATTAGCCTTCTAAAGTACATTCTATAGTTGCTAAGTTGTTGCTCAGAAATCATTCAGTGAGCATGCTTTAGGACTGCATGGTTTAAAAAAGCAGACTAATGCATGAGTTGGTTGACTTAAACATTTTAATTGTTGATTACTATTACTGACTCTTACTCAAAATGCATTTCTTCAATATTTCATTGCTATGACTAATTAATCTATGAAAAGCAGTTAGCACTAGTACTAGAATTTATATACCGCTTCACAGTGCCTTACACCCCTCTCTAAGAAGTTTACAGAGTTAGCATATTGTCCCCAATAATCTGGGTCCTCATTTTACCGACCTCAGAAGGATAGAAGGTTGAGTCACCCTTGAGCCAGTGAGAATCAAATTGCTGAACTGCAGGCAGCCAGCAGTCAGCAGAAGTAGGCTGCAGTACTGCACTCTAACCACTGTGTCACTCTGTAGCCACTCTCAGGAAAGGGTCTTCCTTCCCATATAGTTGATTCCTTTGGCATCATCTCCATGATCCTAAATATTGAAATTGCTTTTATTTACTTATTAGATTTATATAGTTGCTCATTTCATGACTCTGGGTGGCATAGAACTTGCAAATAAAACAACCCAAAGATTAAAAAAAACAATATTTTTTTGAAAAATTAAAAAATTACAAACATTTAAAATATACAAAACTATAAGGCATGGAAATAAGTAAACCTATCAACCTTACTAGTGGAGCCATCTTAAAATGTCTTCTGTTCTTTGGGATCCTTGAGGGACTTCTGAAACATTAAAAGAGAGGAACGAACCTGAGTTGGAGAGAATGTTCCATATGGCAGGCAGCACAGGAGAGAAGGCTCGTCTTTTGAGATCTATCACCCAATGGGAGAAACAACATACCTTCTTTGCCAGATCTAATGGGATGGACTGTGATATAATTGAGAAAGATGGTTGCTAAGATAACCCAGTCCTATGTCATAAAGGCTTCAACCAGTGCCTTGAATTCAACCAGCGCCTTCCTACGCTTCAACCAGCGCCTTGAATTGGAGGTGGAAGCAAACTGGCAGCCAATGCAACTCACAGAACAGGATGTTCATTGAGATTCTCAGTCTTCCAGGTCATGGTGGTCCCAAAGGTGCTTTTTTCAAGAGGCAACAGGTCTTTCTTGTTTTTCTTTGAAGATGTTTCGCTTCTCATCCAAGAAGCTACTTCAGTTCTGGTTCTTCAGCTTCTTCAGAGCTGAAGAAGCTTCTTGGATGAGCAGCAAAATGTCTTCAAATAAAAAACAGAAAGTCCAGTTGCCTCTTTAAAAAAGCACCTTTGGGTCACAAAACAGAAGTTCTGAAAACACATACTGTTGCTCCATGGCTTCATTCTGCACCAGTTGAAACTTCCAGATCCTCTTCAAGAGCAGCCCCATATTGAACATATTACAGTAGTCCAATCTGGAAGTGACTTGAGATATCTCTGGGCAGAGCTTCCCAGTCCAGGAATGGGTGCAACTGACATACAACATGAAGTTGTGCAAAAGTCTTAAGTGTTGCCTACTGTTCAAGCAGGAGTCTAAGCCAGGAAGGACCCCCAGAGTGTGCACCATATCAATCTGGAGCAGTATGACCCCCCATCCAAACATGACATAGTCCTAGAAGCAACAGGCTCCCAAACCTAAAGTTGCCAGGATTCAGCTGAAACCCCTCCAGACCTTGCAGTCTCCAGGCACTGAGATAAGATATTCGTAGCATTGCTTAATTCATCAGCAGAAGCATTGCTTAATTCATCAGCAGAAGAGATATATAGTTAGGTATCATCATCTTCATTCATTGTCATGTGAATGCCATATTTATTCAAAGTTTCCACCAATGTTTTTACCCTAACAGCAGACCCACTGCCTGGCCTTTCCTCTTCTGTGTTTTTCAGTTTTGTTTTAGACTTGTTTCTGTGGCTTCAGACTATCATTCCTTAGCTGTCTCTCTTGTTGCACTACCTATCATCTGCTGCCCCTCCACCCCAAATGTTGTCAGATATGCTTCAATATTTAACTCCATGCATTCCATCTGTCCCTGTCATATTGAATAATCAGACTCTCAGGTCAAGAAATAGAGACACATGCAAATGATGAGCTATTATATCACCCCGAAATAATTTTTTACAACCTGCCCTGCGGATTATTGGCAAAGAGGGCTTCAACTTTTGGCTGCCTGATCAAAAGTCACCAGAGTATAGAAAAGGCAGCAGGAGCAGGAAAACATCCATGCTCTGCCTCCATTCCCATGTATTCTCAAAGGCCTTCCAACGGAAATGTCAAAAATAACATATTTAAAAACTCAAAAACTCCTCTGCCTGACATCAGTTGTGCACATCGTGCAAGTTTCTTATATTACCATTGGTAACATGCAAGCATTCTGGAGTTGTGTTTTTCCATGCACCAGACTACCTTGGAATTCATATCCATGGATCTCTGCACCTGTAGCTTATTCTTTTTTTCACTTCACTTGCAGTGGCATGCCTTGTCGCGTGAAGAACAAGCAAAATATTATGAACTCGCTCGGAAAGAAAGGCAGCTACACATGCAACTTTATCCTGGCTGGTCAGCAAGAGACAACTATGTGAGCTTTGTATTTACGTTTTCTCAATCTCACTGTAAGGAAGACACAGCAATCTGAATGTGCACATGGAACAAAAGGTTCATTGCATTCAGTGGTGGGATTCAAATTGTTTTACCACTGGTTCAGTCGGTGTGCTTTGCATGTGTACGCACACCTTGAGTGCGTGCACAGCAAACATGTGCTTCGTGTGTGCAGAGGCTTTCCTACTGAGCTTCTCTTGCACTCCTCCTGTGTCTTCAATAGCTGCGTGCAGCAATCCGCTGTGCCGCGCGATACAGCTGAACTTCAAAAGCAGGAAATAAAGGTCAGTATCGAGCCCAGGTGGGCGGGCCCAGCAACTGATTGTTGGAGCGAATCGGTTTGCTTCCAGATGATCTTTGGAGCTACCAGTTCAGCTGAACCGGGCCAAACTACTAGAATCCCACCCCTGATTGTATTTGGCATTTTGTTCAGTCTGAGTTCCATACATTTTTCTCTTCTCTCTTTTTAGGACCATTCTTACATGTACAAATGGATTCCAAATGTTCTTGTTTTGGGTTTTTTTTGGTCCAGCTTTATGCCTACCCGAAAAATACACCAAATGGCAATTTGGTATTAGATAATTGTTTTGCATATCTTGGTGCAGGGATTTATGTGCAGGGATTAACTAATAACTGTTTTGACATAGGCTTATCCTATGGTTAATAAATACACATGATAAAGATTGTCATTTGAATGATGTCCTACTGGAATTATCTTGGAATTTATCTTGGCCATGTGTAATTTGCGTGCGTATAGTTGTCCTAAAGCAAACAAAATGTAGTGTGTATTGAATTGAGCAGCAATCCTTTTTGGCTGCGGGATGTCTGTTATTGTTAAAAAGAAAAGCTTCAGTTAGCAGCTCTTTTTTTTCAAATTGTGAGTTTTCCCCTCTAAGATGTCCCCTCCCCCCAAAATAAGATGTTCCATTATAACAATATTTCATAACAATTAAACAGTATGTCTTCCATTAACTTTGTAAATACTTCTTTAAGAAAAATCTTATTTATCTGAGAGTTAGTTAAAGCAGGGCCTTGATGACTCTTAAATAAACAATTCAAAGAACAGTCTAATCCCAGCCATAGTTCTGACTTTGAAAATATAGTCTCTCACACATTCATTAAGATTTCAATCGATAGTGGGATATATCCTTAATCTCATGTGCCTAGTTAATGCCAGATAAATAGACTTACTGCCTTAGTCAAATTCCATAAAAGAGCCAATGAGCTTCAGAGCACAGTGAATCATCTTTGCCTAGTACCTACATTCATTTAACAAAGCAGTTTATGTGTCAGTCCATTTTGCAAACTTATTCAGTTTTAATGAATTATGCTAAGATGCAAAGAAAAAGAAAGGATAACACAGCCTATCCAGCTATTGGAAATTAAGAGCATTAGTAGATATTTTGATTCCTAGCATGGGGATTGTAAATTCCTTTAAGACTTCACAGCAATACTTTTAGCAGCTTCTCAAGTTAGCCAACAGTAATTACTCTATATATTCAGTTTGATTACTTTTTTATTTCCTTAAATGTTCATGATGCACACATTGTTCTAATTCTATGTCTCACAAATAGCTTGTGAAGGATGTTTTCTTTAGTGAAATGTGATATTGTAATTTTTAATGAATTCTTCCCCTCCCCCTTTCAGTTTAACTACTGGTTATGAATGATGAGTAAAACTGGACCTACTGTGCAAAACTTAATTAGCAGAGGAATTTTGAGGTTATGGTGAAGCTTACTGGGATTGCCATATCTGAGGAAAAGCCCATGTTTATTTCAGGGGGTTGATACAGATGTTGCAATCCAGCATTTCTTGTAACACAAAGTTAAATAAATAGTACAGCTGTTCTGCAATTCCCAGCAACCAAGTTCTCTTCCTGTCTCATATTTCTGGATCATTAAAGAAGCTTTTCCTAAAACTTCTGTCACAGTGATCCTCCATTGAAGGTAATGTCTACTGCATCTGAAAAAGGATTTACGAGTAACTTTTTATGAGATTGATGTGATGCCTGCCTCTTGTCAATCTGACCAGGGTAGAATGGCAGAAGTTAATGTAAATAAAAATAGCTTGTCTATAATAAAATATAGGCACAATTTAACATTCGTCCTTGAGAATTATAGAAACAGAAATGCAACATAGAATATTTTAGGATTACTTATATAGAAATAGCACATAGACTTAAATATCACTTCACAATGCATTACAGCCCTCTCTAAGCAGTTTACAGAATCAGCATATTGTCCCCAATAGTTTGGGTCCTCATTTTACTGACCTCAGAAGGATGGAAGGCTGAGTCAAGTGGAATTCAGAATCTAACTCCTGGAGTGAGCAGTGAGTTAGTCTGCAGCACTGCATTCTACCACTGTGCCACCACCACAACTCTGAACAATCTCTTTTCTTGTTATTTATTTCCTTATAAATAAAGATTTTCCCCTTCTTTTTAAAGGGAAAGAAGAAAAAGAGGAAGAGAGAGAAGCTACAGGAGTCAACATCAGGTATATTTGTGGGTAGATGTTCATATTAAACATTAGCTGTGTTTTAAAGACCAAGCACATTGCTTCATGATTTCAATTTCTCTCCAGAAAGGACAATACGTATTCTAATAATTCTTTTTGAAGCCACCTCTACGGCCTTGCCCTCAAGCTAACTCTTAGCACCAAGCTAAGAGTTTTAGTCTCATTATAAAGGGATAACTTGGAATGAAGCTTTCTTTCAGCAATTGGAGAAGAAATTAATTTTCATTCTTTTGGCTGTCAGTAAAGGCTCAAAGATTGGAAATAGCACCACTATGTTTAAATTAACATAATTGCTCTAACTTCTGTGCCAAAGTTATATCAATAAAGAAGGTAGAAAACAGCTTTCAACAGGTCAGCTTGTATTAGCAACTTTCTGATGCATCAATGGTCTTTACTGAAGACTGTGCATGAGAAATTACTAAAAGACTGTCCATGTATGAGTTATTAGTGCAAAACTAACACTATCAACTTGTACTGTATATCTGAACAAAATGAAGAAGGATTGACAAAAAGTTAGCTGGCTTTTATTCTTTGGTACCAATGCTTAGATTCAGGAAACATTACCTGAGAAGCTATTTTTGGTTCCCCGTGCCATAAATTTCACTTTAGCTCCATCAATCCACTACTGACTTCCAGAAGTGTGAAGAATATTTTCTTTTTGGGGCTGCTGTTAAGGGCTGTTAAGCCGAGGTTTTAAATCAACTAATTTCTTCATTGGAGAAAAGTCAGCTGGAGCAGCTTACGAGCCTTGTAAATAAATCAGTAAATCTCATGAATAAATTATGAATTAGTTAATTCAGAAAGCTAAACAAAGTCAGACCTGTAAAATATTTGAATAGAAGAATAACTGGGGTTGTAGACTTGGAATTAAAAAAGAAAACCTTCCCAGAAGATGCCATGGCAAACTACTTCCATATTGTTGCCAAGAAAACTGCAGAATCAAGCATCATTCAAATGAGATTTTATATTGACATATAGTACATTAAAAAAAAAAAAAAGAAATGGTTTAAAAATCTTTTTACTAAAAGCATCAGTGAGGTTCTCTCTTTTAAAAATAAAAATAAAAATGGCTGGTATAAGAACCATAAAAAGCAGAGGAAATCAATCCGCAATGCATATTCTAGCATAAGACCTTTTATTTGGGGTATGCAAAAAAATTATTCAGTTAAATTTGTTTTAAAAAAACCAATCTTCTACAGGTACCGCCCCACGAATGACAGCTGCCTACATCTGAAGCATGGTAAGAATTCTACTAAAAGACTTTTTATATATATACATCAAAAGATTTCATAAAGCTTTCCTACATTTAATATCTGAAAAAAAATCAAGAAATTATAGCACACGCAAATTTAATGTGCTACCCTCAAATGAATGTTCTTATGATTAATGGTTTTTATACCGGCTGTGTATTTTAGAGCCAATTCTTTTTATCATTTAATTACGTCATGCAAACTAACTATACCTCACTGACTAGCTGCAAGTCTGATGATTTTAATAAACAGTTAAACCATTTTGACTGGCATCATACAAGAAAAATCTTCATCAGAAACTAGTTAAACCAAATTGATTTGTTTTCATCACTATTTTATAATCTTGCCTGGCATTTATATTTCAAAATACTTATACATTGTAAGTATACCTCATATAAGTCTTGTGTGTTTGTGTCATTTCATTTGTATATTTGTGTTGCAGCATTTATGAATGCTAGAAAAACATTTCAATATTTCAATATGAGTTAAATTCTTCCAACATTATGCCAAGGATTGTGGATAGTGAAGATTCCAATGTCAACACAAAAATCAGGAAACTTGGGCAGTTCAAACAGATATATGAGTTTATTGCATGCTTATACCCTGTACAAGAATCTGAACTACTAATGGTTTAAGCAAACTGGCGGTAAATAAGAGTCAATGGAATTGAAGGTGGGCTGGACTTAGATCTTTTTTTTTTTTTTGAAAAAATTATTTGGGTTTTCACAAAAACAAAATACAAATAAAACATCTTTTTTGAAAATAGCATGGTCCCAGGTTATCACTTCTTCATACAGACACAAAACTCAATTTCATGCTCATTTTTATATTCTATTCCATATCTTATTACCATCTTATCTTTTCTATATAGTTTTTCCCCTCTTAATTTTCTCAACTGTATTTTAATTATCTCATCTCAATTCAAATCATTATATTTATACTTTTGTCTGTCCTCTTACAATTTCTTTCTTTTTTTGTTTTTTTGAAAATTTTATTTGGGTTTTCACAAAAAACAAAATAGAAATAAAACATCTTTTTTGAAAATAGCATGGTCCCAGTTATGGTAATAACTGGGCTATCAATTCTTCGTACAGACACAAAACTCAATTTCATGCTCACTTTTATATTCTATTCCATATCTTATTACCATTTTATATTTTCTACATAGTTTTCCCCATTTTTAATTTTCTCAATTTTGTTTTGATGATTTCATCTCAATTCAAATCATTATATTTATACTTTTGTCTATTACAATTTAATATTATCTTTTCTTATAAAGCAAATTTTTTCCTGTAGTTATCAATTAGAGTATGACACGTTTATATCCTTTAATTTTGTACATTCAAATTCTTATTTAAACTTCAATGTATAACTTTGATTCAATATATAGCTTTGATTCAAGCATACATAACTTCCAATTGGATTCTGCTTGGTACATTCTTAAAAAAGACACTGTATTCTTAAAAAGAAAAAATTATATACATATGTAAATGAAACACACATTCCATTCCAATTCAATTCTATCATTAATATGCATTAAAATCTTAACATCTTTAACATTTCTTTTCAATTGAATATCATACTTCTTTGGGAACACTTATAAACTTTCCATGATTAATTTTTTCCCCATATTTCTTACTTATATTTTTATAAATCATTACTAATAATTAAAGATGTTCCCTTTTAATTCTCTCAATCATTTTAATTCATTTATTTATTTACAAACATCCCACGACATTACAATAAATATTTTATCCATCATCATATTTTCTAAAATTATTTCTATTGTAATATAACAATGCTTATCTTATGTTCCATTACAGAATCCCTTTTACTATTAAATATTCACCCATTATCTCTAAACAAGCTTATGGTTACAATCGTTATATCTTTTCCCTTTATCTCCATTTCTTGTTTCTGTCTTTTACAACTTCTTTTCCTTGCTTTCTTCCCTCTCTTCTTCTCCCTCCCCTTTTTTCCCCCTGGTCTCTCTACTAACTCTCTCATTCTGTTGCTTTCTAATATTGTACTTATCTTTCAAATTGTCCTTCTTCTTTTTGGTTGTTTTTTCTTGTCTTAAACTTTTCACTCTCTTTCCCCCCTTTTCTTTTTTTCCCCCCACTTAAAATTACTTGATCATTAAAGATAGCTTCTTCTTTGTTCCAATCTTCTTGTTCTCCAAGCGTTTCTTGTTGCTTCTCCAAGTTCCAGATCTCCATTTCTAAGAATTGAAACACGAAGCCAAAAGAACTTCTCCCTTCTTGTGCATTTTCTTTCCATTTTTAAAGTTCTGTTTTCAGTTCTTCTAAGAGTGATACCATTTTAAAAACTTTTAAACAACCACCCATTTAATTTTAGTCAGTCTAGTTGCAAAAACCAAAAATCACCAAATAATCCAATAGTCCAAGACTGTTACTACTTGCTTCTTTTTTTCACTTTCTCTTCCTGGGGTTCTATTATTTTGTTACCAAGTTTTCATTAAAATGTATCTTTGAAAAATTTCACTTTTAATTACGGTGCCATTCCTTAATTCCAGGCAGTCTCTTCCATTTTTCCAGATCCTGCCCTTCTATTCTTTTTTTCTCCTTTCCAGCTTTTAAAAGTTTTTAAATGTCCAGAAATCTTTATTATCCCTTTGACTTTTATTTTCAGCTTAGATGCCTATTAATGTCAAAGTGGATTTTTTTCTTCCAATTTCTTGCTTAAGTCTCTTAGCTGTCAGTATAAGGAAGAGAAGAAAAAAAAAAACCTAATCCTTCCCCTTCTCTCTCTCCTTCGCAGCTTCAAAATCTTCTTTGGAAACAATGTTGTTAAGTTTAAATTCCAGGGTACCTTATTTGTTGCTTTTGCTGTTTGACCCAGTCAACCAAAACTTTCTCTTCTTATCTTCCTCCTGCACATTCTTTTCTGGTCGAGTTCTTTGTGGTGCAATGACAGCTACAACCGCCTTCTGGAAAGGGAGTAATGGCCAGCTGGGGAGGAGAGGTGCAGCTCTCCTCAACCCTGTAGGCAGTCTCCCCCCTCTTCACCACCTCTACGGGGTGGCATAGCCGCAAAATCAGCCAGCTCGGGGTGTTCCAGCGGCGAGCACAGATCGAAGCCTCAGACAGACGAGGTTTCGGTCTGTCACCGAAGAAGCTCAAACCGGAAGCCCTGAACTTAGATCTCTTGTGGGCATGAAGGGACTCAAGACTGATGACACATTTGAAACCTCTCTCTCTTATTTTAAAATATTCCCAGTGCTGGACAAATCTTCAAGATATTATTATACAACATACAATTACCAAAGCATCCTAGACCTGTGCATTTGGTTTCTTTTTTATAAGGAAATAATTGTCCATTAAGTTTCCATTTGTTTCCATTAGGTTTCCTGTGTTCATTTCTTGAAGATCAAGATTCTTTTCTATTTTATTTCTGCCTTCTAGAATATTTTTGTCTCATCCAGTTTTGTGTCATACACAAACCTGATAAGCATTCCTTCTTCTTCATCTAAGACATTAATAAAAATTTTGAAGTGTACAAGACTAGAGACTAAATCTTATGATATCCACTCAATACTTCATCCAGTTTGATGAGAAATTTTTCGGTACAATTTTTGAGCAAACTATATATCCACTTAATTACCATACCCTCCAGCTTATATTTAACAAGCTTGCTAATCAGAATGTCATGGAGCACTTTATCAAATGTTTTGCTGCAATCAAGATACATTAACTCTACCATATTTCCACAATTTATTACAGAAGCTAATAAAAAATATGAAATAAAGTTAGTCTGGCAATATTTGGCCTTGAGAAATATATGTGACTTTTGGCAATTACCATATTGTTTTCAAGGTGCTATAAAGGGATCCTTTTATTATTTGGCCTACAGTCATCCCTGTTATTGATGTCAGAGTGATTATTCTGTAGTTCTCTGGATCCTCCTTCAAAGATACAGGCAGGGTTTTGCTCCATCAGCCTTCTGGCACTTCTTCCATTCTCCATTTATTAAACATGAACAAGTTCATCTTCCCATACTTTAGCAAAAGCAGTAGTACATAGCCCTATATATTGCTTCACAGTGCTTTACAGCCCTCTCTAAGCAGTTCATAGTGTCAGCATATTTCTCTCAACAATCTGGGCCCTCATTTTACCGACTGTGGAAGGATGGAAGGCTTGAGCCAGTGAGACAAACTGCCAAATTGCAGGCAGCCAGCAGTTAGCAGAAGTAGCCTGTAGTACTGCACTCTAACCACTGAGCCACTATGGCTCAGTGGTGGGTGCAGTTCTGGACTCATTTAACTCATTCAAAATAAATAGGCATTTTCCAACCAAATGCCAACTTGGCACATTTTAAACCTTTGCTTTCCAAATACAGACACAGCCCAAATTATTGGTTTACCTCCATTTTTTTCCCAAAGAATCTCACTGTACTATTTTTAGGAACCGTGGTGATGCAGTGGTTAGAATGCAGTACTGTAGGCTACTTCTGCTGACTGCTGTCTGGCTGCAAATTGGCAGTTCAAATCTCACCAGGCTCAAGGTTGACTCAGCCTTCCATCCTTCCGAGGTGGGTAAAATGAGGACCCAAATTGTTGGGGACAATATGCTGACTCTAAACAGCTTAGAGAGGGCTGTCAGAGCATTGTGAAGTAGTATACAAGTCTAAGTGCTATTGCTAAGTACTTACTATCTTTTTCCCCACCAGAGAATTATACTACCTTTATTAAAATCTACTTTCTAAAACACAAGATGTGAAAAATATTCAAAAAACCATGTAGCTTTTTAAAATGTTTAAAATCAAGAACTCCACCATTACGTAATCACTTTCTACCAATATTCCTGTTAACCTCCACTTTTTATAAGTCGTCTTATACTCTTTTTCTATTTCCCAGAGCTGCCTATTTCCTTGCATGAAAAATATCTAAATG
This sequence comes from Laticauda colubrina, assembly GCA_015471245.1. Classification (NCBI taxonomy): domain Eukaryota; kingdom Metazoa; phylum Chordata; class Lepidosauria; order Squamata; family Elapidae; genus Laticauda; species Laticauda colubrina. Next base: position 18,955,958 of record BLBF01000026.1, read on the forward strand.
CCATGAAGTCTGCAAATCTTGTGGGGTAAACTGTATGCAAAGTAGAGACAAGTTAATTAGTCTAATTTTTATAATCCTTTTCACAGAATTTGGGTACCTTGGCACTTTGTATGTTATCACTTGCTACAAGCAGAAAAATAAAAAAGACCAAGAAGTTCACATTGTTTTAAAATAGGTCTGTAGGACACATCCAGCAAAACATTAGCAGAAGATGTCTTAGGTCAGGGCCAGGCAGATTTTAGACTTTAAAGATCTTTAAATATCTTGTAAACATAGTCTCGTCCCATAACATTGCTTTCAGTTCTAAAATGGAGCTTTCACCTATATCCTTTCCAAATATTTTGCCCAAGCCTACTTGACCTCCAAAATCTAATTTAGGAAGATAAAATTGATTCATTTTGCTGATATCTGTAACCATATAAATCTACACAAAAATAATACAATAAATAAACCAATTTGATTTTGGGGATCTGTGCAGAATATATGTGCAGATCATGTCCTTTGGTGTTTGGGCCTTTTAGCTATTGTTGTCTTTCCCCATCCTTAATATTAAAAGTGTTCTGTATAAAATAGTTGGCTCCAAATAACTCATTCTGATTGGTTACTAAAAACTAAAAGGGATTGGTTCAAAAAGGAACCAATCCTCGAAGCCGCACAAAGGCGGCTAAATCAAATGAATGTCATTGGCTACAAGCCGGCAGACAGGAGAGTATAAAAAGACTGTCGCGGCTTGAGCCAATGTTCCGTTTTTACTGACTGTTGTTGGAATAAAGACTTTGTTGTTGGAACCCGGTCTACCTCGCGTTTTTCCGGACAGAACACTGGCGAAAAAGGTGGGATTGTCCTAAACACGAGACCAAGCACGCGATGATATAGAATTCCAGACGGCAAACAGAATGGCCAGGAACAACGCACTGCCCGCACCTTTTAATCCCAACGAAGAGGATTGGGATTCCTATGTAGACCGTTTCCAGATGTACTTGGAAAGCAATGAGATGGAGGGAATCTCAGATCAGCGCAAGAGGGCTGTGTTCTTAACACACTGCGGGCCTACAATCTTCAAGATGGCCAAAGCCCTAGCGAAGCCCCGAGACGTCAAGCAATTGATGTGGCCAGAACTTCAGAGGCTGCTCAAAGCTCACTATGCCCCGATGGTGTCCAACCTTATAAAGCAACACAAATTCTATTGAAGAGACCAGAGAGAAGGTGAGACCATCGCTGACTTCGTAGCCGCTCTCCGACAAATAGGGGGAGAGTGCAAATTCTTAAACCTAGATGAGGCCATGAGAGACCGAGTAGTGTTGGGCTTAAGAGACTCGACAACACAGAGCAAACTATTAAACAAGCCCAACATAACCAACATAACCATCGCGGAAGCCACAGCCGCTGAAGCCGCGAAAAAATCGGCTGTCAAAATGAAGCAGATGAACGCGAACGGAGACGAAACAAGCCTGGCCAGAGGAAAAAAACAGTCTCCCGCTACCACTCACCACGAAGATTATGGCGAGACGTCCGAATCAGACAAAGTAGATGACGAGGTCCACCGCCTGTACACCAACAAGAAAGAGCGCGAAAGGAGAAATTGGTGGGAATGCGCTGGCTGCGGAGGAAATCATCCTTGAGCCGAATGCAGGTTTCTCAATGCCATTTGAAGAACTTGCAAGAAACGAGGGCATATCGAGAAAGTCTGCAGGAACAAGAAAAACTACAGCCCAACGAGATGCAGCAACTCCCCTGCACAGGCCGAGCCCAGGCGAGCTGAGAGAAAGTGGCAGCGGAACAAGCGAACCTCTAACCGAGAGAATACACATCAGACTGTTACTATAGGAAGCGCTCAGACAGAAAGCGGAAAGAAAGTCAAGATAATTGTGAAAATCGAAGGAAAGCCCTGTGAAATGGAAGTAGACTCTGGATCCTTCCTATCCATGGTATCTTGGGACACCCTCAAACAACTAGTCCCAGATATCAAACCTAAAGAACTCCAGAAGCAGCGGCTAACACTCAAAGACTACCAGGGAAACCGAATCCCTGTAGTCGGCATGGGACAATTCCGAGTCACTTACAAACATCATGTTGAAGTGCTACCGCTGACCATAGTCGACCAAGACCGACCAAGCCTCCTGGGCATCGAATGGTTCGTGCCATTGGGCATCGGGATGACCGGGATAGACCGAGTGGCCACAACTGACTGGGAAGAAAACCTAATCCAGGAATTCCAGGACGTTTTTGACGGCTCACTTGGCAAGTATTGGGGAAACCCTATTTCTTTTAGTCTAGACCCCCAAGTAACCCCACGGAGACTAAAGACCAGGCGAGTTCCTTTTGCCTTAAAAACAAAGATTGAGGAACAGCTAAATAAACTAGTAGCACAAGGGGTATTAGAACCTGTGAACCATGCCAAGTGGGAAACGCCTATAGTTACACCTATGAAACCTGATGGGTCCATTTGAATCTGTGGTGACTACAAGGCTACCCTGAACCATGCACTGCAACAGAGCGCATACCCGGTGCCAGTAGTGCAGCACTTACTACATTCCCTGGGGAGTGGAAAAGTTTTTGCCAAACTCGATCTGGCACAAGCTTATCAACAGCTCCCAGTAGACCCCGAAACAGCAGAAGCACAGACTATAGTTACTCACAAGGGGGCTTTCAGATGTAACAGACTCCAATTTGGAGTGAGTGTAGCCCCAGGCGTTTTTCAGAGTCTAATGAAACACCTCCTAAATGGCATACAAGGAGTTATACCATATTTCGATGACGTCCTAATCTCAGCAAAAAATGAAAACCAACTAAGAAAGAGACTTAAGGAAGTACTAACCAAATTCAGGGAATCTGGCCGAAAAGTAAAAAAAGAAAAGTGCTGCCTAATAAAAAAGAGCGTCGAATTCCTGGGCTATTTAATAGACGGAGAAAGTATACACCCTACCGAAAAGAAAATTAAAGCCATTAAAGACGCACCAGAACCAAAGAACAAAACCGAGTTACAAGCATTTCTAGGGCTGATAAATTTTTATAATGTATTCCCACCAAATAAGGCTACAATAGCAGAACCATTGCACCGTTTACTGGACAAGAAAGCATTTTGGACTTGGGGTTGTAAAGAAAAGAAAGCTTTCCAGCAAATAAAAAACTTGCTAACATCTAACACCGTTCTCATTCAATTTAGCGACACACTACCATTGAGAGTGACCTGCGACGCCTCACCATTTGGAATCTGTGCCATCCTGAGCCACCAACTACCTGATGGAAGAGAGGCACCCGTCGCATACTATTCAAAAACCCTGTCAAAAACCGAGTGAAATTACAGCCAATTGGACAGAGAAGCCCTAGCAATCGTCTCTGGGGTAAAACGTTTCCACGAGAACCTATATGGGTGGACTTTTCAAATCGTAACAGACCACAAACCGCTATTAGGAATTTTGGTGGGAAACAAGCCCACACCAAATATTCTGTCCCCAAGTATGACTAGGTGGTCGGAGTTCCTAGCAGCCTATTCCTATACTCTAATACATCGGCCAGGGAAACAAATTTCCCATGCAGACGGCTTGAGCAGAGCACCCTTGCCATCAACAGAAGAAGACCCGGCACCAACGATGACTGCTCTACAGATAGAGACTTGCCCCGATCTACCCATATCCGTGAATGATATGATCTACCCATATCCGCCAGAGCCACCGCAAAAGACCCATTGACTGCCCGCGTGCTTAACTGGGTAGGTAGAGGTTGGCCGGAAGACCAAAAAACAGAGACTTTTAAACCTTTCCGGACCAGACAAACTGACCTCTCAATCCAAAAAGGGTGTTTATTGTGGGGTAAGCGGGTAATTATTCCTAACAAATTGCAAACCAGGGTACTAGGTATGTTGCACGAGGGCCACCCTGGAATTGTTAAAATGAAAAGCCTTGCTAGAAGTTATGTCTGGTGGCTGGGTATTGATAGGGACATAGAATACTGGGTAAACTCATGCAACAAATGCCAGAGAATCAGACCATCCCCACCAAAAGCACCCGTAAGGGACTGGGAAACCCCAAGAGGCCCCTGGTCACAAATCCACATCGATTTCGCAGGTCCTACCAAGGGGCACACGTTTCTGATTGTCGTGGATGCATACTCTAATTGGCTAGAGGTAAAAATTATGCCATCAACGACAACAGAAACCATGATAAAACAATTAGACAAACTTTTTGCAACCCATGGCCTACCGGACGTCCTAGTGTCCGATAATGGGCCACAATTAACCAGCCTACAATTCGAGCAATACCTAGCCTCCCTAGGTATAAGACATGCCCTTCCCGCGCCGGCCCATCTGGCTGCAAACGGTAGGGCAGAAAGAATAGTCAGGTTTACCAAGGAGGGTTTAGAAAAAATGGACACTGGAGATGTCCAAAACAAAATAAACCGATTACTCACCCTCCAACATATAACACCAAGTACCACAACCAACAAAACCCCAGCAGAACTACTGATGGGGAGAAAACTAAGGTCGCACCTAGATAGGCTGCATCCAAATTTCACACCAGAAACCCCCCCCGACTCCTCTACGCGATTCAGGAGTTTTGAAATTGGTGATTTAGTGTATGCTAAAAACTTCACTGGGGACCCATTATGGCTACCGGGACAAATTACAAAAATAACAGGCCCCAAGTCCTACCGATTAACGGTAGATGACGGCAGGGAATGGAAGCGGCACATAGACCAGCTTCGTTCCCGAAATTTAGAAAGAAATGAAAAAACACAACCATGCATATACAAAAACGACGAAATTCAAACCAAAGAGGGGGGGGAAATGCGAGAAATAAATAAAGAACCGTTTAAATCAAACTCCGAAAATGAGTACAGACAAAAAGAGCAAAATAGAGACTCACTGTTTGAAGGAAGTTGCGTGAAGAGTCCATCGGAGGGGGCCAGCCAGGCCAGCTCGACCTGCCTGGAGGAAACGGAAGGGAGCGGCAAAACCGCCGGCCTAAGCAACTCAGGCAGCAGTAAAATGGCTGACTCACCCTTCCAGACGGTTCCAGGGAGAAGGACGGAAGACACGGCAGCCCCATCCGAACTGGTCGAAGTCTCCAACAAAAATGAACCGCGCAAGTCCAGTCGAGTCAGGAGAAGCCCCACCTACCTGCGAGACTACGTCACCACGTAGGACTGAACTAAGAGGGGAGGGGTGTTCTGTATAAAATAGTTGGCTCCAAATAACTCATTCTGATTGGTTACTAAAAACTAAAAGGGATTGGTTCAAAAAGGAACTAATCCTCGAAGCCGTACAAAGGCGGCTAAATCAAATGAATGTCATTGGCTACAAGCCGGCAGACAGGAGAGTATAAAAAGGCTGTCGTGGCTTGAGCCAATGTTCCATTTTTACTGACTGTTGTTGGAATAAAGACTTTGTTGTTGGAACCTGGTCTACCTCGCGTTTTTCCAGACAGAACAAAAAGCAAGATAAAACTGTGGAATGTAAATACATGAACAGGCTACAGATTCTTCTTACTCCACAACATTAGCATGCAAATGGCAGGAGAATCAGGATAAGTAAAAGGGTGCGTCAAATAATACAGGAATAAGCTGCAACTAGAAGAAGAGATAATTGTTAGTTTTGACCAAACTACAGCAAAATCTTTCCCCAATTTCACAGGTAGTGTAATTGCAATTGTGAAATTGTGAAATTACCAATTTCACAGGTAGTGTAATATACAAGCAAGCATGTATAATAAATTGCCTGATGATGTATAATGCAAATCCTTGCTATGCTGTACTCTACAGTTCAATGGACATTTCTGATAAAGAAAATAGAGTAAAGCAAGATGAGATTTCACTGTATTCTTAGTGTTAAAAGTCTCTTTGGGCATTTTACTTCAGGGGTTAAATTAAAATTAGCTCATTAACAGGATTTAAGCCAAGTAAGGAAACATTTTCTGTTGCATTCAAGAGAAAATCTCCTTCTAACCAGGCATTATTTTGTGTGAAAATCCCACCAGTTATTTCAAGATCTGCTTGTCATTTCTTGAATGTATCCGGTTTACTACTGTGGCAAGCAAGATGCTGCATTGTGAAGCATTTACATTTAATTTAATTTCCAACTGGTCTTTTCTATTAAAGGGTGGTCGTGCTGTTAACCCCAAATTTTCAAATATTATTGAACTATATGTGTGTTAAGCTGAAGGTATACAGTGTGAATTACATGTCCTCCCCTGTGCTTTGAAACTTTTGATTAAACATAAAATAAAGGAATAGGATTTGAAGATATACTGAAATGTAGAAATACTTAATTTGTAAGGCTATGCCTCTCTCGTAGTGCAAAGTGACTATGACAGTGCATCAAGTTTGGTCTAGTGCTTAAGGTAGCAGGCTAGAAAGTGGAAGACCATGAATTCAAGTCCTGCCTTGGCCATGAAAGCCATCTGGGTGATCTTGAGCCAATCACTCTCTCTCTCTCTGCCCAACTCACCTCACAGGGTTGTTGTTGAGTGGAAAATAAGGGTAGGTAGGTATGTGGGATATATTTGCTATAAATATATAAATAAATGTATTTATTTAAATAAAATAAAAATAAAGTAAATAAATAAAATAAAGTAAATAAATAAAAATAATAAAGGGATATAAAGAAATAAAATAAAAAAGAAGCCAGTTTGCCAAATGTCAGGGTAGTAATTGGTTCCTTTGAATCCAGAGACTACGAGCACACCAGTGAATAAAAATTCTTTAAACTTTGTTATTAATTCAAGCAAACAGATTTAAAAAGCATAGCACAAAAAACATAGATATCAAGCAAAAGGATACTCAAATTTCCTATAAGCTCTCAGGATCTTCTTAATAATGACAGTGGAGAATAGCCCAAGGGCGACCAATTTTCACAGTACTTGATGCTAATTTCCCACAAACAACAACCCCAAGGTTGTTTGGGAAGGGAAAAAAGCACCTTTGAGATATGACCCTTTGAGATATGAACGTTAAGGGTTTTGTCAAAACTGGGCACCATGACTTCATGGCTATGCTATAGTCATGAGGCTGAAAGAGCTGACTGTCTATGGAGGTTGTCAGTCATCCAGGTCATAGTTGTCCCCAAAGTGCTTTTTCAAGAGGCAACTGGACTTTCTGGTTAGATCTTGACTAGGTGACCTGACCTTGACTAGGTGTTGACCTTATCTAGGTGTTGCATGATTCTGGGATGGGAAACAAAAGTCTAGAGATTTTCACAGGTGGGCAGCTATGTGAAGATCCTCCTTTATTCAGCAAGCAAAAATGAAGAATATACAGATTAGTTCAGAATGAGCTCTAATCTTTTCTTGACATATGAAGGATAAATCAAAATATGTCACTAAACTCAAAACTGCCACTACACAAATATCCCATTATAACTAAAGGAGATGAATACTTGCACTTGGTGTTTCCCTTGCCGACAGCTGAGATACTGAGTACAGCACTTTTCCAAATGTTTCTCTCTTTGCTTTTATTGTACACTTGATCCAAATTTAACGGTCAATCTTGTTCCTTCTGTGCTGTTTTTTTTAACCCATTATAGAGAACCCATCCATATAGCTAATTAGGAGAGGTTAACTTCCTCCAGAAAAAAGAAAAAGAAATAATCAGCTAAGGATAGTTGATGAACTATTCCGATAGTGTATTACATAATATGTAATATAGACATGTGGAACTTATATAGGGAACAGATAAATCACAGTAATAAATAAAAAATTCTCCCAGGTTACAAAGGAATATATGGTGAGGCCAAGAGGTATGGGAGGCAATCAGCATTGGATCCTTTTGGTATGATAGCAGGGAATTTAATTGCCACTGAGCCGTACAAATCTGCTATACTTTTATTATTTTGTTTGCACAAGTTGAGATTTGTACTTTTATAATAATTGTTAATAAGAAAGCATTATGTAATGGCAATAATTTATTTAAATTTAAGATGGAATTTAGAACCCCAAAGCATAAAATGATGCATTCAACATAACGTACTTGTTAAAAGCTGAAACCATTTTTTACCTCCTTTTTAGAAACCACAAGGAAATTGGTTTTGTTTCTTTAGAACAAGTTGTGAAAATGTCAATAAGCATAAAAGGAATAGCCTCTCAATGAGATGGGCAGCACATAAATCAAATGAATAACTACATAAGTTGTTTCCAGTAATTTATACTAAAATTACTGCTTTTTTTTCAAGCATCCCAAAGTCAGGTCTACTGTATTTCGTTAACTGAAAAACTAAATGGAATACCCTGCTGTTATGGGTCAACACTAGGTTTAAAAACTAGTATGTTTTAGTGTGCTTGTTCATGTTTATTTAATGAAAAAAGTAACATCTCAAGAAGATGATGCTATTGTTTAATACATTAGATCAGGGGTCCCCAGCCACCGGGTCCCGTACCGGTCCGTGGATCATTTTGTACCAGGCCGCAAAGAATGAATAATCATGATTAAAATGTATATAAAAATATGTTTTAGTAAAGAAATAGTAAAGAAGCCCTTTACTATTGGGGAAGAATTGATTTTGCCGATCCTTGAAAAAGTGTTTCTGTGTGAAACTGGTCCCTGGTACAAAAAAGGTTGGGGACCACTGTATTAGATTGTAAAGTAGGTTGTAATCCTGCAGACAACCTGGTTTTTCTCATTTGTCTATAGTTGAGTGACATCTGCTGGAGGAATTGAGGAAATGAACTTAGGTTTAAGATCCTTTTTTTTTTTTTCTGGTTCAATTTTTGCCACCAAAACAACATTACTGTTATAAAAGCTTTACCAACAATGCCAATTCTTCCCAAAGCTGGTACTTTCCAAATATGTTGGAGGAAAGTTGTGAGATTTCAAATTGTGGATATATTATTCAGTATTGTCGACCTTGTAGGTTGGGGCACATGTTATCCATTCTGAAGTTGCACCAAAAATGGACTGCATGATCCAATATGAGTTGGTCACCAGAACACATAGAAAAAGAAGTTTATGGAAATATTATAAGTGTTCCTAGAAGTATGATACCCTACTGAAAAGAAATGTTAAAGATGTCAAAGATTATAACTAACATTATGGAGCTGAACTGGAATAGAGTAAGCATTTTATTTATTGTTTTTATATATTTGTTTTCTTAAGTTTTCGCGGGTACTTACATGTGTGCTGTTCAGCTTCCTTCGGGTATTATCCCACGTCATTGTAGTTCTGTTAAAGTTGTAGCAACGTTTCAGCAGATGAGATTCTGCTGAAACGTTGCTACAACTTTAACAGAACTACAATGACGTGGGATAATACCCGAAGGAAGCTAAACAGCACACATTGATATATTGATATATACTATAAATTGATTTATTGATATATATTATAAAAAAGAGCAACTTTTATCCAAAATCAGGCAAAGCAGGCAGGCAGATTGAGTTGCTCATAGAATCACAGATTCATTCAGAGATCTGTCTATCTGCCATCGGCTAGGTCAATCTGTCACATAAAATTTGCTTGCAAGCAAACTCACAAAATTAACTCACAACACACCATGTATGTAAATATTGAATTTTTTTATTTAAAAAAGAGCAATTTTTACCCAAAATCGGGCAAAGTAGGCAAGCAGATTGAGCTCACAGAATCATGAAGTGATCTATCTGCCATCCGCTAGCTCAGTCTATCACATAAAATTTGCTTGCCGTGAGTCTGCACTGAATAATAGAA
>BLBF01000026.1:18966008-18978781 GCA_015471245.1 Laticauda colubrina
ATATGAATTTAGAAAGGAATGAGATAATTAAAAGTAAGATTGAGAAAACTAAGGGAAGGGAAAAATTATTGAGAAAATATTAAAATAGTTATAAGATATGGAATAGAACACAAAGATGAATACGAAATTGAATTTATGTCTGTATGGAGAAGTGATAACCTGGGACCATGCTATTCTCAGAAAAAGAAAGTTTACTTGTATCATGTTTAGTGAAAACCCAAATAAAATTTTGATTAAAAAAAGAAAAAGAAATTTTCTGAGTGCTCCAGCATGAATCCAAAAACTAGGAAGACTAAATATCTGATCCCAGTGATAGACTTTGATTGGATTCTGCAACATTATTGTGGGACATGTATAGTTTCCTTCATTTGTGCAAAAATAGACTGTTAATGATTCTATACTTCTGGAGGGAAAATGGAATCTACAGTTGGAGCAAAATGCTGTAGCCATAGTTAATGGATAGGCTCATTTGCCTACCATAGCTGTGACAAATTCCAGACTTCTGAAAGACTATTATGACATTGGGTGAATTACACATTCATTTTTCCAGCATGGACTGTTGTGGCCTTCTAGATGTTATGCAACTCCCGGTATTACTCACATCAGCCAAAGTAATCCAGGTGATGTGAAGATTAAATGTACCAATTAACTGGAGGGACATGGGTTCTTAAATTGTCAGGAATATTGCCTTCAGGATTGTTATCAATTGAAATAATTTTCCCATTGCTACTCTTCTTATTGGCACTTGGATGCTGCTTCAAAAAGCAACTTCTATACAACTTTTGAATCTGTTTAATTTTTAAAAAGGGGGGAGGAGTCTATCAGACTAATGTAATGGCACTATATAATTTAGCTCCATTATTAACATAAAAAGGAAATGAAAGTTCCACCTCTCTCAAAATTACCATGAAAAAAATATGATGGTATCAGTAAAACTTTTGATTTGTGGCCCAGTCCATATTACAAGAGAATTGTCAGGAGTGAAAGATCAGGATCATGCTCAGAGTATTTATTGCTCAAGCCGCCACACAAAAATCTAGTCAACTAACATACAGATACCAAATCGGCATCTGATTAGGGTTAACAGAGTTCAAGAGGGATTGGACTTGAACCATTTCTAGGAGAATAACAACTATAAGCTGATGACTCACTTAACTCCGCCCTCCAGTTCTGCCTAATCTTCTCCTACATGAACACTGATACAGTACATAAGTAGAGGGGAAGGCTAAGAACCTCCTTAGGGGAGCACATAAGTAAGCAAGATGGAACAGGCTAGGCCTCTGAATAAAGTAAATGTTAAAACTGCCAAAAGATCAAAATATTTTACTTGAATTATTTGCTCCTTAATGAATTTGCTACATTGCATGTTAATGTGGATTTTTTTTTCTGAGACATTATTTCAATAAACACTGATTACTTGTTATCACAAGAAAAAACATCATATATAGCAGCACATCATTAATTATAATAGCCTAAGGTTTATCATTAAATTGATGCTCCATCTAATTACAATTGCCCCTGCAAGGTTAACATTAAATTGATTTATTTTTAGGTTACTCCCAGGTAACAGGGCTTTATTGTGCAGGCAACACTACAGTCACAGAATTATACTTGGGGCACAGATGGTATGGTTTTTATTACCTTCCTGTGTTTTTCCACATTTTTTCTCTCCTCTCTTCTTTTTTGCCATTGAAAATTTCTTATGGAGGCAAAAGTTTTAAAATTTCATGAATCTTACTTATGAAAACAGTCTAGAGCTTGAAATTTAAGACCAAATAAAAGGATTTATTTCATTTATTTATTGCAATAAATTTATTATTTGTTATATCTAATAAATGTACTGCATTTATATATTATAAATTGTTATATATTGCTAAATTATTATGCTGACCTTAGATTTTTGAGTTCAGTTTTATATTTCATTGTAAAGTTCTCAAAGGAAACCAATGAAAAATACTGTAGCTTAGAAATTCATGGCAAAAGAAAAAAAATATTGGAAACTGACAATCTAACATAACTGAGATACTGGTTGTTTTGGAAATAATTTTTGCAAGTTATTTTGCAATATAGATTCTGTGAGGAATTATCTGTAAGATAAATTTAGAACACAAGCAGATTTGAAAGTAGAATTTTATATTAACCATACATTGTATTAAGTACTTATTGAGTACACTGTAATTATTTCACGATAAAGAGAGCTGTACAACAAATTGCTGGAGGAAATGTTGGAACCCAAGAGTCAAATGAATGATCATTTTCTCAGGTGGTTTAAATCATGAGATCCAGGCATGAGAGACATTGGTTTTGATTCACTTTCCTGTCCCTTTTAGCTTGAGGTCATCTGTTAAAGTTATCCTTAGTGTGTATATTTATTCGCAACTTTTTTTAAAAAAATATTATTTTGTGTCAAATATATTTTTGCTTGCTCTAGCCCTTTTCAAATTGTACAGTATAGAAAAGGACAAAACCTTATTGGGAGTTTCTTGGGAGGTGAAGGGAAATTAAAATCCAGCCTCTGATCTCTGCATGCCACAAGTCTTCAATTATGCACTCTTCTTGCTGCCAAAATTTCACTGTTATCTTTCAACTGTGGAGTATTAAAAAAGAAAAGAAAAACACCCAACAACTGAGGGAACAGTTCCTTACTTCTCTGCTCCAGTCACAGAACTGCACTGCAGTGCAAATGGCAGAGACGGCAGATCTAGTTTTGTGGCTGAGGCTCAAAGCTTCACATATGTTAAAATGTGACTCAGAGCGCTTTGCTTTGAAGCCTAACCACAGCCAGGGAACTGTAATTGCTGTCTTTGATTACACCGACTTCACTTGTGGGTTAGGCTTTGCTCGGACTTGCCTGGGTTGGCCAAACTTCAGCTGCAGCCCTCCAGTGGAGCTTTAGATGTGGGAAGTCTTCTGTCTCTGTAGCACATACCTGTGGTTTCTTGAAAGGAATCCTGGCATGACCTGTTTCATATCTGCTAGGAAACTCCATGATGTTCCTTTAAGGCTCCAATCAGTTTATCGGTAGGAAATGGAAGGATCTCCAATCGTTGTTTTTTTAACTAGTATTTACTGGAGGCAATGTTGTTACTGCTGTAATTTTTATTGGGTGAAGGACTTCAATTCACGGACGTTAGCAAGACCACTCTGTAGGTTGCAGAATTTACATTTAAAGAAGTAAAAAAGCAGAGACGTACAGTAAAAGTTGGCGGTACCCTCTTATAAAAGTTAGCACTCACATTTTCAGATGTATGAAAATGGGATCCATTTGGAATAATGGTAAAATAATCCCATTTCTGAAAAGGGCAGGCTAGAGAAAGACTGGACCTTATTTTAATCTCCCTGCTTCAAAGAAAGGCTTCTGGGAAGAGAAAGGGTGTGGCGACGGGAACCCATCTCAACAGAAGAGCATTTCATTTCCTACAGCAAGGAATAATTTCCCAGCTCTGAGAATTGCTCTGAATTGCTCTGCTTGTGCCGTGAACTGCTGGCTTGGTGCCTGAAGGCTATTCCTCAACAGGAAACAGAATGTTTTAATGTAAGACTGAAAGGAAAACCTTCCCAGGAAGAGCAACCTGGACCAAACCTTTGAAAATCTGGGATGAAAAGGCCTAAAATAAATATAAATCTGCAGGGTGCTCTCTTTCCAGTGGTTTCTTTGCTTTTTTTGCTTGGCCTCTTTTCTATCCTCCTTGAAAAAGAAAGTCCTTCATAGTTCCCTTTGATCCCCTTCTCTTGGACATTTTTTTTAAAGAAACTGATGAGGCTTTTTAAAATAGTTATAATTTTATGATGAAATTAGAATTAGGCGAGTCAGATCCACACCACTGCAGTTGAATGAGTGGTTTTCTTCCCCAGAGGATACTGGGGCTCTGCTTTTTCAAAGGTTAGGAAGATTTAATGTGAAGAAATAGTAAAATAAAATAAAACCTCTGCAAAATAACCTCCTTGCATTGGTCATATGTTTATATTCATTCACAGTGATGAATGTGCACAAGGTAAATGGAACTACAACCTTAAAAACATGATTAGGTTAGCTTTTGTGTCCCTGAACAGTTATTTTCCTGATATATTTATAGTAATGTGCTTCTCCACTTCCTTATCTGGAAAGCGTTTAGTAATCTAGGGTAAAAATGTAATGTGAATGGATGCAGTAAACACATTCATGTTAACTCTGTAATATATGATATCCTAAAACTAAAGTGTTGGGTTTAGATACAAATTTGAAAGATCAGCTAAGTGACAGTATCCAAATTACTTGGCTAAGTACTCTAGCTTTTATGTAACAAAATTACTTATAATCCTATTTATGTAAAAAATTATGGCAAAAGCATGATAGAACCTTGATGATATATCATTGGAGCCTTTCGTTGGGAATATCATCCATCATAAATGTTTTAATTTGGATTCCTGCATTGGATAGTTGCATTTAATAGCCAAAATTATCCCTTCCAACTGTTCAGTGATTTGAAATGTTTTCCTAGCAAATGTGTCCAAATTCAGGGATCTGGTGATCCGCATTTGGATCACGAACTAGAATTTACATCATTATTTCTTAGGAGGGACTATGTTATGAGTTTTTATTTTAAAGATTACATTTATTTAGAATTCAGTAGAGTGTTATATTAGTTCATAAAGTTTATAGAGGTTTACTTTTGAACCAACATTGTCTTCTATTGTTAAACATCTGTATATTGTTAACATTAAGCATTATATACAATGTATATTTGCTTTGGGATCTAGAGTTCCTAACACTTTTGTTTAGATCTTTGTATATCAGATTGAATTCTAATTTGTTCCATGTATAGGAAGTTGTCATTGGACAGTATCTGGATGCAGCTTTCTCATCTTTTGTATAAAGCAGAGTAACTGCCTGGCCAATGTCACCAATGGACAGGCAAGCTGACAGTTGCAGCTCAAAATGTAAGAAAGGAATGAGGTTGCTATTTCCCAGCTTTCCTCATGTTGCATTCCCTTCAGATGCATGGATTTCAACTCTTCGAATTTCTAAGCCGGCATGATGTTTAGGTTTAAGGCAGTGGTCACCAATGGTGGTCCATGAACTACTGGTGGTCCACGAGAAATTTTTGGTGGTTCACCCAAACATTATTTGCATTTTTTATATTGCACTAAATCAGGGATCCTCAAACTATGCCCCCTGGGCTGGATACATACAATGAACATTTGCGTTGCTGCAGTCTCCACCTTTGGGGTCTTTTTGTGGAGGTTGGAGGGGGACAGAAATTCTGAGTTAGGGTCTGCTTCAGTCTCCCGGTGCAGGGCATTGGGCAAAGGCTGGAGGGAAGTGCTGGTACCTGGCCTTGCACTCCCGCAGATCTTCCCTCTGCTTGAAAACCTATGTAGAGGTCAGCGAGGCGCCCCTTGACATGACATTGAGTTGGTCACACCCACCTACTCACATGACCACCTAGCCTTGCCCACCCAGCTGGTCATTAGGAAGATATTAGTGGTCCATGGGATTTAAAATTATGAATTTAATGGTCCGAGGTCTGAAAGGTTGGTGACCCCTGGTTTAAGGTAGTGGTCCTTATACTTTCCTGCTCTGCGGAGTGGCAGCAGTGGTGCAGGTAGCAGGAAGAGGATGGTTTTGTGTGTGTGCCCACCTCCTGTGCAAATGGAGCTTCGTGTGCTCATCTATTGCTTGTGTGGCCCAGTTGCCAATGGGTTGCGGACTGTTTCAGGCTGCAGGCCAGAGATTGGGGACCCTGGTCTAAGGTATCACCTACATAGTAATTGATGATAATTAAACCAAGGAATAATACATAGTAAAGTACCTTGATGTACAATTCTAAAAACATGTTTGCTGTATTTGTTCTCTGCAGGTGGGAAGCGACACACGTTCTCAACCTACAAGACAAAGGCAGCGACATCAGGGCCTCTTCTTGAAATGGAAGCTTGTTAAAATCTCCATGGATGTCCTTCATGTAAACAGGCATATAAGGAGTATGTCTAAGGGTGTCAAGTTTTACCCTGGTGTTCCTGCTAAAGACATTAAACCATAAAGACAATCACTGCCACGTCCCTTCACCCTCACAGAATTCCGAGCCCAACTCAAAAAAGAAGAGCCAAGAGTAGCATTTCAGATCTTCCCTTTTTATCTCCACTCCGCCTTACACGCCTCCATTTGTATCTTCTATGTTGTCAGTGCTGAGTCAGCAACAAAATAGTTCAGCTGTATTCATTTTGCTTTAGTCAAAAGAATGCTAGAAAGCAGCAGCAGCAGTGTTGGCTTCCATCTTGGCCGTTCATATCGAAGGAACCAAAACATAATTTCTTGAGGAAGACACTATCTGGTTTATTTAATGATGCAAGAGGATGAATCTTGATTTTCAGATTCTAAAATTATAAACTTGAATGCTTCTATATCTTAGTTATTGCCTTGGTGTACATTTTTATTGACTTTTGAGGTTTTTAAAGAAGCATTGAAATATCCCCGCCCTGACATTTTCTTTTTTCTAATAAATAAAAGGTTTTTAAATAATAGATTTCTTTTTCCTGTTGGAGAAGAACAAAGCATTTGGAGGATAAAGCCTTTTTGTTTTGAATTAACTATTTGTAAAAGATGAAATCATTGTATATGTACACGAAACATGTGATCCACTTCATCTCTTTATATGTGTAAAAGGAACATACCTTATTGGATCTAATTTCAGTAAAAACTCCTCTCATATCTGAATTTCCTTGGTTTTTTTTCTTGAAAGCCCAGCACTTGGATTATTATTACTTCGAATGTTCTGTATTTGTATCTGTTTCTGTTAGCCTGTTTAGTGGGATTTTATGCCAGTTGTTGAAATGAACATTGATGTACCCAAGTTTTTTTTTTTAGTTTAAGGCCTAGCCTTTGCCAAAAAAAAAAGGACAACCAATATATATTTTGTCATTCCAATTTTGAGTTAATGTGCTGAGCATTTTTGTTGTTTTCATGTTTTTTTAAAAAATAAAGCTTTGTAATAAAACTACAAAATACGTATTTTGGGGGCTTGGTTAAAGTTAAGTTTGATTCACCTTGTTTCATGTGGCAGCTTCAGTGGAACCAGATGAAGATAATTTGGCGGTGCATCTACTCTTTGAAAATATGTATATCCACATAACAGGAAAAAAAAAACACACAATCCAAAGTTTTTATAGATGAAAATTATCCTGTTCCTCAACTGAAATGTCTGCTTATATGAGAAATAGACACACCTAAGGAAAAAATGATGGAAGATTTAGAGCAAAACAACTCTGACACTACCCTTAATAATTCTTAAAAGGCCCATGGTAACTGAGTAACTGAAGACTGCATTCTTTTTCACTCATGGAAACTGTTATATGCTGTCCAGTTCTGTGTCATTAGGTAACTTCCACTTTTAAATAAGTGAACCAGACTTCTAGTTTCTCTTGCATATCACCAAGCATTTACATGTTACTTTTTTCAGGGGCCTTCTGGGAGATTATAGAGCAGCATTTCTTATCCTTAGATCAATGGAGATTCTCAGTCATAGTTGTCCCAAAGGTGCTTTTCCAAAAGGCATCTGGACTTTCTTGGTTTCTTCTTTGGAAATATTTCACTTCTCATTCAAGAAGCTTCTTCGGAACTGAAGGAGTTTATTGAATAAGCAGCAAAACATTTTCAATTTTATTGAAAACTTATATTCAAATTTATTCAATTTTTTTCTTTTTTTTTGTTGAACATCTGTGCACAGTACTGAGGACTGCAGGTTGTGACTTAACCTGACAACTCCAGCAATAGATTTAAAGGAATATAATTTATTACTGAATAAAGTGCTGAAAAGGAAACTGTTAAATTCATATTCTGCTTTTACACTGCCACCTACTGGTGGTGGTGGTGGGGAAATCAAGGCAACTCCATATTTGAAGTATTTTATTCATATTAAAATTTTTACTAGTTGGATGGAGGATTATAATAAATCTGAGATATGTTTAGATCCATGGTAATTTCGAAAAAGGCACTTCAATGTGTAAAGCTCCGAATAAATCCCAGTGATTTAAAATACCATAAGGCTACATTGTGGAAATAAATTGCTCAGCCTTTATAATCAAGATACAGCACTGACTGGTTTTTATGGCCCTGATTAAGCAGTATTACAAATATTGTATGGAAATGCTCAGCAGCTTTCCTTACGCGTGTCAGAAAAACATGGCACACTGGAAAGTTCATTTGTATTTGTAAAATCCTTCACCAGTCTTCTTTCCAAGTTTCTTCTCCTCTACCAACTGATTTAGAAGCTGGCTTGGAGCAAAAAGAGGATTTTCTGGTTCCAATGAATGCCATCCTGATTAGAGAGAGGGAAAAACATACAGGCATTAACACCTCAATCTGATAACATATCACAAATATTTATATATTTTTCAAACCTTTTCATTCAAAACTAATTACATTTTTTAATAAAGTGATAAAGCTGGCTGCCATACTTGTACGCAAAGCAACAAGAGAATTTCAGTTCAAATATTGCAACCCTTTTAAAGAAGACTATTTTCTAGTTAAGTTCACATTAAGGTAGTTAACTTAATCCTATAGGCAACTTGGGAGGTCAAAATAACAAAGTGATTTTGGGATAGGAATTGGATTATTAATCTTTTTTTCTGGGGAAAAAACATTACAAATCTCAGATTATAAACATAACAAATCTCAGATTATTCATAATACTCTTAAAGATTGAAGAAGTGGATAAATATTCATAGGGTTCTCATGTTTTTCTCTTCTGTTGTATTGGCCAGTCAAACCTGGACCTTGCTTTGGTTCCAGAGTTATACATAGAAACAATATCAGAATAGTAAGCAGAGACAAACTGATCACATTTGTTGCATTAGGGCACTGTGTGAAATATTGCACATCAAAAACAAGTAATTTTTTATCCAGCGTGACTGTTTTTACGTTTTCAAACAGAATGATATACATACCATCTATAATGAATTTACTGGTATCTAAGCCGACATAATCTAAGAGTTCAAATGGGCCCATAGGATAACCTGCCCCAAGTTTCATGGCAACATCAATATCTTCCTTTGACGCATCTCCTAGACAAAAGATTTAACAGTTGAATTGGCAGAGTTATATCTCTCTTCTTTATTTTATTCATCCACTAAATTTATATAGCTGCCTATATCACTAAAAGTGACTCTTGTTGGTGAACAAGAATCAAGTTTATAGCACTACATAACACAACTCCAAATCAAAATTATAGTAAACCAGCAGTTTTGCAGAAGAGTGTTAACTAAGGCATTGCATTATTATATCACAAAGCCTCCAAAACCGTGGGCCAGAGAAGCATCCAATATACAGTTGAAGCTTCTTACCCATAGTTCAAAATGGCTTTCCTTTGAGTATATTTACCTAGCTACCTAGCAGTGTCTCTAAAGAACAAGTCTCAAGCGTTGCAACGGCAAGAATAACAGTCACCAAGAAAGTGAAAATTACACAGAAACCCACTTCTAGTCTGGCATTCACTACATATGCAAAATCATCCCAATGGCAACTACCACATGGCTGATCTACAAAACCAGATAAACACATTTTTCCAGGTCTGATAGTAAAAGGCTTTGTCTTCTGAATAATGGAGATATATTAACCATATTTACTTTATCATAAGCATTTTTGTTCTTTTTTTTTAATGTTAACTTTCTCATATTTTACCAAATGTTGGCAGCATGTGGCCCACAAGTTTTCTACTTCAATGAAGAAAATGTTCTCAGCAAAGTGAAATTTTGGAAAACAGCCTGTCAGAGCTTTTATCTATTCCACATTAAGCCATAAAACATTGCCAGTGTAATCTGACAATTAAAAAAATATTTTAATTAGATGCTACCCTATTTCTTATAACAATCATTCGAATGTATGTGTTTCAATTCCCTCTTATAAAGTATTTAAAGTCAAAACAATAGCTGGATTCAAGCACTACCATTAAATGAAGTTTAATAAATTAAAAAGTTTCAAATCAAAAAATAAACCCATCCAGATGTGCAAATGTAATGGTTGATTAAATTTCGAATGCAATGTTTTGTAGCAATATTTTTGAGAAAAAGTTCTTTATTCAAAATCAGTCCTTTGTTTTTTTTAAAAAAATCACTAATTTATTCTTATTCTGCCTTTGAGGAGTTATTAGCAATATTTGTTGATGGATAAGCAAGAAATACAGCTAATCTTGCTTCACAAGCTAAAAAACACTTATAAGATCTACAAAGGAAGCATTTAATATCTAAAATATATTTACAGGATCTTGATAATGGAAGTCTTTCATCTGTAAAGAGAGGAAAGGCTGCCTTCCAAACAAAATGTTTGAAATAATATTCTTAATAGCAGACAGTCATAAAAGGGAGCTTAATCCTGAATAGTTACAGAGAGGAAAGTTCTCTTTAGCTCTTTATATAGCAGCCATGCTTGCTTTGAAGAGCACAGAGCTTACTTCAAGAGTTAACTAACTCTTAGGTTTGAAAGAAAAGGACAATAATTATCCTTATTATCCTGTATTTCCAGCAACATGGCAACAAGCAGCACACATCTTCCCCATCCTGGCCGCTCTCCAGGTGTATGGACTTCAGTTTGCATAATTCCACATGATCCACTCATTGCCATGCTGGTCATTGAAGGCCAAACATTTGGAGGGCACTAAACTTGCAGAAAGTTGAGTAAAAAGTCATCCAAAGTTAGGAATCTTCCAATTTTTCACAAAAGGCACTCAAGGCAGTTTTGTGGTAATTTTGGAATCAAGTCATGGAGAGTCACCTTAAAAAAACTAAGACCTTTGTTCTATTCTACTTTAAAAGGTAAAGGGTCCTCTTGCACATACATGCTAATTGTTTCCAGCTCTAGGGGCGGTGCTCATCTCTGTTACAAAGCCAAAGAGCCAGTGCTGTCCTAAGACATCTCCGTGGTCATGTGGCTGGCATGACTAAATGCTGAAGGCGCACGGAGCACTGTTACCTTTCCACTTCTAATCAAAGTGGTCCCTATTTTTCTACTTGCATTTTTACATGCTTTCAAATTGCTACGTTGGCAGAAACTGGGACAAGTAACAGGAGCTTATTCTATTATGCAGTGGTAGGGATTCGAACTGCCTATCTGCCGACCTTTCTGATTGACAAGATCAGCGTCTTAGCTACTGAGCCTAGTTCAATTTAGTTGACATCAATTAATCTATTCCAGGGATTAGAAAACCAATCACCCTTTTGTTTGTTTGTATGCTCACAATCTCACTGGGTTCAGCACTTTTAGGTCAATTGCCTGAAAAATGAAACCTTACTTCATTCAGCATTGCAACTATAATTTTATTATGGATTTTTCTAGGAACATAAAAAGCTAATTATACCGTACTTCCAATTCCAGCAATAAGCACCAGAATGTAAATTTATTTCCCTAATGTCACAAGAAGCTTTTGGAAATGGAGATGGTTTCTTTTTTTAAAAAAACCCAGCAGATACAGAACACACATTACTCTACATAACAAAATTGGCTGGAAGAAAATGATTTTTTTTGCAATCATTGTCATTTAAACAGAAATTTGAAAGAGGTATCTTAGGGATGTGCATGAAATGGAAAATGTATTTTGCCAAACAATTCTGGGTGCACTGTTGCTCAGCAGAAACAAAATCAGGAACACTTGGATTGTTCCAGGTTTGTGTCAATATCTTTGCTTCCAACGTGGCAAAAAGTGCAGCAGGCTGTCTCCCCTATTCAGAATCTCCCCAGTGCCTCCCCTCAGGAAAGATTTTCATGGGAGCAGATGACTGGATATCATAGATAACTAAAGGTAGGCAGGGAAAGGAAGTGGTGGGAAGACCAGGGAAGTGGATGGGCTGCTTGGATATGATGCCCTTGAAGATGAGGGGTTTGGCAATGACAGCTACAGGAAGATAGGAAAAGTAAAGAGATGGAAAGATTGAGGGGCTGGTCCTTGGCTTTTTCCTGCTCTTCCCCAAACATATACCTCTGGCTGGAACATGCATATTTTGGTTTACTGCCTGACTGAATAGCTTTTGCTTGGAAATAATTGTGTATGTAAGGTTTTGTTCAGCTACACTAGAAACAGTAATTCCTACTACATGAACTAGTGAGCTTTTTGAAGGGTCTATCTTTGTGAAAACAACGGAAGACTCCTAAATAAAGAAGCTTCATTCTAGGATTTCTCCCAGGGACTTTGCAAAGACTTCCTCAGTTTGGGTCTAGTGTGGATGAAGGACAAAATACTGTGGAAGGTACCAACTTATCAAGGAATAATTTTTGCTTCTCATACATCCAAACACTATTAGTATAGAGATCCCTCAAATCCCGGACATACACTGTTTCAACTCCTTCCCTCAAAACAACACTATAGAGCACTGCACACCAGAACAACTAGACACAAGGAGAGTTTTCCCCCCGAAAGCCATCACTCTGCAAAACAAATAATTCCCTCAACACTGTTCCAACTATTTACAAAGTCTGTACTACTATTACTGTTAATCCTCTCATCACTCCTTATCACCCATCCCCTTCCACTTATGACTGTATGACTGTAATTTTGTCACTTGTATCCTTACGATTTATATGGACTGTTTCCTGGTATGATTTGATTGTTAACTGTACTCTATGATTATCATTAAGCATTTTACGTTATGATTCTTGATTTTTAACAAATGTATCTTTTCTTTATACTGAGAGTATTTACACCAAGACAAATTCCTTGTGTGTCCAGTCACACTTGGCCAATAAAGAAATCTGTCTGTCTGTCTGTCTGTCTGTCTGTCTGTCTGTCTGTCTGTCTGTCTGTCTGTCT
>BLBF01000026.1:18978791-19095793 GCA_015471245.1 Laticauda colubrina
TCTATCTATCTATCTATCTATCTATCTATCTATCTATCTATCTATCTATCTATCCATCTATCTATCATAATCTATCTCTGCTAGAAGTTACTATCTGCTAGAAGGATCACTATCTAAGTGGAGAGGTATTTCTTGTTGTCCAAGATACCTCAAGAATCCTTAAAATAATCTTACAAAGCCTGAAATCTTGGGAAATGGCTAAATGTCACCTGATTTGGCCTTTTTATTCTTAGGAAAAGACATTTTATTTGTAAACCCACCTTTGTAGATATTTGTAACCCACCTTTATTATTTTTACAAATAACTCAAGAAGCCAACATACCATCTTCCTCCATTTTTCCCCACAACAACTCTGTGAGGTGGGTTGGGCTGAGAAACAGAATGATTGACATAAAATCATGCTGGTCATAAAAGACATGGAAGTGAAAAGAGGCGACAGGCACAAGAAAAACCTACTTAATTCTCACTAGAACCAAAGTCAGCTATCAGATTAAAAAAACAACAACATAGGCAAGGTGGTGGGGGTCGTAGTCCCAAATATTGGTGGAGATGTACATGTATGTGGGTAGATTGAAAATTTTCTATAACTTTACCCTTCTCAAAAAGCCGAACTGCTTCCATCAGGTAAGGCACAAGAAGTCGATTCACAACGAAGCCAGGAGTATCCTATGAAGAAAAAAAAAACAAACCTCACCAGGATTTATGGTAAAATAGATCACTTTTACAATATAAGTATTACTAGCAGTCCCCACTTAACATTCTTCATTCAATAACCATTCAAAGTTCTGCTGTTTTGCCAAGCCATTGCTGAATGAATGGTAGTTATGGACAGTTCTCAAAGTTATGGTTGTTGCAGCACCCTCTGCTGATCAAAATTTGGGTGCTTGGCAGCCTCATTTACAGCTATAGTATGCACTTCGGTTCTTCACACCCACCTGTCTCTCTCCCCCATTTCCATTCTTTTGGCAGTCCTACACTGTTTTCTACCTCTGCAATCCCTCACACCAAGTTCTTCTCCTCATGGTCATCTCTGGCCTCCTGAAGAGACCAGGTGCACCTCAAAAGCAGTAGGAGGAAGAAGACTATGAAAGCCAGCTGGGGAGAGCAGGGGGGATGATAGAGGTAGGCACCAAGGTAGTATTCAGTAGGTTCTGACCAGTTCTAGAGAACCAGTAGAGGAAATTTTGAGTAGTCCAGAGAACCAGCAAATACCACCACCCCCTGCCATGCCCACCAAGCCAGGCCCACAGAACCAGTAGTAAAAAAAATTGAATCCCACTACTGGGTAGGCAGTAGAGGTGGAGTGCAGGAGAAAGAGATATTCAGAACCGAAGCAGCAGCAAATGTGGCAGGAGTGTGGTAGGTCAGTCGTCACCTAACAATAGTGTAGTCCTTGCCCAACAATCACAATCAGGACTACCAAACAGCCATTGCTAGGTGGCATAGTCATGTGATGTTCTGCCTAACAACCACTTTGCTTAACGATGGAAATGCATGTCCCCATTGGGTCTGATAAGCAAGGACTGCCTATATCATGGGTCTTGGCAATTTTAAGACTTGTGAACTTCAATTTCACAAGTGCTGGCTGGGAAATTCTGGGAGTTGAAGTCCCCAAGTCTTAAAGTTGTCAAGTTTGGAGATCCCTGGCCTATATAAACAAATTACTTAAGCCTCTGTCCCACTGCACCAACGGATGCAAAGAGGATGTAAAACGTTAAAAAACATTGGAAAACGCTATGCACCCGTTGTGTACTCATTGCATACATGTTTCATATGCTCTATCCATCGAGCATCCATCCACTGAGATTTCATCCGTTCAAGAAGTTTTGAGCTGCACAAAACTTTGTGAACGGATGAACTTTCCACTGTGTATGATGTAAATCCGTGACATATGAGCAACAAACGTTCTATGTCCGTTTATCATCCATTAAACGTCCGCTGTATCCTCTCTGCATCCTCTGGGCATCCCCTCAACTCACATCCACTGCAGCTGAAAACGGAAAGAGGGAGGAAACAAAAGGTACACGGAACGTCTACACAGCGTTAGTAGCACGGAAATAGAAAGGATGAGCAGCGAACGGTTTGCATCCTATATACATCCTCTAGGCTTCCTATGAACATCCGTTTAACATCCCCACTACATACTACCCACGTCCATTCTTTTCCTTTCTTTTCCGTTCTGTTTATGCAAATTTTTGCCACTTTTTGGAGTGGATGACAATGGATGGAGCCACCCCCGAAATTTTACTCATCCGCTGTGTCCTTTTTGCATACGTTTTGCATCCATCGGCCAGTGGGACCTAGCCTACTCTTTTTGTTACATATACAGATGGCTACTATCAACCTGCTATTCTTGTATAATGGGGAAAAAAGAGGAAACAATGCCAGGTTCATGTTAGACTAAAACCAGGCTTTATAAAATATTCTAGAACTATGTTATATCCCTCCATCTTAGGTGGTTGGGTGGTTTAGCTTCAAAAAATATGCTTCCAAACTGAGATCAAGGCGAAAAATCCGCAGGGTGGACAGGTGTGAATCTACTGCACTGTTATTCTTAATTTTGAGGTAAACTTGCCTTGCACGATACTGGATTTTTCCCGACAGCTCTGCTGAAATCCATGAGAGACTCAAAAGTCTTCTGGCTCGTCATCGGCGTCTTGATAACCTAGCAGCAAAGACACTATCAAAGTGAAGAGACTTTGCACAATCTCAAAAGCAATTTCATACTGCACCATGGTATAGGAGCGAGATTAACCAAATCAGACTTCATTTCTTTAAATCTCAAGTACAGATAGTCCTCGACTTACAACAGTTCATTCACTAGTTATGTGACTCCCGAGCTACATAATAAAAATGGAAGTTAGAAATAGAGTAACAAAATAAAAGATGGTATGTTAAAAGAGACAAGTAACGATGATGGCTAACATGTTGAATATCACTATGTTAACATTGTATAATCGATAGGTGGACATTACTATGTTAAAAATTATAGAATTAATATGCAATGAAGGATGTTGTAACTTTGACTACTGTTAACAAAGATATTTGTACCCATACCACACACTATTCAACCGAAGATGGAATGATTGCATTAAAAATAAAAAAAATATTGCAAAAAAAAAAACCCCAGTTCATTTAGTGATTGTTCAAAGTTACATCGGCTCTGATAAAGTGACTTAGGACCATTTTTCACACTTACAACCTTTGTAGCATTGGCACTGATAAAGTGACTTAGGACCATTTCTCACACTTACGACCTTTGTAGCATCCCCATGACAATGTGCTCAAAACTGAGATCCTCGAGAACAGACTCTTACTTATGACCGTTGGTGTTTCCCAAGGTGATCCCCTTTTGCGATCTTTTGACAAGCAAAATCACTGGGGAAGCCACATTCCCTTAGCAACCAGGTTACTTATTAACTTATCAACTGTGGTGATTCGCCGAACAATTGTGACAATGTCATAAAATACGGCAAAACTCACTTAACGAATGTCTCACTTAACAACAGAAATGTTGGACTCAATCATGGTCGTAAGTCGGGGACCACCTGTAGTTTTATGACAAGGAACTTCTTTTTCACCACTTCTCTGACATTTGTTAAGTGAGTTTGCCCCATTTTACAATTTTTCTTGCCACAGTTGTTAAGGGAATCATTGCATTTATTATGTTAGTAGCATAGTTGTTAAATGAACCTGGCTTCCCCATTGACTTTGCTTGTCAGAAGGTTGCAAAAACTGATCACATGACCTCAGGACACTGCAGTTGTAGAAATATGAACCAATTGCCAACTATCTGAATTCTGATCATGAAAAAGGGTCATAGGTCACTTTTTTCAATACCGTTGTAACTTTGAATGGTCACTAAATGAACTGTTGTAAGTGGAGGACGACCTGTAGTCTGAATATATATTCAATATCAGTATTCAATATCCAAAGCAGGGGTGTCAAACTCACAGTGTCATGTCATCACATGACATATCGTGACTTTTTCCCCTTCGCTAAAACAGGGGTAGGTGTGACTAGCACATGATGCATCCAGCCCATGGCCTGCGAGTTTGACACCCCTGCTCCATAGATTCAAGGCACTCAATGCCTGAAGTCCTTTTTTCGCTCGTTCTTGTATTTCTCTTTGGTATCTGCTTGGACACTGTTGGGACAGAATCTGTAACCAAATGGCTATTTTATCCTCTCCAAATTATAAATTTTACTTATATATTTATTTCCATTATTAATTTGCATCCCAGCTTTATTATGCTCATAAATAACTCAATTAACATTTAAATAGCAGCATGCATTGAACACGGCACATGATTCATTTTAGAACACTCCTAAGATTCCTTACCTCTACAAGCTTCATGAGAGGCACCGGATTAAAAAAATGTAAACCACCAAACTGATCTTGCCGAGTGGTAGCATTAGCTAAGGCCGTGATTGACAAAGATGAAGTGTTGCTAGCAAATATTGTATGCCTGGGGAGAAAACAACATTCACCTTATGTTAGTTGCAGCTTTTCTTTCTACAAACATCTAACAATGTTTTACTTTCAATTTAATACAATAATTTACTTTTAATTCAACAATATTGGAAAAATGATAAAACATTGCAAGACGAAGCGATAAATAGGAAGATACTAGATTGTGCTGAAATGGACAAACATACGCTGACTATTAACACAAAAAGAAGATACAGAATATTATCAAACATGGACTTTATTTGACCAGTGGTTGGAAAAATTGGAAAAACAGTATTAAAAATACTTTTAATTCAAAATGTTGTTCCCCAATCAAACAATTAATTATTTATCATTGTGTTCCTTTCAACCTCTAAAGTTTGGATAGAAAGAGATGGATCTTCCTGGAGAAAAGCTACTTGGTTCTTTCAATAGTTAAATGAAAATAATGAAGAGTATACATACAAGTTGATTTGGAGCAAATTTGGATATTAAATATATTATATAAAAATCTGTATTTATTATATAAAATATATTATATAAATATAATCAATATATACAATTAATATAAATAATATTATATATATTATATAAATATAATAAATATAATTAAATATAAATAGATTATATAAAAATCTAAATTATATAATTTATATAAAAATATAATCTATAATCTAAAAATACAACAAGCTTGTACTCTATTCATTCCATCATCAACCCTTAAAATCTATTTAGTTGATTATTTTATCAATTATATTTTGATAAAATTGCTCAATTTTGAACAGTAATTCCTCTGAAACAGCAATGATTACCTTTCTTTGGAAGGAGGAGATAGGACTTTGCCTAAATAATTTACTAGAATGATTCTTCAGTGTAGGAATATCTTTTTAATCTTTGATCACAAGTGGAGAATTACACCACTCCCTTTCTTTCTGAAGTTAGTGTTTTCACTCAGACCTCTCCTACAGAGTAGAGAATAACTTAAAATAATAAGAACCATCAGTATGAAAGTAAAATGAATTATCAGCTTCTGGTGAGAAAAATATTATTTGGAATGCTTTATTTGGCATGAAGAGCCTTGGTGGCGCAGTGGTTAGAGGGCAGTACTGCAAGCTACTCCTACTGCAATTTGGCAGATCAAATCCCACCAGGCTCAAGGATGACTCAGCCTTCCATTCTTCTGAGGTGGGTAAAATGAGGGCCCAGATTGTTGGGGGCAATATGCTGACTCTATAAACTACTTTGAGAGGGATGTAGGGCACTATAAAGCAGTATGTAAGTCAAAGTGCTAGTGCTATGACAAAGCAAATAAGGGGGAATAGTATTCTTTTTTATCGCATTGAGCCATAAAGTTTGTTGTGGCCCGCCATCATCCAGCAGAACAGTGAGGAGGTTGGGAAGGAACATGGGCCAGTCCTGGAGTCTGAGGAAGACTCTAACAAGTGCTCTGAATCAGAGGCAGAGATGGGGCCAGGGCCGTCCGACAGTTATCAACTTCCTTTGGAGTTGGAGATCAGTGGGGCAGAAGAACAGCTGGAGCCTGTTCCTGATATGCGCATGCGCAGAGCTGCTAGAAGGGATCACTTAAGGAACAAGGGTTGACTCGGGAGTAAAGGCACAGGTGGACAGTGAATGGCCCCTCCCAAAGGGAATAAGGAGGAGCAAAAGGGGAGTAGTGTTTGCAGGAAACAATTAGTTCATTTAATTAGTGTGAAGATTTGTTCACGACTCCAAGAGACTTCTTGCCAAGTATTTTCTTATACAGCATTGTGCTTGGAAGCTATCAGCTTGGCAACTCTCCAAGCCTGATAAGGTCTGTGGTTGTAATTCACCCTTGAAAGACTGTTGGCTGGGACTTTGCTGGATGTGAATGATTGCAGAATGTTAGGACATTAGCCTAATAAAAAGGGGCTTTGTCGGGACAAGGAGTCTGCTTCGTGATTTTGTGAAGCCTCGGTCAGAACAAAGTTAAAAAAAAAAAGCTAATATAGAAGATTGTACTATAAAATTAAAAGTCAGAATAATTAAGCTATGCTAAGTCTCCATACAACTTTGGAACTGCATTCAACCACATTTGAATTTAAGAACAAGTGACTTAAAATTCAAACAAAGATTCATTGTGGGTAACTCCTGAATTTTTCAGAAAGGTGCTTTCCATTCTAACTTCTGATGTAACATCAAAGGAAAATTATTAAATACAGGAGATAAATCATACTAGTTGTACTTAATGAATATAGGTACTTGCATAATGACAGTAACTGGGACCAGAAGCTCCATTGCTAAGCAATTTGGTAACAAAGCACTACGTCACATGACTTATGACAGCAACTGTGATTGGCCATACCGACTGCTGTTGTGAAGCGAATCCCATGTGATGCAATGTCATGTGGCTGCAATTTGCAACCTCCTGTCAACTTCCCCACTGACTTTCCTTGTCAGAAGCTGACAGGGAGGGTCACAAAAGATGGTCATGTTACTGTGCGGATGTCATAATTGCGAGCCGCTTGCCAAGTGCCCAAATCACAATGACAAGATTGTAGGGACAGTGCAAAACCCAAAATCAAAGTTTCATTTTTTTTCACCTCAAGAACAGATCCTGAAGCAGTTTCTAGGTATTAACAAAATTGGTTGTAATATTTTCTTTAACGAAAGCATCTAGCAAAGCTGCTTTTCCTTTGAAATAAATAAATGTTCATTCTCCCCATTTCTCTTAAAACAGTTAATATTTTAAACAGATTATTTATGAATCTGGTAAAAAGTTTATTTGGGTTGTGAACAGGAGGGTAAATCTGAACAACCCTATATTTAAACTTCTGTTCTTAGACTAATCATCAAAATAATCAGAAGGTACAGTACTGCAAATTAATATTTTCATCTTTCTAGTTGGTAATGACTTTGTATTTATCTTGTCTGTAACAATTTTAAAAACATACTCCGCCGCAAACTTATCCAGTGTCTTGAAGAGCTCAATTTTTGGGGCTAAATGTTCCAATATGGCCTCCACTACAAGGTCAGTGCTGTGGACCACAGAAACCGGATCCGTATTCACAGTTATATTCTTTAAGGCCTTCTCAACAAATTCTACACCAGCCTGCAAAAGTTGGAAAAGTAATACAATCTGTTTACTGGGTGTTACATTTGTCTGCATAAACAGAAGCTTACTTCAACTTTAACATGGTTTATTTGAGCTTTATTTATTCCCCAAATTTATCAGAGTGGATTTGATTTAAATCAATTAAATTAAGTTTTAAATCAAGTTGATTTAAATCACGATTTAAATCACTAGTAAAAAGGCTTGATTTAAATCAGCTTGATTTAAATCATAATTTTTGAAAAGCAACTATCATCTCTGTCCCACAGCGGCACCTCCTCTGACTCACTGTTGACTCACCAACAGTCCCAATATTGCAGAACATAAAACCTCATGCTGCATAACTAAGTTCTATTTCATGCTGAATAAACTAAATTATTAATGCATCTTAAATAGAAAGCTGTTTTTAGATTTTTACTCCAAAAGCATTTTATTAAAAGAAATTTAATAAAAAAAATAAAAATCTGATTTAATTCAAAAAAATCTGATTTTTTTTAAATAATTGATTTTTATCCACCCTGAAATTTATATAGCTACCCATTTCATAAATGTAACAATAAAGCCAATAATTAAAAAATCTTAAATAACAATCAAAGCATATAATAGAATGTGATTTTATAAAATATTAGGAATCTGTTTGTGCACATTGAAGTAATACAGGAAACTAACACATTATTATTTGTCCTTCAAGTAGCAAAATGCATTAGAGAAACCACTGGCAGCTTTATGCCCCCCCCCCCCAAATAAATGGTGAAATTCCACCTCTGGGGCTTCACACAATTTTCCATGTGCAGCTGTTCTGATTCCCTCCCTGTTTGGCAGCACATGTTCCAACTGTCAGTACTGATATCCATCACTATGGCAGAACTTCAAAGATACAATCACCAACACACCTGAATCTGAGCTTTTTACTCTATACAATTGGGACATTTGCACCATCTCTTTCAAAAAATATTAATGCATAAAGCAGATGCCACTTGTCTCAACTTTTGGCTTCAGACACTGAAGGCAACAAGCTTTGAAGGCAACATGCCTGAAGCAAAACCTGGCTGCTACTGAAATGCTCAAACTTACAAAGCAGTGAGAGCAGCCTGATGCACTTTAAAAGCAAGTATTCTGTGTGTTGGAGCAGAAAATCACTGAAAGGTCCAAAAAGAAGCGGTATGGTTGTTCTACTTCAGTAGGTAAAAGCCCTTTGGATTGGCTTCAAAGGGGAGATTCAACCAGATCACCTTCAATCTGAAGCACTCACTGAACCTCTAACAGGTATTGTCTTTAGAGGCTACAAATGCATATGCAACAAGTAACCTGCAGAAACACTTTTTGAAGTACTTGAGAACTTTTTAGAATGGTTATTTATGTTGGATTTTAATTTTTTTTAAGTTTTAAAAAAATCAATACCTGTTTGGCTTTAGTTTAGCTTTCCTCATGTCTCCAAAATTTTATTTCTGCATAGCAGCCTTCCTGAATCTCGTGACCTCCCAATACAGTTGAGGCTCCTTTATTTTATTTTGGGGAAAGCTGGCCTGAATATGAAAAAGAATACTACCCTTCTCAATATTTATAAAAAGTCACCTCAGGTTTGTCTGCAAACTTTTTCTTTGATAGTTTCTTCAGACTATCCTCAACTTGTTTCTTGGACTTATTTAATATTTCATCTGACTGGTCCACTAATACCACCGTGTGGCCAGTTGCTGCAGCAACCTGTAAAAAAGATAGGAAAGGGAGAGGAAAAAGAGAATTTAATCCATTTACTACAAAAATGTGATGGACCCTAAGGTGAACATCAGGAGTAAGTGGAAATTTAAGCATGGTACTGCACAAAACTGAAATTATTTTACTGTATGTCTCAAATATCATCCAAGCAAGCTTCCTGAACAAGCAAAGGACCCAGCTCCATAAAAAGAGACTCCATTATCTTTTGATTGGCCTTCTGTTTTCAGAAGCACCTTTGAATACAGTTCTTAGCCTCCTCCTAACATTTGTAGGGACTAAAGTGTGAATCCATCCTGGAGAACTTAATTCAAAATCTAATAAAAATGACTTCCGGTTTGCGCTTCTTCGGCGACAGACCGAAACCTCATCTCTCCAAGGCTTCGATCCGTGCTTGCTGCTGGCGCGCCCCGAGACAGCTGGTTTCGGGGCTAAGCCACCCCGTAGAGGTGGTGAAGAGGGGGGAGACTGCCTGCAGGGTTGAGGAGAGCCGCATCTCTCCTCCCCAGCTGGCCATTACTCCCTTACCCGAAGGCAGTTGCAGCGGTGGTCAGAAATGGCCACCACAAAGAAGAACTCGACCAGAAAAGAATGTGCAGGAGGAAAATAAGAAGAGAAAGTTTTGGTTGACTGGGTCAAACAGCAAAAGCAACAAATAAGGTACCCTGGAAATTAACAACATTGTTCCCAAATAAGATTTTGAAGCTACGAAGGAGAGAGAGAAGGGAAAGGATTTGGTTTTTTCTTCCCTTCCTTATACTGACAGCTAAAAGACTTAAGCAAGAAATTTTAAAAAAAATTCACTTTGACATTAATAGGCATCTAAGCTGAAAATAAAAGTCAAAGGGATAAAGATTTCTGGACATATAAAGGTTTTTAAAAGCTGGAAAGGAGAAAAAAAGAATAGAAGGGCAGGATCTAGAAAAATGGAGGAGACTGCCTGGAATTAAGGAATGGAACTGTAATTAAAGGGAACTCAAAGAGAAAATTTAACAAGATTCCTCAAAGATACATTTTAATGGAAACTTGGTAACAAAATAATAGAACCCCAGGAAGATAAAGTGGAAAAAAGAAGCAAATAGAAACAGCTTTGGATTATTTGGATTACTTGGTGATTTTTGGTTTTTGCATCTGGATGATTACAATTAACTGGGTGGTTGTTTAAAAGTTTTTAAAATGGTATCACTCTTAGAAGAACTGAAAACGGAACTTAAAAAATGGAAAGAAGATGCACAAGAAGGGAGAAGTTCTTTTGGCTTCGTGTTTCAATTCTTAGAAATGGAGATCTGGAACTATGAGAAGCAACAAGAAACAGTTGCAGAACAAGAAGATTGGGACAAAGAAGAAGCCGTCTTTAGTGATCAAACAATTTTAAGTGGGGGGGGGAAAGAAAAGAGGGGAAAGAGAGTGAAAGGTTTAAGACTAAAAAAAACAACCAAAAAGAAGGACAATTTGAAAGATAAGTACAATATTAGAAAGCAAAAGAAGAGGGGATTACAGATCAGAGAGTTAGAAGCAGAGAGACGAGGGTGTAAAAAGGGAAGGGAGAAGAAGAGGGGGAAGAAGGCAAGGAAAAGAAGTTGTAAAAGACAGAAAGCATAAGTTTGTTAAGAGATAATGGGTGAAAATTTAATTGTAAAGGGGATTCTGCAAAGGTACATAAGATAGCATTATTATATTATAAATAGAAATAATTTCAGAAGATATGATGATGGATAAAATATTTATTGTAATGTCGTGGGATGTTCGTGAATAAATAACTTAATTAAAATGATTGAGAGAATTAAAAGGGAACATTGTTAATTAGTAATGATTTATAAAAATATAAGTAAGAAATATGGGAAAAAAAGAATTAACCATGGAAAGTTTATGTGTTCCCAAGGAAGTATGATATTCAATTGAAAAGAAATGTTAAAGATGTTAAGACTTTAATGCATATTAGTGACAGAATTGAATTGGAATGGAATGTGTGTTTTATTTATATGTATATGTATATGTATATGTATATGTATATGTATATGTATATGTATATGTATATGTATATGTATGTATGTATGTATGTGTGTGTGTATATATATATATATATATATATATATATATATATATATATGTATGTTTTCTTAGGTTTTCGCGGGTACTTACATGTGTGCTGTTTAGCTTCCTTCGGGTATTATCCCACGTCATTGTAGTTCTGTTAAAGTTGTAGCAACGTTTCAGCAGAATCTCATCTGCCATCCTCAGGCTTCTGTATAGAGTTAGTTCCTGGTTTCAAATTCAAATCTACGCGGGAGAAAACCCGAATAACCAAAGATCCACATACAAATACCTGCAAAAACCTCAGAAAACATATATATATATATGTATGTATGTATGTATGTATGTATGTATGTATGTATGTAGCTTCCTTCGGGTATTATCCCACGTCATTGTAGTTCTGTTAAAGTTGTAGCAACGTTCAGCAGAATCTCATCTGCCATCATCAGCACACATGTAAGTACCCGCGAAAGCCTAAAAAAACAAATATATATATATCTATATATATAAAAAATTTTCTTTTTAATAATATAGTGTCTATTTAAGAATGTAACAAGCAGAATCCGATTGGAAGTTATGTATTATATTGAATGCTATAATCTTAAAGCTATACATTGAAGCTTAAATAAGAGTTTGAATGGATAAAATTAAAGGATATAAAGGTGACATACTCTAACTAGAGGGACAAATTTGCTTTATTAGAAAAGATAATGTGAAATTGTAACAGGACAGACAAAAGTATAGATATAATGGTTTGACTTGAATTGAGATGAGATAATTAAAACAAAGTTGAGAAAATTAAAAGAGGGGAAAAACTATCTAGAAAAGATAAGGTGATAAAACGATATGGAATAGAATATAAAAATGAGCATGAAATTGAGTTTTGTGTCTGTATGAAGAACTTATAACCTGGGACCATGCTATTTTCAAAAAAGATGTTTTATTTGTATTCTGTCTTTGTGAAAACCCAAATAAAATTTAAAATTAAAAAAAAATCTAATAAAAATAAATCAAATTCAAATTAACCAAACTTCTGTTCACTCTTCCCAAATACTAAAACTTAAGTAAAAGCAGAAACTTCTATGCTAACCAGGGGGGGAAATAACAAAGCAAAATAGGAGGATAAATTCCAGATCAAAGCAATATATTTATCAGACCTACACAAAATATTGGCAATTTTTGATAAACATTTACATTTTCAAGGATTCCATTCACATCCCAACCTCCATGTGTTAGTTTTTAATGCCTTTTAAAATGCCAGCAGAGAATAATAGAATAACAGAGTTGGAAGGAACTTTGGAGGTCTTCTAGCCCAACCCCTGCTCAATTAGGAAACCCTGTATCATTTCAGACAAATGGTTGTCCAATCAAATCTGATAGCCACAGTGTAGGCCCTGCAACAGGAAAGGGCAGCTTCTTTGGTCCTAGTATATGACATTCCATACAGGGACAGGACTTGCAATATCAATCTCTACTTGTCCTAATTAGGATATTACTTCATTATGGTTTGTTTTTAAGAAATTAGATGAACACCATCATCTTCATAATTCCATAGTACTGTTAGTCTTAATGGAAGAAAAAAAAATAAAGCCAGCTGTCCAGAAGATGGCAATTACAGTACTGTATCTTATACTGTGATTTTGATACAAGCAAAACACAACTGAGACATACAAAGGGAGACAGATGGTATAATTACAAACAGAAAATAAAACACCTTACTCAGTTTGTTTCTGGAATGACCGTACAACTGGAAGGCAATCAGCAAAAAAAGATGAAACTTTGCTTTTTCTTTAAAAGCCTTAAATAGAAGCACTTAATTTTTTTTTTAGAAAAGTTACACTTTAACATGTATTTGCCAAAGCCAGGAAGGAAATTTTAATCTTTAAACCATTAAGCCTTCCTTCTAAAGGAATCTGTCGGTAATGCATAGGCTGGATTCACACACTGTGCTGAGTGCTAAAATGGTTTGCTCTGCACTGAGTTAGAACATTGTGTGAAACTGGACACTGTGGTTTATAAATTTCTCTAAAGTCAGCCAATTGTGGTTTACTTCACCATAGTTAATCAAACCATGACTCAACACACAGAGTGAATCTGTCACTTAAAATGTTGTGCTTGGAAATTTGCACAATAGTGTTTTAAAACTAGTTTTTAAGTTATATAATTATCCATGGTTCGTATCATCCATATGGGTTGTACATTTAAATTATGGTAGCCAACTATACCCATCATTATGAAATGTGAATATGAAGGCAGGTATCTTAATGGGTACAACGCCCTTAACAGATAGGCTTCTCCATTAGAATGCCTGATGTGTCATAGCAGAAGAAACCAATCATTTATGAATGAAAAAAATAATAATGGGAAAACAAAATTAGGGTTGGAGCTAACATTAATTTGCTCCTTCCATTGCCAATTTTTTCTCTGCCCTCCGCATTTAGTAGGGGTGTCAGACTGGACCCATACAAAATGGATCTGAGATTACTCTGTACAAATGCTAGTCATAAAATGTTTCTTAATAACCTATCTGAGTATTCTGAACTTCATAGATATGTGAATTTCGATTTCTTAAATTCTCAACAGCATTCGTGCTGGTTGGAAATTATGGGCATCATGTTCACATACCTGTGATGTGCCCTAGATAAGGATGGACGGCATATGGCACAGAGCTATTGTGAAACCATTTTGCACACTTCAGTCATATTTTACATCCCTAAATAAAATTGTGTGAATTTATATTAATGCATATGTCAATGAAGCTTTTCCATTTATCAGCAATATTATATTGTTCTTATGCTTTCTACTCATTTTTCTTCCTCTTCCTTT
Source organism: Laticauda colubrina (assembly GCA_015471245.1). Classification (NCBI taxonomy): domain Eukaryota; kingdom Metazoa; phylum Chordata; class Lepidosauria; order Squamata; family Elapidae; genus Laticauda; species Laticauda colubrina. The sequence continues at coordinate 18,992,906 of BLBF01000026.1, forward strand.
CTCTTGGGCTATACCAAACCATCTGCTCAATACTTTGTTCCATTGGTAGAATGTCCCACCAAACAGTCTTACACAGATCTACACTATATACTTAAATCAAGTAACAAACTGACTCTGCTCAAGGAAGAAATAGATCTCTACACGCTTAGTTGGGTTCTCCAGGCTTTGGGAAATCAGTGCCAAGGTACGAATCAGGTTTTGTTTTTGCGGACATTTTTGCTCATGTCCCAGCAAGGCTTCCTCAGCCAAACAGTGGTTTACAAGTCGGAATTGCTTTCTGACAATTATATATGTAATATTTTAACTCGGAAACTGGGAGGTGGGGGTGGATTGGAGTTTTTCCAGAATTAAGTAGATGCTAGGAAAAGTGGTGTCTCTGTTGGAATTGGTCAACACCATTAGCTTGCTACATCTGGCCTCTTTCAAATGCCTCACTACCGTAGATGGTAGATCTCATCTTTGCTATTCCCATTTTTTTACTATCGGTTCTGTGGGCATGGCATGGCTTAGTGGGTGTGGCAGGGGAAGGATACTGTAAAATATCCATTCCCACCCCACTCCTGGGGGAAGGTTACTGCAAAATCCTATTCCCTCCCCACACTACTAACCTGCTTTCCAGCTCCGTTCTCCTGTGCATGGCAACAAAAGAAGACCCAGCCAATCAGCTGGGACTCGGGAGGCAGAGAATAGATGGGGGCGGGGCCAGTCAGAAGTGGTAGTTGCCGGTTCTCCAAACTACTCAAAATTTCCTCTACCAGTTCTCCAGAACTGGTCAGAACCTGCTGAATACCACCTCTGACTTTTTTCTGGTTATGCAAAACTCTTGCTTCTAGAATGAAAAAATGCCTCATTATAACTTTGCAAAAGTTGTGTAAAAGTTACTTCTATTTGCTTACCAATCACTTAGTCCCTTGCAGCAAAGGAATGGTGCCCTTGAAGAATAAACCTACAAAGCATGCAGTTGTCTCAGGTTGCTAATGTGCTGTAGTGACGAAACACAGTCTATGCTGGGAAGGTAAGTTACCAAAAATATTTCTGGGCTAGTCTTTTCTGTAGAAGTACTTATACAAATATCTAACAATAGGCAGATTTATTTTTTAAAAATGGCATTAATCATGTTCTCAAGGGCTTAAATCCCAATCAAATTTAATTTGACCAATCAATCAATCAATCAGTAAAAGCAAGCAATGAAAGGCTGGAAAGGATCATAGGTGAATTATTTTTTGCAAGATGATGATTAAAAAGCAACCACTTCATTTACAAATACATGTAATGTATTAACATGTAGCCTGATACATTCAACCTGTTACATACTCTTAACAAGACTATTGGATTGCAGCCTGAAACAGCCAGTAATAGATGGAATTAAGAAAAAGGAATGTGTAAAGTAAATAAATATTGAACAAAAATACATACATGGTTGGAAAAAATGTTAAAACAACATATAGATTATAATCCAGAAATATTTTTTCTAGGCATAATACCTGAACAATATGATAAAGGGAACTTATATTTGATATTACATGTTTTGACAGCAGCAAGAATTGTATTTGCACGGTACTGGAAAAACGAGGGAACACTTACAGAGGATGATGTAATTAAAAAATAAAATTTAGATTGTGCGGAATGGACAGATTGACACTAAAAATAAAAGAAAAAGAAGATACAGAGTACTTTCGAACATGGGACTTGTTTTATAAATTGTTGGATAGTAGAGGTAGAAATTAAGAGCGGGAAAAGTATTATAATACATAAATAAATATGACCTGAAAAACTGATACATCACCAATTTAAATATAGCAAACAAGAGATGAGAGATTATTACATGCTAGCATGATATTATAAGGTTAATTTCCCCCAATAAGAATCAGCTTAACCATGGTATTTAAAACACATTTAAGCAACAGTACATTACAGTCTTTGTCAAAATTACTCATGACTCCTTCCCAAGAACATTATATGTCGAAAACAATGGTTGGATTTACATCAAACAGCATCTCACAATTTGTTATATCCATGCTTTCTTGCATAAACTACAACTAAGTTCACAAATAATGTTAATCCAGAGATGAGCAGCCTGCAGTCCCAGAACTGCACACAACCAAGTTTCTTTTCATTGATCCTTGAAACCATTTTTTCACCATTGTTTTTCAACATCATCAGTAGTATGATTTCCTACCATCTGGGGTCATAAAAAGGAGCCAAAGCTGCACCAGAAACTCTAAAACAAAGTTATTTGTTTTTAGTGAAAATATACCTCTGCTCCACATTCTCCACAAAGGTCCAGGGGGAAAAAAAAGAGAAAAAATCCTAACTCTGCCCATTCATGCCAGTAGGACACTACATACCAATTCTGGTTTCTTCCTCCTTTCCATTTATGGAGCCTCTCCAGCACCAAAAAAATTGTTCCCCCTTCCAAACTATAAACTGTTTTTCAAGCCATAACAAATTAAAGCTATCTATGTCCACTTGTCTTTTTCTTACCCCAACTAACTTGGAACAAAAAAGATCAGAGTGCAAAGATATAGTTATCTTTATTGCATCAATTCCTTAGCAAAGAACTATATGATTAGATACTTCAATGAGACCTACCAACAAGGTACTGTGCAATTTGGAGACTTCCATACTGTTCAGCAGAGCTGCCTGGGGGTTATTGTCAACTTACCGAAAACAGTGCTGTGTATGTATTGCAACGTAATATGGACACATGAAAGACGGACCTTGCATTGTGATAGCACAATACTGCTTCTGTTGCTTTGACAAAAGTTTTAGTTATTTGCTAAATTTATTTGCCACCTATCTCGCCGTAGGACTACCATTCTGCGGGTGCTTCTGTGGTTTAGTGAAACATTTACACGAATGAGGTCTGCCAACTAACTACTTCAACACGCACTTGCCGGAACTGTTATTTAAAATCATACAGCTGGAAGAGTCCATTTAAGCCAGCATCTCCCAAAGTGGTCAATATCAGTTCTCAAGGCTTGTTGAAGCTACCCATTATTGCTGTTGGTATTATTCATAATACTCTTAAATAGTATTCATTTTTATGTAATAAATGGTCGATGAACGATCTGAAACTTCATGAAGTGGTTGATGAGTTGAAAAGTTTCGGGACCCCTGATTTAAGCCAATGATACCACCTCCTCTGCCAGCTATTTGCTTATCCATTTGAGCATTCCAGCAAAGGGAAGCTGGCCATGTTTTTGGACGAGATGGCTCCATCATTCAACTGTTCCAAATATCAATGAAATTTCTCTAAAATTAATTAATCTGCTTTACCTTAAGGTTGTCCTTTTGGGAAATAGTTGAAACCATTATTTCCTACCGGGCCTTGGAGAAGAGGGAGTTATACAAAGTCCTCAACTACTATGTTTTGTGGGGATTTTTTAAAGTGTCACCATTATTTAATTTTTTTTTCTTATTGGAAACCGCCCCAGTTGCTTTAATTTAAATACTTTATTTTTTTTTTAAAAAAAACAGGCTATCAGGGTTTTTTTGGGAGGGGGGGAATAAGAGACTTTTTGATGCCTCTTCAATAAAAAAAGAAATTCAGGAATGGCACCGGTGCAAAAACAAGTGTTGGGATGAGACTTAGTTTGAAAGTTCTGAGATTCTCAATCATCCAGGTCATATTTGTCCCAAAGGTGCTTATTCATAGAGGCAAATGGATTTTCTGGTTTTTCTTTGAAGACGTTTCGCTTCTCATCCAAGAAGCTTTTTCAGCTCTGGTTCTTCAGCTTCTTCACAGATGAAGAAGCTTCTTGGATGAGAAGCGAAACGTCTTCAAAGAAAAACCAGAAAGTCCAATTGCCTCTTGAAAAAAGCACCTTCCTGTATAATTCCTAAGGTTTTCCAAGGAAGTTATAGTATCCAAAAGGCAGCATATCCCTTGCAGCTAAAGGTTTTCTCTTACGTGTATATACCTTGAGCGCCACACCCCCAAACCACACTGGAGGCATGTGCAGTTCTCTTACACGTGTAGCTATGTTTCAGTTCAGCTTACTGGGATCTTATTTACAGATATCAACTCTGCTCCACCTGCAACCTGGGTTTCTCAATCCCAGCAAAGACATGTGGACTTCCAACTCCCAGAATTTCCCAACTATTCTACTCTACGGTAAAGTACACGTTGCATGAGAAGTATAATTCTCATGCTACACACGAAGTGGGCATTCCCGGAGTTGTAGTCCAGCATTCCTGGAGAGCTGCGGTGGAGGAAGGTGGTGTCCTTCTCCTGCTGGACTCTTGCTCGTGGTTTGGATTCCCTCCCCAATTCCAACATGACTTAAGATCGCCCTCCGTTTTGGTATTAATAAAAAACATTTTTTGGCACAGATTTTCGGGCTTTTAGCCCAGCGCTCGGGGAAGCCAATCGCGGCGAGGAGCACATTTTCCCTGCACTAACTAACCAAGGGCGGCGGAGGGCCAGGGAGGCTCGAACCTGGGCTGCTCCAGCCGACGCCCTTGGATTTGCAGCCTCGGAGGGCTGACGGCTCTGTGAGGCAGCTCACCTGGGCGATCCCGGAGCCCATTAGGCCGGCTCCGACCACCGTCACATGCTTGATCACCAGCTTCTTGGCGGCCGCGGTGGAAGCCAGGCGCACGAAGGGACGAGTCGCGAAAGCCATGGCGAAGCACGCTCTTGTGCCAGGAGGAGGAGGAGGAGGAGGAGGAGGCGGAGGCGTTGCCGGCCCTAGAGGCAGCCGAGGATGGGCGGGCCAGCGCCGACAAATCCAGCGCGATGCTGCGGACCCGAGGGCCGAGCTTCCTGTTCGTTCCTCCCATTTGCCTTTAGTCAGGAAGGCTGAGGCTGGCCAGGTTGGCTAGTGGCGGCCTAGGCCCGTTTTTCTCTCTGCGGCATCTTCGGTGGTTCTTCGGCGCCTCCTTGTTTTGCAGACTCCGTCGGTCGGCAGACCTCATTTGCCAGCAAAAAAAGCCTCTTACTTTTGAGCTGCAGGGCATTCTCCTTCGGGAATCCTCCTTATTGTTTCTCGACCTTTGGCGACCTGAAGAGGTGGGGACTTCCACTCCCAGAATTCGCCAGCCAGCTTTTGGGGAATTGGAAGGCCACAACTTCAAGTCGCCAAGGTCGAGATATATTGGGATACCACCCTCCAAATATTGCCAGGATTTGCTTAGGCTAAATATTTCATCATTTATTTTTCCAAGGCGTTAGGGGCCATTATCGAAAGTGTAGTAGACACATGTCTGGTAAAAAAGATGCTTTCACTGAGTTAAGAGGACGATTTGAGTTTGCTGTCTGCAATATAATCCGACAAATCGGATTATAAAGCCGTTCAGGAATGGTTTGAATTCCATTGCGCTATATTCCCCATCTCCCACCCGCGGTTTTTCCCCCCTGAATGTTTTAACACTTTTTTTGATGAACAGTTCTTGGAAATAGCCAAATCTTAAAACTGTTTCATCAAGTTTCTCTTGCTTAATAGCACTTAGATTTATATACTGCTTCAAAATGCTTTACAGCCCTCTCAAAGCAGTTTACAGAATCAGCATATTGCCCCCCAACAATCTGGGTCCTCAGTTTACCTATTTCAAGGTTCTTGAATTTCAACTTCCACATCGCTGTCACTTTAGCTTTAAAAAGAACATTACATATATTTAATGATGTGGGCTTTTACGATCATAAAATGCATGATTTTACTTTATTTCCCTCAGATTATAGAAGAATATAAATTTCAGTAAAATTTACATTTATAATAAAAGCAATTAAGTAAACAATTCAGTATTTGGTAATTCTCATTTCCTAAACCTGTGATGGCGAACCTATGGCATGCGTGCCAGAAGTGACACGCAGCCATCTCTGCCAGCACGCAAGCCGTTGGCCTGGATCAGATCCACTGCGCATGCACACGCGCCTTCTGCCAGCCGATTGTTGGGTAACTGCCACACGTGTGAGGGGTGGGGTGTGCGTGGAAGATGCACATGCGCAGAGGTGCGGGGCGTGTGCAAGACGTTGCACACACGCATGCAGAGGCAACTGGTGTGCATGGTGAGGTCACATGCATTGCATTATGAGTGCGTCTTGGCATGTGACGACAAAAAGGTTAGTCATCATTGTCCCAAACGAAGGTTTCAGAATGTATCTTAACATGAAACTTTGTTTCCTATTTCAAGGATTTTCAAATTGGTTCTGTAAAACCTGAGCATTGACCAAAAACAATGCAAAAAACAAAAATAAGAGTTAATTTTCATCACTTACAGCTTTGTCTCTTTTCCAAAGGTTCCAGGTTTCATTCATTTAACTACTGTAACAGGTTCTCTGGCCTGAAAAATTTGAATTTTTGATATGATAGTAATTTTGCTTGGCACACAGGATTACACATATACTAACTATAAATATGTGTGTAGATTTGACTTCTTGCCTGCTTCACTTTCTAAAGGCTGGTGATTTTAGCTCACCCATTGCATTGTGCCACTGATTTCTTAACTTACCAGTAGTTGGCTGCACTTGCATAACTCACTGAGGCATAGCATACATTGTTTGAAATTATAATTAGTTTAGACAATATAGCAAAAATATACACATTTTACAACAGTTTTACCTACATCTGGTTCAATTTAAAGAAATTATTTGAATTAAGAATTTTTATATAGAAATAATTGGAGAAAGATTATACAATAGTGTTAAATCAGCCAGAAATAGGAAGAACACTGGAAGAAAGCATTTAGGTACATAAAAAGCGATACAGTGCAACATTGGGTCACGACCGCAATCCGTTCCAGGACTTTGGTCACAACCCAATTTGGTCATGACCAGAAGCGAGACTGACCGCACATGCGCGGACCAAAAAAAAATGGTGTGAAAGGGGAAATTGCTGTGGCAGGGAAAATTGCCACAGCTGTGTTTGGTCACCACCCGAGGATTTGTTCACGAACAGTCGAACATTTAGTGGATTTTTTGGTCGGCATTTGGTCATGGTCAGAAGCATTCATGACCTGAGGTTCCACTGTTTCTATCATATAATTCTAACCAACCTGAGATTTTCCAGATATTTTATACTCCCAAGCATTTGAATAGTAATTGAGAAAAGCCAGTAAAATATTTTTTTATATTTTTAATACCCACAGTAGAACATGCTTAAAAACAAAATTGTCTTCTTAACAGTCTGTTTTTAAAAATAAAACTTTTATTTAGTCAAATATTTTATTCATATAAAATTTTATTTAGATTAACATGATTCACACTGTGTCAAAACAGAGGCACCTTAAAAAAAAGCAATCCATTATTTCAGATCTTGGATTTTACATTCTCATCCTAAAATTCTAAACAAGGCATTCATTTCGAAATAAACATTTAGACAATATAAACATTAGCAAGGTATAGGCAACTAATATACCCAGCTCTTACACAGGCCTTTAGTGCCTTCTAAAATGCAGAAATACAGACCTTTGGAATCTGACAAAATTATAAAGTGCTTCAGTAAAAGACTGCTTCATTATAAAAGGACACACATGCCATACCAGGGATCAGTTGTATTTTGCCTGATAAGATTATCTGCCATAGCACTACTCATCTAAATGTTAGCAGTGCAATCGAAGGACAAGGATTGTCAAAGATGGCCAAGTTTCCTTTTTAAAGGATAGTTCATTCTGCAAGTTAATTCATATTACACTATGTCACAATGCCCTTTTATGAACCAATTAAATATTGTTCATGCAATAAACCACAGGTAAGCAAAAATGGTTCAGTGTGTTCATCAAACCTGCTGATCCATTAATACAGGTTCTCTGTGAACTGAAAATGAATGAAAACCCGCCATTTTCAATTGGAATTACTTTTGATTTTCCATCAAAAAGTACAAGCCCCAAATTTTGGTAGTATGATTTTTTTAAAATTAGGATAACATGCATGAAAAGGAATAGTTATCTTTCTTACCTCATCCAAGGAAAATTTTTCTTTTTCAAAAAACGGTTGATTTAATTAAAACGTTACAAAATAAAGTTCTTTTCAAGCATGTCTAAGTTCATCCTCACTTATGCTTCTGTATGAATACAGGAATGGGAAAAGTTAAGGGAGTCTTTCTCTCACATAAATGTGAGTTGGGGTTAAATACATGTACATCTTTTTTATTATGCTGAATAGCATCTAAATGTTCATCAAAACATTCTGCATTTATGGACCATGAAATGCAGAATGTTTTGATGAACATTTAGATACTATTTAGCATAATAAAAAAGATGTACATGCATTTAACCCCAACTCACATTTATGTGAGAGAAATATAAGAACTAATAATTATTCTTCCTCTCTACATTTTAGTATTTAAAAAGCATAGGATTTAAATTCTAATCTTATTTTTGCAAATAAGATTAGAATAAGAGTTGCATTCCTATCATTCATTTCTAAAGGCCTTTTTAAATTAAATTTTAAGTTCCACAATTCAAACTCAAATATTTGTCAATTGAATTATTTTATGCATAGTTCATGCCAGGACCACAATTATAACTGGTCAAGACTGCTCTCCAATACAAATGGCAGAGCATTAAGGTACTAGAAACAAGTACAATAAAATCATATTTTCAGATATTATCATTATATTTCCTATGCTAAGTCCATCTTCTGTCCAATAAAATCATATTTTTAGATATTATTATATTTCCTATGCTTTTCTGGAACAGTACAGTTTGACCATGCTAATGTCACTTCCTATGGCATTTACATTATTATGTATTTTCAACACAGATGTTACAGGTGGCTTGCTGGTTAAATCAGGCTGAGCTCAGCAGTTTCTGAAATCTGCCAGAAACTCAGAATGTGAACAGTTGAGAAATTACCTAAATTGTGCCAACAAAAATTTGCTTTTAGCAAACAACAAATAAATCTCACGATATTAAAAATTGAATTGTGCAATGTTTTGCTTTTCTTGATTAGCCCAAAGGAACAGTAGTTGGGCAGTGATGGTCCCTTAGAATCAATAACATCATTCTGCATCACCCCTGGAGATCCCACTCCATCTCCATACCTTTTAAAAGTAAATTTTGTCTTCATTATTAAAACAAGGATGGAACACACATCTATGTATGTTTGAGGCTTTACACTTAAAAAAAAAGCACCCTCCTTGAAGCATGTAAAAGGGGTCAACCTGAGGATTGAACTAACATTTGTATGTGCAGGACAGTTATTTTTTTTTCTTTATTTACTGCTGAAAGTGAAAACAAATCAGATTTATCCAATAGAAGACACCCCTCCTCCTCCTGAACAGTCTCTGGTTTTTAAGACAGTTTGCAATTCCATTCAAGTTTTCAAGATAACCTGTTATGCATCTTAACTATTTCTTTTTAAAAGTCCCAAATACATAAGTGCTTTCTGAAATTTTTTCTTTTGGCTTTTGTCTATTGTCATGTGCAAAATTAGATTTCCAATATATTCATTTGCTTTTTATCTACTTAAAAAAGCAATTAACAACCAACTGTTCCCTTATGTGTGGCTGCCCCAATTTTCTCTTGTTACTCAGCAGCTCTTGGGGTTTACATACTTCAATTTGTTATAATTGAAGAGTTTCAGCATATCAAGTGGGGGACAGCCCAAGCGAAGGAGAAAGTGCTTGATAAGTTTTGGATACCCTATGGGCTGAAATTTCCTAGCCTGCTTTGGGCTAATGAGTAGGTTTTGGTGAAGAACGTTTCATTTATAGCCCTGAATTTCATATAGTAACATGAACATCATGCAGCATTTGAAAGTTTCCTCATCTCTTTAAGGCAGTAAGTTTAAATGGGAAGGGAGCTAATGTCAGGCCAAATCTTCCTTCCATTGGTGGTTTCTTTAAATCCTCAGGGTATATAAAAGTGAAACTTTGCAAAAGGCTCACAAACATCAAGAAAAGCTCCATCTTGGCAAGCTGTTCTCCCATGCACACACGTTTGCCTTTAAAAACAACAAAAACAAGAAAAGGGTTTACAGGGAGACAAAAATGAGTTTTCACAATTAATTAGTGCAGAAAACAGTTTTCATTTCAATTTTATTCAATTTGATGAAAGGGCATTTGCTTCAAAGAAATGATCAAATGATGGGTGAAATATTGCAGCCTTTTGTCTGTATTTACTGTATGTGTATGCACATATGAGAAAATAATTTCCTCTCTTCAGATACTTAGATATGAGTCACTGGATCTCTCCCTCATTCAATCCCAAAGGAAAACATTGAGAAGGAACTCTTCCTCCAATTAGGGGCATTCTTGTTACTAAGAAGCTCAGCTCCATAGAAATTGTTGGAGAATATCTTCTTCCCTTGAAGATACCAGAGCAATTGTCCCCCTAATTTCTCAGAACAAATCCAATGAAGAATTTTGAACACTATTGGTACATTTCTATTAGCATTCTTTTTTTCTGTTCAATAATGTCTGATTCTTGGAAACTGCCTGGACAAATCCCTGCAGTTATTTTGGTAAGATTTTGCAGAAGGGATTTGCCACTGCCTCCTTCTCAGGACTGAGAGAAAGTAACTGGCCTAAGGTCAACCTGCTGGTTTTGTGCCTAAGGGAGGACTAGAACTGACAGTCTCTGATTTCTAGCCTAACCCCTTAACCATTATACCATAATAGCTCTCTAATTCTCTCCTACAATTTATTAAAATAAAATTCTAGGTAGTTTTTTTCTACCCATTCTGTTTCTAAAATGGTTTTGACAAAAGGCAGCATCACAAAAGAACTGATTCTTATTGTATCAATATTTTCTGCACTGTTTGTTGTTATTCGTAGCCTGTTTACCTCATGTATGATATAGTATTACGGCTGTGGAAAACCATCACTTGCCTATAAGAAGTTATGGGGCTACAGCCTTATGGAATGAGCCTCCAAGGTCATAGTTAAAATGTTCTAAATAGGTTTTGTTTATTGAAAAATCATAAAAGGATGATCTAAAGAATGATAGGAAACAGGAGATAGTTCTCCTGTTATGCAATCTTATATAATGTCAAATCTGGGAGACAAGGTTGAGGCCTGATCTATATTTTTCCTACATTCCTACACCACCTAATTCGGTGATACACAAGTTGTGGCCTTCGAAAACCTTGGAAGTTGACCTTTTAAGCTTGCTGATGAATTATAACTCAATACATTCATGAAGAATGATGATGAAATTGCATCACTTCAACTTCTTTTATTTTATATTGCCATTACATTAAATGAATTTCACTGCTTTTCTTTTTGGGAGTTTGGTCCTTTGTCACACTGCTCAAGGATCAAGGGCTTCCCACAGCCCTAAAAAAGATATACATTCTTTGCCGAAGTCACTGTTTCCCCTATTGTCCTAAGAGCATTTCTGCTTCATCCAATATTTTTGATACTTTTATGATATTTTTAAAAGTTTTTCAAATTTCTTATCAATGTCATTGTTGTAATGTAATTTTTTGTTTTCAAGTTCTGTGCAGGATCAGCAATTGTGGGCGATGACTGGCATCTGGGTTCAAGAAATTGGGGTTCTAGCATTCATACCCAAGTACATATAATAGGTATGAGCAATACATCAGTTAAATTGAACCTTCACATGTGGACCTTTTCATGGCTGACAAAATGGATGCTTCTGACCCCAAAAGGGTCCTCTGCAGTGTCTACTACAAATAAGCAGGTGATTTAAAGATCTATCACATTAATGTTGACATAATCTTTACTCTAAACAATTAAATTACCAATTCCAAAAGGAATAAATGTTTCTTTTTTGAGGAGATGGCCATTCTCATCCAGAAATCTTGCCGGGCAAAAATCATTTGGGTTTTCCCATTTGTTGGGATCTCTGTGCACGGACCACAGGTTAGGAATGATTACACTGCCCTTTGGAATAAGGTATCCCTGAAGCTCTGAAAGGAGAAAGAATAAAGCTCAGGTTAAAATATACAGACCTCCAAAGATCAATAAAGTACCAATTCATAACTAGAAACATCAAAACTGAAGCAATTCTCCTTTATAGAATTCCTTTCCTCTCGCTCTTAGTTTCGGAAATCAACAGGCATTAAAATATTGATTTGGATGTTATTTTGCCTATTATTTTATTTTTTATTACAGGAATGCAAGTGTGTATGTGTGTGTGTGCTTGTGGAAGAGGGAAATGTAAACATAAGGGAGACTAATCAAACCACAACATTATAAACATAAATGGCATGCTTTTTGTAAATATTACAGCCACTTGAAATATGCTTTCAGCTACAGCAGGCAATCCATTTGCTTCCCCTCCCTGTAAAAATTCCCTGGTTGCTACTAAATTACAATTCCTAAGATGACAGAACAAGAAAGTATTAACAATTAAAGAATGCCACCTGTAAAAATGAAAGTAAAAGCAAGTTATTGTAATTGTTAGATTAGTACCCTACTTTTCACTCAGAATCTTAAGGTACTGAGCATAATATTCCCTCCTTTAGCTTTAACCCAAAACAACAACACTCTTGAGATGGTTGAACTAAAGAGTGGTTGGCCAAGAATTACCAGTAAACGTCTACATTAGAAGAAGGACTTGTACTTGGGTACCCCTTGTCCTAGTTCAACAAATTAACTACTATGCTACCCTGGAATTTGTAGCAACACACAGACCTGAATATTGCTCATTTTAGTTTTTCAAGTTTCTACTGAAAGTATTGTTTCTCAGCCAAATGAACTTGCAGCAGGAAAGAACAGTATTTTCAAGCTGACCAGCACATCTCTTCTTCAATACTGACCGGTAGATTCTGAGGCCATCCGAGGAATAGAAAGAGGTACAACCACTGTCATCCTTTGAACTTCCATAATAGTTGCTTCTGTAAAGGGCATGTGCACTTTATCAGCCAGGGTAGGAGGTCTGTTGCACCCAATTACCAATTCAATTTCTTCTTGAACCTTTCCTATGCAAAATAAATAAATAGTAAAATGAATGTTTTGGGTGGGTAGAGAACTGGTTCATCTGCAGCCTAATGAAAAAGAAGGAGGGATATTGGATATATATATAGAGAGACTTTCATAATACAGGTCCAGAAGAGTGACACAATCTGCTCTTCTAGATGAGAGTCCCTTTAATCTTGTATTTGTCTGCTGTACCGTAAAAATCTCTACACTGATTAGTTTTAGATGTGCTTTAGTATTTTGAAAAATTATGTCTTTGTGAATTTGGTTCACTGAAGCTGGAATTTCATTCTGTCTGCATACATAGGAAATAGAAAGTAGGAATAAAAAGACAATTCTCTCCTTGGTTCAGATATGTAAAGTACTGTCCCAAGGAATCATTATTGGGATCTTGCCTTTTTTTAAGTAAACAATTTGAAATTACCGTAAGATTTGAGTAGTGAAGGACTTATGCCTGATGATATTATCAAAACATTCAGGGTGGACATACCAAAAAAGGACTGTGGATTGCCCTGAAAGTCCCTCTCCTAAATGGGCAAAATGTCTTCAAATGTAGTTTAATCTAAATGCATAAAATTATGTATGTTGGCATAAAAATCCCCATGTTTCATCTATACATTAATGGAACTATGCTAATAGTGATCAATCAAGAAAGAAACTTGGAACTATGGTAGATTAGAAAGTTCAGTGAGATATCAAACTAGTATGGAGATGCTGTTAAAAATAATGGATGTATGCTTGGAAAGAAATTGGGAAAAAAAGAATTGGCAATCCCAAAATGTCCTTATATAAATCTATGGTGAGATCACGGTTGGGAGTGTCATGTACCTTTCTATTCAGCACATCTTAAGAAAGATTTTAAGCCTAAAGCCTGAAAAAGTATAACAGGCTACAGCAGTTGTCCTGTAAGAAAAACTATAGCAACTGGCCTGCTTAACTTGGAAAAATTAGGATAGCAGCAGATGTGACAAAGGTGTAGAAAATCATGAATGGCAGAGATGGAGAAATGAGGCTTTTGTCCTTTCTTCACAATGAGGACTGAGGGTAGTCATTGAAAGTAATTGCATAGAGATTCATGATTAATATAAGGAACTCTATTTCATACAGTCCGCAAGTCACTGCCAAGATGGATGGTTTTCAAAGAGTACTGGCCAGATTCACAGAGAATCAGTTGATTAATGGCTACAAATTCCATTTACAGACTGTATGTCTTAAATACTGGTTTCTGGAAAATAACAGAGAATGAGGGATAACCTTTACAGGATTGTAAGATTCCTAAATAAATCCAGCTGAACTTCGGGAGACACAATATGCTGGAATACATGGGCCCAAGGCCTGAATTGGGCGTTGGTAAATTTACCTGCGAACACCCTTTCTATCGATGCTGCGAGAGAGCCCAGGATGGGATAGACTCCTTCTTATGACATCATTAAGCTGGGTCTGTACTTGTATATATAAGAAGCCAGCCCCCAGGAGAATACCCAGCTTTGGCGAAGATACTTGACAGACTGAAGAAGTGTCTCTGAAAACAAACAATCCAAAACATTAACATGCCTTACCATCTCCAGATGAACCAAGGGAGGGGCTGGGCTCTCTCGCAGCATAAGAAAGGGTGTTCACAGGTAAATTTACCAACGCCCATTCTCCTCCATGCTGCGAGAGCCCCAGATAGAACATACCAAAGCTTGCATATCCACGGGTGGTTCCTCATCTGGCCAATCACTCCAATGGTGGAAACACTCGCTGAAGAACCCGTCTGCTAAAGGCTGCTGTCGCTGAGGCAAAGAAATCCAGGTGGTAGTGTCTGAGGAAGGAAGACGGGAATGTCCACATAGCCACTCTGCAAATCTCTTCCAAGGATGCCTGGGTGGCCCAAGCAGCTGAAGTGGCTACACTTCTGGTAGAGTGTGCCATTAGACCACAGGGTAACAGAAGAGCCACCGCTTTGTAGGCTTGTGCGATGCACGTTCTGACCCATCTGCTAATAGTAGGGGGAGAAGCCTTGCTCCTCAAGTGAGAAGATGAAAAGGAGACAAACATGGCTTCTGTCTTTCTAAAAGGGGAAGTGCGCTTGATCTAAATTCTAAGAGCCCTTCTGACATCTAGAGTATGCCACTTGAGCTCTAAGTCATGGTGTGGAAGAGGAAAGAAGTCAGGTAACACAATGTCTTGGGACTGGTGGAACCAAGTGTTAACCTTTGAGATAAAGGAGGGGTCCAGACGGAGAACAACCCTATCATTGTGAAAGATGCAAAGATCCTGCCTGATAGAAAGGGCGGCCAGTTCTGACACCCTTCTGGCTGAAGTGATAGAAACGAGGAAAACTACCTTTAGAGTTAGGAATTGGAGAGACACTGTTCTAAGGGGTTCAAAGGGGGGCTTTAAGAACCAAGTGAAGGTCCCATGAAGGATACCTGTGCACCACAGGAGGGTGTAGGTTGGAAGCCCCTTTCAAAAATCTCCTGACCGAGGGGTGATGGGACAAGGAAGGAAGCGAATCCCATGAAAGAACTGAGGAGAGAGCTGCTATCTGGCGACGTAAGGTATTGGGGGCTAAACCTTTCTACAAGCCATCCTGAAGGAATCTAAGAACCTCTGCCAATTGGGCTGAGGAAGGAGAGAGACCCTCCTTGAGGCACCACTGGGAGAAAACCTTCCAGGTGGCATCATAGAGGCGCCTCGTAGAAGGTTTGCAAGACACCTGGATGGTCAGGATAACCCCTTCTGGGAGATTAGCCTCCCTTAGCTGCTGCCTCTCAAGCGCCACATGGTCAGCTTCAGCCACTGGGGCTCCGGATGGATCAGGGCCCCTTGGTGCAGGGAGATGAGATGGGCGACCTCACCCCCCCAAAAAAGGCCGTTTACCAGCAGAAGGTTGTTGTCTGCCAGGTGGTTCTTGACATTGGTCTTGGTGCTGAGAATATACCCTCTGTGGCTGAGGAAAGCAGGAGGTGGATTCCACCTGAAAGGCAGGTGGCCAATAAGGAGCTGGGCAATAGTCAGCTTTTTTCCCTGAGGAGGAAAGATTGTTTTGTTTATCTCTGGTTTCAATGAGATACGGCTCTAGAGCCTCACCGAAAAGCTTGTCTCCTACACAGAGGCCAGAGGCCAGTTTCCATTTGCGGTGTGACTCCGTCTGCCAATTTCAGAGCTACAGAAGCCTTCTTGCTGCCACCGAAGATGCCATGGCCCTTGATGCAAATTTGGCGGAATTGAGGGTGGCATCCAGAGTGAATTCTGTCGCTGCTATAATTTTGTTAAGGTCCTGATGAGACCTGAGATCAGAGGCAGGCAATCGATCCTGCAGTTGGTGCAGCCATCGTAGAGATACCCTCATGAAAAACGATGCAGCAGTTGAAGCCCGAACAGCCCACCCAGCTGCTTGGTGGTTGCACTTGAGGGTCTGTTCAGAACACTTGTCCTCTGGTTTAAGGACATCCTCTGACTCGATGGGAGTGCCAGAAGAGGAGAATGATGCCACAACCGGAGCATCTACTGAGGGCACTGCAAGGGCGTTGGCTAGGGATGTGCTAACATTGTAAAACCGTTTGTCCAAAGATGATGGATGAAGACTTGCCAAAGGAGAAGCGCACTGCTCTTTGCCCATGTCAAGAAACAAAATGGGAGAAGGCAAAACCTCCTCATGTACTACTGACTTGGAGAAGAGCAAGTCTCCTTGCTCGGAGGGTTCCCCTTGTGGTTCAGGTGCTGCTTCCTCAGGTGACAGCTTGGCAGTGACCAGGGCCTTGCTAAGTAGGGGTTTAAAGAGGGCTGGTTTAAAGACTAATGCAGAGGAGGGCTGGTCTGGACGAGAGTCTTCTTCCTTTGAAAAATTGCGACCACAAATTTCTCCCTCTTCGCACTCTGAGCGAGAAGAGTAACTGTGTTCAGATAGGGAGGCGCCCTCTTCCCCTTCATACTCCTCCCATTCTGCTTGTGAAGAATGGACCCTGAGGTCTTGGGGTCTGTGGAAATCTTATTGTGGAGGTAAGGAAGCCATAGACTGAGAAGGGAGAAGGGCCTGAACCCTTTCCAGAGGCCAAAGAATCTGTTGAAAGCCTTCAGCCAATCCCTGCCTAATGGCTAAGGAAACAACATCTTGGATCTCCTTGGGCCTGTTATCAAAGGTCGTGGAGGACCAAAGACCAGCTGCAGTGGGCGTGAAGGTGGCTTTCGGCCTGATCTGGGAGGTCTGAACTCTGGAGGGAAGAGAGGGGGCATAAGGCACAGAGATTTGCTGGAAATATGACCCAGACCTGCTAAAATCCTGAGGTTGTTCCTCAAATGCCTCAGGGGACCAGACTGGGGGGGTGGGTCCAAAGGGCCCTTGAACAACTTACCCTCCCCTGGGGGGGCTTCTCTGGAAACCCTGATGTTCGTCTGGCTGGGAAACCTGTTGCAGTTTCCCTCTCATTTGTTGAATAGTCTTGTTAAATTCTCTCTCTAGAGCTGCATGTCTGCGTTTCTCTGCCTTCAACTCAGCCTGAGTCGTCTTCTTAGGGGCTAGAGCCTTAGCTCTGATTTTTGCAGCCACTTCCCTCTGAGCAGTATGTTGTCTGCCTCTTTTCCTTTTAGCGGGTTGGAGGACCTGTTTCACTGGGGGGAGGGTAACTCTGCATGAGCACTGTCCAGATCCATTTTAAATAAGCAAGGCTCAAGTGCTTAAGGATGGCAGAGGGTGGAATTGTGTCTTTGGAGCCCTGAAAATGGCCGCCAGGCCACTTAAAATGGCCGCTCACCTTGTGTCTGAAGAGACTGCCCTCAAAAATGGCCGCTGCTCATTGATGGCTCCAAGAAGTGAATTTCGCTCCTTAGGCTATTGCAAGCCCCGAGTGATCAGATCAGCCAGAGAAGGAAGAGATGCCTCCCACGTGATCAGCTGGCTGGCTCTGTTATCAGTTTGCCAATCAGTTTTATGATCGGACAAACTACGGCTATGGGGAAGGTCTCAGACGCTTCCCTGCTTGCCTAGCAGCACTTGGAAAAATGTTTATCCCAACGTTGCAGGAGAACGGGGGCCCGCTCTCGTGACGTTGCAGCTGCCCAGATCCCCGGGAGCTGATTGAAGCAAGGGTAGCTTCTGCAGAAAATCACTGAATAAAGCTAACACTTTTAGAGACACAGCTTGTGACTTGAAAAAGCTGAGCCAAAGCTGGGGATTCTCCCGAGGGCTGGCTTTTTATATATACAAGTACAGACTCAGCTTAATGATGTCATAAGAAGGAGTCTACCCCATCCTGGGCTCTCGCTGCAGCATGGAGGAGAACAGCAGAGTTCTTTTTTTCATACAGTGGAGTATTTCAAAATAAATTAGGAAAAAAACCTATTTGCACAGCTTTAATGCCAACTAAATGTCAAACACTGCCTTCTTCTCCCTGAACCAGAAATCTGACTGGAAGCCTAAAATATGTTGGAAAAAAAATAAGCCAACAAATTAAATGAATGGAATGTTTTTTACAAAAAAAGGTTAAAAGACTGTTTTGTTATGGATATTTTTGTCCAAGATTTGGTATTTTTCATTACTTGGATGGAGGAATTCTTAAAATGGGACTGTGGAAGTGAGCTAATTTCCAGTCATAGTGCAGAAAAGAATATAGGGGCAATGTTTTGGTTTTAAAACAATGTTAAATCTATCTTGGGGTTTGCATTATAACTTTTCTACATTTCATGCTCCAAGATGGGGACAATAGGCTACCAATTTTCAGCAAGAAAGGTCAGAAGGCTCTGCAAAGATAGAGAAACAAGTTGTCTATTTCTGTTCTAGAATATCCTATGTTCATTTACTGAAGACTTTCCAAATTGTTGCCAACTGCAAAATCAGAACTTGTGAAAACTTTCAATAGGGTGACAGAGAATAAATAACACATGAAACATGAAAGCTGTTCAGTCAGCAATTTGCTGTCACTATGTATGCTGTGCTTTTAGCAAAAAAATATACATTTTTATTCATTAAATTATTCACTAAATTTCTCAAGACTTTGTCCTCCTTTACAAAAAATTGAAACAGCCACTCTAAAATATTAAAAGAAACATAGAGTAGCAATCAAAACAACATGGTGACATCCTATTATTCCTCTAAATGGCTTTTGAAGAGTTTTGTTTAACCAATTTTTGAAAAATAATCACTGAGGGGGCCAATCTTGTTTTCAGGATAGGCTGTTCAAGAATATTGGGGCATTAGTGAAAAACACCCTTTGCCTTTTCTAGCTCCCAACCCTCTCATTTCAATGGGACAGCACGAACATTTTTTCCCCAGAAAAATACATTGGATGGGCCAACTCTAGTTGGAGTTGCCATTAAAGACAATATAGATTAGACCAGCACCTGGAAACCTATTGAGAGTCAGTTCAAGAGCAACAATACAAGTATTATATGCTCATAGCAACAAACACCAACCCAAGAATCAGCTCCAATGAAGATTCGCAACAGCCACACTTTCCACCCAAGCATGCAATAGTAGGCATGACTCAAAAAACATCTCCAAGTTGTAATCCTGCTACCTCAAGAGTAGTACTTCTATGTCAAGAGACACTACTTGAACAGACAAAATACTGTGATGAACAAACAGCAATTTATTGCTTGGATTCAGTTTTAGCATGTTTTGTTCATCCAGACTCTAGCAGCCTTCAGACATTGGGATGAGATTTCTACAGTGCAATAGTGACATATAATTAATGCCATCTGCAGACTAAGGATGTTTCACTTCAAACTGGCAGATGACATTTCCTAGTACTTTCAAATAGATGGTAAAAAGCAGCAGGGAGAAGACCAAATCTTACAGCACAACCAAATAGCCACCATGCTTTTCCTTCCATGACTACTAACTGAAACTACCCTCTGAATCTTCTTCTTTACTTCCTGTTTTACCATTTCTGGTGTGAGGGATTTCTGAATAAGTGGAGAATAAGTGGAGCAAAATA
The DNA here is from genome assembly GCA_015471245.1 of Laticauda colubrina. Lineage (NCBI taxonomy): Eukaryota > Metazoa > Chordata > Lepidosauria > Squamata > Elapidae > Laticauda > Laticauda colubrina. The sequence goes on from BLBF01000026.1 coordinate 19,012,653, forward strand.
GTGCCTGCAAGCCATAATATCTATGCAATTCTATGTCCCATAGAATCAGGGGCTGCTGAGAGAGATCTGAGTAGTAGAGCAGATTAGAGCACATTAGTAGAGCACATTATTCTAATCGGGGCTCTGACAAGGTCGTCAACCCGAAAGCAATGCCATCTTGGTCCCAATCCGTTTCTTTTAAAGCACCTTACAGCTAAATCCCCAATGTACTACCTCTCCACCCCCTAAAATAGGTTGCATACTGGCATTAGCTGTTGAGAACAGTTGGATATAAATAGGCTCCTTCAGGGTGGTGGAGTCAGAATCATCTTCAAGATGGCACTTTGTATCCTAAATCTTATTACCTCATGGCTTCAACTCATCAGCACCCTACACCCTACCCACAGCCTCAGAAAGGAATCATGAGGTCCCTTTGGGAGAAACTGCAGTCTCTCTTTCTGCCTGTTTGTTACTGATTCAGCTTTATTTATTCTTTTTAAAAAACGACTCCAAAGTTAATCTACCAGCATATCCCATTTGTTTGACAAATCCTACTTACAAAATGACCTAGAATATACTTTTAATCCAATCCTCTCTTGAAGCAGTAACTCTGCCTGGCTAGTTGAACAATCTCCAACATTTGATTGCTTGAATAACAAAGATACATTTTATCTTCCTTAAATATTTTACTACCTTCAGTGCCTGGCTGAGCAACTTTCTTGAGGTGAATGAGAATATATATAATTGAGGTATGGTATTAAGGAAGCAGTTGGGCCACTATTTTCAGACCCTCTGGGGTAGTTGGGATTAAGGGACTTACACTGCTCAAGGAGAGAAAAAACTAAGTTGGCATGTAATTATTATGTATAATATGTTATTTATGAAAAAAAACTTTTAAAACATCAGTTCCAATACAGCTGTCTTGGAAGATTGCTTTGTTTCGTTTCTCCATCCTGAGAAAAGATAGTTTCATCAACTCTTTCATAGAATGTTTTAAATACAGTAGATATGTCTCTTTACATTGTGGAACATAAGCCCTAATTCTATCATCTACACAGGACTTTTCATTCCCGATGCATTGACAGAGATATCTTGACTATTCCAAGTTCTGCAGGTTTTGCCTAGAGGCTCTGATCAGTTCTCCTGCTCCTTGCATAGACTTTCCCTTCTTTTTTTAAAAAGAAGTACAACCCCAGAAAGAGAACAAAGCAAATAAAAAATGCTGCTCCCTTTCCCTGTCATTGTTCTTTTTGGTAAACATCTTGGAAAGTCTGACCCAACCCCACCCACACTTCTCAGAAAGCCCAGCCCACCCATTCACCCAAGTAGAAAAGCTTTGAATTACTGACTTCAAAGTAGGTTCAGTAGGAAATGTAGATAAAATCCAATGGCACGTACTTTGCTCTTGTGGATGAAGGGACATGTAAAGAAGGCTCCAGAGTAGTGTGTTAGAGGTAGTGTCCGTGCCTGCAACAAAAAGGTCTCCAATAATGAAGAACAGGTAGTCTTCATTAAAGCTACTTTCCCCATTGATCTTCTTTTCCTCATCTGAATGCAGGAGATACATATCAATGAAGTCTCGGGGATACTGGACATCCAAGCTTTCCCTGTGCTGTCTAATGATGTTTTTCAAGAAAGCTGTGATATTTAGCACAATCTGCCTGAATTCTCTGAAAGGTCCAAAAGGAAGATAATAGAGCCATGGGCAAATGTTGACCAACAGTACCTGACTATTCAGGCTGAACTCCAGTGCACGTGACATAAGATTTAGTATGTTCTTGAACTCTGCATCATCATAATCAAAGCGCCTACCAAAGGCCATTGAGCAGATCACATTGGACACTGCGTTGCCAATAATAGGGAAAGGATTGAATTGCTCCTCTCCATGTTTCAGGATCTCATCTTTCACATACTTGAATTCTTCAATGATTTTAGGCTCCAGACTGTGCTTTCCTAATCCAAAGTGACGGAGAGTTGAGTGGGAAAACTTCCTTTGTTTTTTCCACACTGGATTATAAGGCGCAAACACTACACCTGTATGGAGAAAAGAACATTTAAGATTTGAAATGGGGCTTCTTTGAATCCTTGGAAACCTTGTTTGCAAGTTTATTTCATTCCAAAGCCTTTGTCAGCCAGCCTGTTGCTTGCTAACATAGAAAGGGGAGAGGGAATGGGGAAAAATTACATTGCAGCTTTGCAACTGCTGAATTCATTGGCTCTGGTATGTAGTTGCCTAGCTACAAGGGGGTTGGACTGTGTATTGTGTTTGAAGTTGATGTGTTTGTGTGTTTTCCCTCATAGCTTACTTGAAACTGTTTGCTTTCAGTTTGTTCCTAGTAAAAGTACTTTTCTCTAAATCTATGGAGCCAAGGATTTATCTTTCCTATGAATTGAACAGAGGCAGCCCTGACAGCCTTGAAGAGACAATACTTTTGGACATAAATTGTATTACATCCGAGTTACATAGCCTAAGGCAGTAGTCGCCAACCAGTGAGCCGGGGACCACTGGTAGTCTGCAAGAAAATTTTGGTGGTCCGCAGAGAAATGTCACCCCCAAAACACTCCCCCAAAGCACTTAATCCAAGATGCATGGGAACACAAGGCTGTGCTGCCCACATAACCGCGAGAACACAAGGCTTGCATCACTTGCATTGCAAACAACGCACGATAGTGGGGGGGAAGGGTGGAAAGTTGCTCTACTCACCCCACGTGCCTAGCCTGGCTACTGGGCAGCTTCTTTCTTCTTATGCTTTTGGATGCATGCAAGGAAAACAGCAAAAGCCTTTCTTTCCCTACCCCAAACTCCACCAGAAATGAGTCTTTGGGATCCTGCAGGCATCCTGCTCGAAAAGACTGCGCCGGCATGACAAATCTCACGGAGATTCATTTCTGGCAGTTTGTGGGAGAGAAAGAAAGATTCCTGCTGCTTCTGCTGTTTTCTTTGCATGAAGCCAAAAGTCTCTCTCTCTACTCCCCCTCCCCCCAAAAAAAACGGAGCTGGAGATGGTATCTTGCGATCCCAAATAAAGAATGATAGATTGGTAGAAAAATGGAGTGGGGAATTTTCCTACAGACTTTTTTAGGGATTTTTTCCCAGGATCTCTGATCCTGGATTTAAAATTATGAGTTTGGTGGTCCAAAAGGTTGGCAACTCCTGGCCTAAGGTGCCAGATCTGCATGTAAGCTCCAGAAAAGATCTCCAAAAATTATTGTCAAATTATATCTTTTAAATATGACAGAAGATTAAAAAAATGTTTAAATACAAGACTGGAAGATAAACATATTTAATTTTAATTACATTAAATAAACTGCAGCTTACATCTGGGAGAAACATGTTTATTTTTAGGAGTACACACCCACTTCACAACCAAGTGCATCATCTGATATGGAAAAAAATGAGCATCCCTATTTTATGCAATGAATAGAGCATAAATCTTGAACCCAATCTTTCATTTTCTGCAAAAGCATCTTTGAAGCTGTTAGAAATATAAGTCATCTAACAGGTATTTGGGTTAGAAATATATAAACCAGGATAGACATCTTAATACTGTCTCTTTAAGGGAATGCAAGACCATGCAATTGGGTGTGGTTTCTCAAACGGCCATAAGATGGAGCCAGAAACCTGGGTTGTCTTAGTCTGAGTCTCAGAAGAGAGTATGAGTGTATCCTTGTTTCCTTCTGTTGGAAAGTATTGCCGTTGCTCCATTTTTCCTAATTGACTGATGTAACTGGATTTAATGTAAGTCCGATACTGAACTGTTTTTTGACACTGGAATTTGATATTTGGATTATACCTGGATTGCAAACTGACTGAAATTTGTGAATTACTTTGGATTGCTTATTTGGACTTTGCTTAAACCTTTCTAGAAGTAAAAACCTCCATTTACTGTACAGTTTATCTATGTGCTCTGTGTGTATAATTCCAACACTACTTTCTATACGTCTCCCTGTATGCGCTCATTCTCCTAACAGGGAATTATCTGAATTCCCCGTTAGTGAATTGAAATTTCATTAGGCTTTAGAAACAGAGCAAGCTGCCTTAAGGGTGTGTCAGAATGTTTGCTTATCTAGCCAGTTCTGTAAATTTGCCAACCTCTTACTTAATGGTATGTTTAAAATTTCATTTTTCCAAAACAGTCATTTTGAAATCTGCCATAAAGTATCTTTGGAAAGTTGAAATGCTTTAAAAATATGTTGTTCTTTTTTGTGTCCATTAATTATTTTGCACGAAGCTTGTTTCATATATCCTCAAGAATAAAGGGGCACTTTTGGCTGCTAATGGCATGTATCATATTAATAGAAGAACACGTGAAAGCAGTTCTAATCTTGCATGTGTACTTGTTGTACTAGTGATAGTACAGCTGGCGTCATGGAGCAATAGACAGGTGGGTTTGTTACAGATTTCTGAACTCATATCGAAAGATTTCAGCAATTTCAGAAATCTTCAACAAAGTCTTTTAACATATTTCATTTGTTAATTGATAAGGTACTTGCACTACTTGTAATCTGCCTCACTTATATACATCATCTGCAGAACCATCCTGTCTTCTCCTTTTCCACTACCCTAATTTGAATCCTGCATTAGTCTAACCCTTTTATGCAGCTGATTAAGTGAACTATAGGTCACAAATCCATACATCCTTTAATATAATTTGTTAGTTGGGAAAAAATGCCCCAAACTCCTTCTCATTTACGCAAATCTTTTAATTTCGGTCATTTTAGCAAGCCATCACTTATCTGAGTCCTAGCTCAGTTTCTGCCTCATGGTTAAGTATGCTGCAGAATGCTGTAATGTTTATATACTACGCAATTCAATTGGTTCAAAGTCTGGTCCTTCACTTCTTCAAAAAGTGTGCCTATAACAGAAGCCTAAGACTCAATTCACACACTGTGCTAACTGTGGAGTCCTTGGTGTGTCCTATACTTCGTTGTTTTCTTGCAAATGTTTCATTGCCAAACTAGGTAACATCAGTACTAGTAAGTGAATCAAGTTTGCTCTCATTTTATATACTAATGACTTGCCCTGTTAGTGTTGGTGGGAATGACTGGTATTTCCTAATTGGGCTGTTTACTGTTAGTTAGTTTGCTTATCTGAGTGTGCAGTTTCTTGATTAGAAACTACCAACTAGTGTTAACCTTGGCCTTAATCATCCTAGTAAAGGTGATATTTAGGCCTTTTTGGTTTTGACGGTCTCTTTTAAATAGGTGTGTGGACATTGTCTCTATGTGCCCTATCGATGACCGATTTGTCTAAGTTTATGGTATCCAGGAATGTTCTCCTCCTTTGTGACTTGGCTTGGTCTAGAATGTTTTCCAGTTGAAAATTGGTTGTCTTCCTTCATGAACATCATCTAGCAGTCAGAAGAAGTGAGGGCATTTCCTTAATTTCACAACCCATGGACAGATTGAACCATGGTTTCACCTCAAAAACATCCTAGACGTAGACCAAACCAAGTCCCAAAACACTAAAGAATTCTTAGAAGCCTGGCACTCAGACAAATCCCCCCTCAATGGGCACAAACAACACCTACTACCATTCAAAAGAGGCAATCAAAAAGCCCAAAAAAGGAAAAATATCTAAAAACTTCTCCTTACCTCACCTCCTCCTCACCTCCTCCATACCCAGATAAGCAGAGATTAACACCAAGATTAATCAACAAGATCACACCCACTAATAGGGTAAGCCACAGGCATACAAAATGAGAGCAAACCCAATTTCCTTACTAGCACAGATGATGTTATTTATTTTGGGAAATGAAACCTCTGCAAGAAAGCAACCTGGTTGAGAGAGCACCGAGAATTCCAGTTTAAACCAGGTTACAAATATTCTCGAATAGAATAACAGAGTTGGAAGGGACCTTGGAGGTCTTCTAGTCCAACCCCCTACCTAGGCAGGAAACCCTATACCATTTCAGACAAATGGTTATCCAATCTCTTCTTAAAAACTTCCAGTGTTGCAGCATTTACAACTTTACAACAACTAGGGGCCATTGATTAATTGTCAATAAATTTCTCCTTAGTTCTTGCTTCTAAACCTTGATTAGTTTCCACCCATTACTTCTTGTCCTGCCTTTGGAGGTGCTTTGGAGTATAGCTTGACTCCCTCTTCCTTGGGGCAACCCCTGAGATATTGGAAGACTGCTATCGTGTCCCCACTAGTCCTTCTTTTCATTAGACAATCTTCTATCACTGTGCTACTTTATTTTGAAGCCATGACTTGTTGGGTGTGTGTAAACCATAGATCAAAACAAAAACAGCTTTAGGGAAGAAAGTAAAGGTTTCTCTTTCACTCATTACACATGCCAAACTAAGGGACGGGCAGGGCTCTCCAACCTTGCCAACTTTACGCCTGGGGTACTTCAACTCCCAGAATTCCCCAGCCAGTTTTGCTGGCTGGGGAATTCTGGGAGTTGAAGCTCCCCAGGGGTAAAGTTGCCAAAGTTGGAGAGCCCTGCTTGAGGAGAAGGAATCTTTTTGCCGGAAGGGTCCCTGACCAAAGCCCTCCGCCCCGTCCAACCCGATTGCCGCCCACCCCCTCGTCCCGTTAGTTACCCTTCTTCTCGGTAACGATGGCCACGATGGGCATACTGGGCCGGTCGCTGAAGACTTCGGCCTGAGTGACCAGCGCATCCCGGACCGCCTCGAAGTCGCTCAGTACGATGACATGGCGGTTGCCCAGTTCCATTCGGAAGATGCTGCCGTACATTTTCGCCAGCTCAGTCAGCAGCACATGCATCGGCGTCGGGCCTCCCCCCTCCTCGCCGGCTCGCTCGCCGTCATTCCCTTCCTTCTTGTGGGGCGGGAAGACCTGCAATCTTTTGGGCAGCAGGGCGAAGGCGAAGTTGCCCACCAGGGGCCAAGCCTTGGGGCCAGGAGGAAGGCGCTGGTGCAGAGTCCGGCGGTCCAAGAGCCACCACAACGCCAGCAGCAGCCCGGCGGCTCCGAGCATCGCCGCTCGGACAGTCTCTGGGGCGAGAGAAGCAGAAGGCAGCGGCTCCCCCGCTCTGGCGACCGCCTTGGCCATCCCGCCTGAGGCAAAGGCCGAACCCAACGGCAGCAGGTCCAGCGCAGCGCCAACGGGCAACCTGTTACAAGGGGCGTCCGCTACTCCATCATCCGGGCTATGGCGGACGTGCCTTTGCTTTCCCGACCGCAGGCAGTAGCTCCTCCTTCGATTGGCTGCCTGCAGGGGAAGGAAGGGAGCAGGGACAGCTCGCAGGAAACTCCCCCGAGCCGGTGACGTCGTGAGGGGAGCGTATTTTCTCCACTGAGCCGACGGAGCTGGAACGCGTTCTCGGTGGCGCGCTGCGCGGGGACCGTTAAACGGCAGTTCTTAAAAGGCCGTGCAGTCAGGGCCGCTGAGGGGATTATTAAGCGCTGTGGGAGAAGACTAATTATAATTACAACCAGGGTGTATACTATGATGTATGTTTCAAAAGGACTTGATATATCCGGTATATACTGCCGTTGCAAAATTGGAAATGTGGTGAAGAACGAAAAATATATGATTTTTTTTTTTAAAAAAAAAAAAAGACGAATATGGGCCCCCTCACCTACACATCGGCGCATAAATCAATCATGTCATAACGGTACATTGATGAATGACATTCAAACAGAGTTGCAAATAGATTTAAAAAGAGGTGCAATGCAGCGGCAGCAGCCTTTGACGTGCTGGTGGGGACGTGGTAGCGGCCTGCCGAGATCAAGCGGGTCTGCGAAATTGGGGGGGGGGCAGTGGATGGGGGGGAAAAGCATGGAAGTGAGATGAAGCAAAATAAATAAAATGAATCCGGGGTAAAAAGGAATGCACGAGCGCACAGATCTCTCTTCAGCACCAAAACAGAAACCTGGAAAAACGCACCTTTCTTTACAAGCGCTTTTTAAAGTGGTCTGGTGGGAAAAAAGAAGGGGAAATTCCAAATCGGTGTTGCCCTTTTTGTTAGCATAAATATAAATGCAGTACAACTTGGATACAGCTCTTTTCATCGAAACTGAATTTGCCATCCTAATATTTACGTGGTCGTTTATATAATTTATAGCTAGGTTCAAATGCTGTGTTTGCCCAACACTGTAAACAATGGAGTTACCAAAGCACGTTATGCAAACCAGCCAAAAACCAGTTTTTGCCTCAATGTAGTAGACAAACACGGAAATGGAGTTATATAAAATCTGAGTACATAAACTGGAGTAAAAATGTGAGTATAGTCACACAACCTAATTAGATCCTTCTTCACTGTCAATATTACAGAAGAATCTTAAATGTTCAGGCCCAGCTAATACCCTCCACATTTTGGCTTTACCTATCCAGTTAAAGGTTTTTATGTGGCCAATAAAGGAATAATAAACCTCTTTCTTAAATTCTCTGGCTGCCTATTTGTTATCCTAGGCTAGTAAAACATTAAATAGTAGATTTTTAGAAGGATATGTCTACTGCGTCACCATTAAGTGCAGTGATGATTGTTATCCATATGCAGAGAGAATAATGTTATGGAAGCCAAGCAAAGGTTTTGCAAAGGAAATGTGTGCAATGCATTTATTCATTATTAACTACAGTTATTGCTAATTAACATTCTTTTTAGGAATCAACCACAGACTGAACCATTAGCAAATTGATTTTGCCCAACAGCCCAAGCTAAATGTGTGTGTTAGAACTTGTGAGGTAATCCAGACAAGAACAACAGTCAAGAATACTAGCCCTAAATTGTAAGGTTTCCATAACAGAATCATGCATGTCTCAAAGTACTTCTCCCACCCCTCACTTTTATTCTCCCCAAATCCTGGGACTCTTCTGATGGCTTCTGTGATCCCTTCTCCTTCAGACTCAAATATGGTTTATTAAAAAAAATCACAGCGCACTCGCTTGCTGTGGCTTTTCACTCTCTGGTTTGGTGTGTGTGTTTGGTAATATATGTGTCTGAGTCTTGTTGCATGGAGGAGCTTTACAGCTGACAAGAACTAATATGCTGTGGAGTGTGGACTACAGTCTGCTAGAGCAATTATTGTGTTGGATTTTCAGAGGACTCACAGTATTCCCAAGGACATTAGCAAGACCCTCCATGAATTGTAATGGGATCATTTAAACGGTGCAGGCAGCGTAGAGAGAGAAGGAGGAGGAGGGGCTGCAGAGCAGGAGTTTTAACTCGCTTAAAAAGACAGCCACACAAACCATCATTGCCAAGTATCTTTCTCTCAAATGCTCGGTCACTCCTCAATAAAATGGATGAGATTAATCTGATGGCAGCAAGCAATCACATGATAAAGGACTGCTGTGTGATAGTTATTACAGAGAGCTGGCTTCACTCGGCTATTCCCGATGCCTCACTACAACTGGCATGTCTTACTATCCACCAACAAGACCATAATGAGGACTCTGGTAAGACTAAAGGAGGTGGACTTTGTTTATAAGTTCACGATAACTGGTGCACCAACAGCCGTGTTATAAACAGATACTGCTGTCCTGATTTAGAGGTGATGACAGTCATGTGCAGACCCTTCTATCTACCTAGAGAACTGACAGTGGTGATTTTTACAGCTGTTTACATATCTCCTGATGCAAATATTAGTCCTGTACTGGTATATTTGCATATTACAATAAACAAACAACTTAAGGCTTATCCTGATGGGGCTCATATAATAACTGGTGGTTTTAAGATGGCATGCTTTGTAAAAGTGGGTAAAAGTGTTACTGCTACTTTAAAGAATGATTTATATGTAATACATGATGACCAGTTGAAGATAGCCAACTCAGTTTATAACAATGTTAAGCCACATGATGAATGTATACATTTACTAAATCAATGTCTAGGGCACATTAATTTCAAAATGTTCAAACAAACTGTTGAATTGTCAGAGGGAGTAAAACTGAAACCCTGTAGCAAGTATTTACACTGTAATGCTTGTAGTCAAGAAAAGAGTAAAGTTACTCCTGCAAACAGACTAAATGGGTTTAAGACCAAAGAACCTTTAGAGGTTTTTTTGCTGACATAATTGGTCCTAAAAAACCAAGTTTAGGAGGTGCCTGTTATATTTTGAGTATTATGAACCATTACTCATGATATGGTTTCTGCTATCTTGTGAAAAACAAAACAGAAACATTCCAACATTTCTTTAACTAGCTAAGGTTTGCTGAGAGAAAAATGAAAACTAAAGTAATTACTTTAGTAACTGATAACGGGACTGAGTTTGTTAATAAAAGATTCCAAACAATGTTGAAATTGGCTGGTGTTGAGTATAAACGTTCTGCACCTTACAGACCACAACATAACTCATTTATAGAACAAAGAGGGCAAACATTACAAGCCATGGCTTGTATTATGTTATCTGACTCAGGTTTATCTGAAACACTGTGGAGTGAGGCCATAATGTGTAGCAACCATGTTTTAAAAAACGTAGTTAATACAACAACTGGAGAATTCCATTCACTCGTTGGCATGGCAGAAAGCCAAATTTAAGTTATCTACACACATTTGGAACTCCAGCATGGGTGTATATTCCCTCACAATTAAGACTGAAATGGCAACATAGAGCTAAGAAATTATTTTTTGTGCGTTATGAGGCCAACCATAGATCATTTAGATTTTGGGATCAAGGCACAGCTCATGTTTATTGTAGTGCTAGTGCAAAATTTATTGAGCGCATTGGGCGTGATAAACGAACAGGAATCCAGCAATGATATTATTATTGACACCCAAATAGTCCCTAAGGATAAAATCAGTACACCCCAAATAGCCATTAAAGAGGAAGAACAGGAGGAAGTAGTAGAACAAGCACAGGAAGAAATAGAAGAACAGGAGCAGGTGCCACAGGAAAGTCCACCAGTAAGCCCTGTATTACCAAGACATTCAACCAGAGTAACACGACCACCTGATAGATATCAGGCTAGTTTTGTATGCCAAGTGAATACAGTTCCAAGTAACTATAGTGAACTAAAACTGTATCCTGCTGAGGATCAAGCTTCTTGGCAGAAAGCAATGGATAAGGAATTGGAATCATTAAAAAGACTGGAGTTATAGGAAAATGTTAAGTTACCACCAGGTAAACATGCCATAGGATGTAAATGGATATATAAACTGAAGACAGGTGTAGATGGGACTGTTACCCATAAAGCCAGGTTAGTAGCACAAGGGTTTAATCAGACAGCAAATGACTATGATGAGGTGTTTGCACCTAGTCTGAAGGCTACTACATTAAGGACAGCATTAGTATGGGCAGCTAAGGAGAAATATATTGTAAATCATTTGGATGTAGAGACAGCATATCTGCATGCACTGTTGCAACACACGATATATTTAAAGAAACCTTTAGGTCTCAAGAATGATAATACTGATAATAATGATTGCTGGAAATTGAAAAAGAGTCTTTATGGTTTGAAGCAATCAGGATATTGAGTGGAACCAATGTATAGTTAAAGAATTAACTATAATAGGTTTTGCAGCTGGCATGGCTGATCCATGTTTGTTTAAAAGAGAAAATAATGGTTTGTTTCATTATTGTTATTATTTACTGATGATATAGCATTAATCACCAAAACTGAACAAGAAGCTACTGAGATAATTTCACTATTGGAAAAGAAATTTAAGATAAAACAATTAGGAGAAATCAAACAATATCTTGGTTTAAAGATAGATAGAACTAGGGGAGGATACAAAATCTCACAGGCAGATAAAATTAACCAATTACTAAAAAGTTATAAAATGGAACTTTGTAAGCCAGCTAAGATACCAATGAGTCAGAAGTTTAGCCATAGTGATGTTCAAAATCCTGTTTTTGATAAGAACATTTACCAGTCCTTGATTGGTAGTTTATCTTATCTCAGTAATTGGTCAAGGCCAGACATTGCATACTGTGTTAATCAATTAGCGAGATTTAACGCTGAGCCAACTGAAAGGCACTGGCAAGCTGCTAAATGTGTGTTAAGATATCTGAAACAGACAGTGCATGATGCATTTTATTTGGAGCCCAAAGATGATCTGAATTTGACTGCATATGCTGATGCAAGTTTTGCTACAGACATAAATACATGAAAATCTACATCAGGTACTGCTGTATTATTGGGAAAAGCATTGATTGGATGGAGATCTATTAGACAGAAACATCTAATGGAGGAGGCTGAATGGAGGAGGCTGAATTCTCATGTTTGTCTTTACTATGTACAGATTTAATTTTGTATAAGCAATTATTAATTGATATGGGAATTGATGTAAAAAATCCTATTGTTGTTTACGAAGATAACCAATCAGCAATACAGATGGCTTCAAATATTGGTGTTAAAACAAGAACTAAACATACAGATTTAAGATATTTAAATGTGAGACAATGTGTGCAAAGTAAGATGATTAAGCTAGAATACTGTATGTCAGAAAACAATATAATAGATCATTTTGCAAAGGCCCAAGGCTCCATAAAGCATAAAGCTAACTGTGAAGATTATGGACTTAGAATGTAAGGTTGTATATATTATCTTACCCAAAAGGGGAGAATGTTAGGAATATAAGTCACCTAATAGCTATTTGGGTTAGAAATATATAAACCAGGAAAGACATTTTAATACTGTCTCTTTAAGGGAATGGAAGAGCATGAAATTGGGTATTGTTTCTCAAACGGTCATAAGATGGAGCCAGAAACCTGGATTGTTTAGTCTTAGTCTGAGTCTCAGAAGAGAATGTGAGTGTATCTTTGTTTCCTTCTGTTGGAAAATATTGCCGTTGTTCCATTTCTTCTAATTGACTGACATTACTGGATTTAATATAAGTCTGATACTGAATTGTTTTTTGACACTAGAATTTGATATTGGAATTATACCTGAAATGAACACTGACTGATTTAACTGTGAATGACTTTGGACTGCTTATTTTGGACTTTGCTTAAATCTTTCTGGAAGTAAAAACCTACATTTACTGCACAGTGTATCTGTGTACTCTGTGTGTATTATTCAAACACTACTCTCTATACATATCCCTGTATGTGCTCATTCTCCTAATGGGGAATCACCTCAACATGCTTAAAAATTGTATTTCCTGAATTTATTCACTATGTGACATGTGTCACCAGGGGAAACATCACACTTGATCATGTGTATTCTAATATAAAGCATACATATAAAGCAGTGTCCCTTCCACATCTGGGACTTTCAGATCATTTATCACTGTTCCTTATACCAGCATACACCTCCCACCCCTCAGAAGGAAAACTAAGCCTGAAATCAAACTCATCAAGATCTGGCCAGAGGGAGAACTTGATCAGCTGCAGGATTGTTTCTCAAATACTAATTGGTATTTATTTGAACAAGAGGATTTGGAGGAATATACAAAAATTGTACTGTTTTACAACATGACCTGTGTGGATACGGTTATTGTGAATAAGCGCATCCAGATTTTTCCAAACCAGATTCCCTGAATGAACAAGGATGTGCAATTACTTCTCAAGACACGTGATATGGCATTCAGGTCTGAGGACAGGGTTTGGTATAACAAGGCAAGAGCGGAACTGAGGTGGGGCATCAAGGAGGCAAAAAATGATTATAAAAGGAAGATTGAGGACTACTTCACAAATAATGATCCACATCGGGCTTGGCAGGGAATTAAACACATCACTAATTACAGGGGCAGCAACCGCATATCGATCAATAAGGACGCATCACTGACAGAAAAATTAAACTGCTTCTTTCGAACTGAATAGGCCTTCAAACACACTGCCTCTACAAACCACTGGTACCCAACTGTTCACAGTACAAGAATATGATGTGAAGCAGGTGCTTAGAGCAGTGAATGTGAAAAAGGCTGCTGGCCCTAATGGGATACCTGGGAAGGTACTCAAAGCATGTGCTGACCAGCTCGCAGGTGTGTTTACAAATATTTTGAACCTTTCTCTTACACAAGCCATTGTTCCATCTTGTCTCAAAACTTCCATTATTATTCCAGTTCCCCAAAAGCCCTCTCCTGATACTTTAAATGACTATAAACCAGTAGCTCTCACACCTATAATTATGAAGTGTTTTGAAAGACTGGTCTTAAAATATATACAGGATTGCCTCCCATCAAACCTTGACCCAAACCAGTTTGCCTATCGGAATTACAGATCCACAGAGGATGCTATTGCCATGGCTCTCCACGTTGCACTGAAACTTCTGGAGCATAATGGAAGCTATGTAAGGATGCTTTTTGTTGATTACAGCTCAGTTTTTAATACCATCATTCCAGATACAGTGATTAAGAAGTTGCTAGAATTGGGCCTCTCCTCTCACATCTGCTGTTGGATAAATGACTTTCTTACTAACAGGCCTCAAACTGTTAGGATTGGCAGCTATTTTTCTTCCACTCTTGCTCCCAGCACTGGCTCTCCACAGGGTTGTGTGCTGATCCCCCTTTTGTATTCACTCTACACCAATGACTGCACTCCCTCATCCCACTAACTCTATAATAAAATTTGCAGACAACACCATGTTGGTGGGACTCATATCAGGAGAAGACGAGATGGTCTATAGGTCAGAGGTTCTCAGACTGGACTTGTGGTGCAAGAGTCATAACCTCGCCCTGAACATCAAAAATACCAAAGAATTGATTATAGACTTCAGACATTGAAAAGCAGGGCCTCTCCCACTATATATCAATGGAGATTGTGTGGAAAGTGTTCATAGTTTTAAATTTCTAGGAACTCATATTTCTGACAACCTTACTTGGTCAGTCCACACTATGGCCACTGCAAAGAAGGCCCAACAGCGCCTGCACTTTCTGAGGCTGCTGAAAAAGAGTGGTCTGGATGAGAAGTTGCTGATTATTTTTTACCGTTCTTCCATCGAGAGCATTTTGGCATACCGTGTAATGGTGTGGTATGCTGGATGCTCTTCAGTGGATAAGAAGATGCTCCAGAGAGCTATAAACACAGCACACAAAAATCACCGGTTGCTCTCTTTAGAAGAGATTGCGAAGACCAGACTCCTCTCTAGAGCACTAAAAATCTCCACAGACCATTCTCATTCTGGACATTCATATTTTGAACTGTTATCATCAGGGAGGCGTTATAGGTGTCTTAAAATGAGGACTAATAGACTGAGAAAAAGTTTCTTTTCCAAAGCAATAATTGTCTTGAATCAAACAATGTATATGTGATTTAGCCCTATGTATATAGTGGCATTTTAAAACTATCTAACCTACTATATGTTTTAGATAGGTTATAGATTTTTATAACCTATTTTTTATAACCTATTTTTATAGGTTTTTAATTATTATTTAATTATTTTAATTTTTGAATACTCTGTAGTGTGATTGTGATGTGGTGTTTGGGACACTGTGCTGGAGTAGCTTTCAAATTTCATTGTATTTGTAGAATGCAATGACAATAAAGGTATTCTATTCTATTCTAAACTGTTGTCTAGGAAGCTCTTTCTTGTGTCTCCCACATATTACAGTCTCTTATCAGATAATAAATAAAAAATTGGGTGCTTGTGTTTTAGCCCAATGGCAGAAGCATACAATCTGAGGGCTATAGAAAGTTTTGTAAAATATGTGAAGGGCTGCATTCTAGGAGTACGTGAATAGAACCTGAACTGGTTCTGCATTTGAACAATTATTTTATTGCCCAAGCTTTTGCAAGGCTTAAAGCACCAAATAAGCCCCTACTGAAGCAAAGCCAAAGCCTTCATCTAGCTGAAATTCCTGCTATCCATTTAGATGGAGTTTTGGGTGCCACAGAAGAGATACTGATCGAGAATATACATCCCTGAGTGTACAGGTTACAGCTCCCCACCCCATCTAGCCTAATATGGTGTGCAAAGACAACAAATGTAAATTATTAATGATTCACTGTCTGTATCTGGAAGCATGGTTAACAGGTTTTTTTTTTAAACCTGATGTTGCACTTTGCTTTGAAATGTACTGGCTTTCAGTTTATTTCTATTAAACTTTTTAAAAAATAAAATCAGACATATTTATCCCAGTGCTTGTTTGCTGACTGTAGAAGGTACATGGATTTTGGCTACCCAAGGGAATGATCCTTGTCATAAGCATACATTTCTAAAATGAAATGAAATAAAACAGTGCCATTTGCAAAGTTCACTTTAGGGATGGGGTGGTGGTAGATCCATCAGGTCAAAGGTTACTTAATCTATGAGGAAATGAAGAATATAGTTAATTTATTTTAAAATATAGTACACAACATGTATTTTTCCAAAGGCATTTTGTTTTTACATTTGGCATTACAATCTATTTCAGCTGACTAAAATAGATTTCATTTGCTCTTATCTTGTTAAGTGAATGTAAAGCCTTCTGTAAATGACAAAATCAAGATATTAAAAGCCAAATGAGTCTGAAAAATAGACACCCTACAATTGAATAAAGTAGGAAAAATGTTTACTTAGGAGAAATTACTTGAAATCACAATCCTTTTGTAACCTTTGCAAAGGCATGCTGTTTTTATTACGGATTTTTTCTAAAAATGTTTTCTTATTGTGTAAAATAAGTTATGAACTGGAGTAAGATTTGCACTTTTGTCGGAAAATTTATTTCAGGGTCCCGGAAGGGCCCAGGTGCCATCTACTCTGATACCACACTCATATGTATTACTGTGATCTACACACATTGTCCTAACAAATCCAGTATGGGGACAGATTGTGCATTTTGACTGAATTTGATACACATAGCTGCAGAATCTTCTTTTAGGGAGTAGTTGTGAGTAGAAAAGTATCTTGGAGAAAAGATACTGAGAAACATAATTAAGCAAGCCATACACACATGGACCTGATAATGGACGAAGCATGTATTGGGATGGGGTATGTATTGGTCACATGACATCCACAAGGGTTAGTGTGTGTGCTATCCCCACAACAAAAGGATACTGACAACTTTCCAAAATAAACTACTAATTTAATAATAAAGCTGGCTGGTATGTTGGTAGCTTTGGAGATCACAGAAGATTTCTTGCCATTTTAGTGGTGAGCAGGTTAGGAAAAATGTCTAGCCCGTTGCACAAAATTGTATGATAGCACTGGAAGTCTAAGACTTGAGGCCAGCCTTAGGTTCCTATGGTCCACAGTATGGGCATGCTAAATATAATACAATCCTGCCAAATATGTTCTATAGCAACTGGTATTCAGTGCATTCTTATAGTCAGCTAAATAAATGGACACAACCAATAGCCATTGGTCCTTTCTGTTTTAAAAGCAACCCATAGAAATAAATTGTGTCTTGTTACTTTGAATCCATAGGACATTAAGATGATTTATAGACCATGCACTCTTTTTTGCTTTGATCTCCATGATAATTGATTGTAATACATTATATCAATTATTATTTTGCCCTATTCTGTGCAGCACTTTATTATAAATACATAAAAATTACTTACAACTTTCTTCATGTTGTTTCCTTCAATACTTGTAGAATTAGGCAGAAAATTCTGCATAATATCCATTTTTAAGTTGCATTGACCAATATTGATAATATTCCCAGTATAATTGCATATTAGATTCTCTAAAAGCAGTTTTTAAAAATATTATACTTTATTAAAGAAACACATACATACAGAATAACAGATATTAACATTTAAAAGTAATTTTAAAATATATTAAAATATACTATCAATTACATTAAATTACAAATTTAGACCAGTTTAAAAATGAGGTTTCCTAAAAGATTGTGAAAACTTTATGCTAGTACTCATCATTTTCTTTGAAATGCTTCAACTTGAATATGTCAAGATTTCTTGATTTAGAATACTTGATTATATTAAGATAAATAAGTTATGTAGACAAGAATTCTTAGATTAAATATAGAATGTTTTGACACCTAGATAATAACCAAAAAGTTATATACTTGTATTCAGCTGACAAATTCTGGCAAAGTCTGATTAGTTTCAACAGTTAAACCCCTATGTACAATTATGTGTCTTTTCATTTGAAGGCTTCCTTTTTTATAATATTGAAGATACTAAAATTGATTGTAATAGTTATCAATTGTTTTACACTATGTCTTTTCTGGACTTCACATAGTAAATAAAGCTACTACAATATTTACTCAATAGTTTGAAACAATATAATGGCCTGTTTTACAAAGTAAGTAATGTTTGTGTAAGTAATAATTTCAGTACCTAAGTCTGTGCATTGTAGTTACAGATTCTTAATACTTTTCAATCAAACATTTAAAAAAACAGTCTTAAGAATGTAAAGTATTCATTTCCAAATATTTTTCTTATGCAATATAGACACAGTGACAAAACACAAATACTACAGTAATATGTTTCCATCAACCCTCCTCAAATCCTCTTGGAGAGATGGTACTAATTTTTCTCAAGATAGATCTGTGTCCTTTCTTTAGGATACTTAACAAATTAAGACACTTATGGTCCTTCAAATTTTGTTCGACATCGGCTCCTAATCTCAATTTATAGCAAACCTTTCTGCTGTCTTTCAAATTCTATGGTCCTCAATTTATGCTTTCTGACTAACTTATTTTGAAATAACTGGGCAGTTCATGGAGCATTGATTCTATGTAAGCACAAAAATGCTGAGAAAAATACAGAATTGTAATCATGAGCACCTGATCTTTAATAAACATGAATATGAAATTTTGTATTTTTTTTTGGTAAAACAATACCTCAAATAGCTCCGTGCAGTATAGACCAAAGTGTTTCCAAAGTCCTTTATATATCTAGGATGTGATTTTTAAAAAATACCAGCAATTTTTAACATCTCTATTGTTCTAAAAATGAAGAGTTATAGCACCTTCCAAGTACAGTTAAAATTGTATACAACATCTGCTAGTTGTCGAATGATTTTTAAAAATCTTATCTATGAAGCTATAGAGGCAGAATTTACACAAAGTGTTCTGTATAACTTGGAAGTTTCCAAGTAGTCTATCCTGATTGGCCAGGAAGGCCAGTAGTGGAGCCGCTCAAAGGTGGCAAAGTTAAAACAATGTCATTGGCTACAAGCCGGCAGGCAAGCCTCTATAAAAAGGGCTGCCGCGGCTTGAGCCAATGTTCCGTTACTGTTGCTGTTAACTAATAAAGAGTTATTTGTTGGAACACGGTCTACCGCGCTTCTTTTCCGGACAGAACACAAAGCTTCATCTAAATCTGTGTGTAAACATTTCCAGTGAAAGGACGGTAACTTCCCAGGATCTCAAGTAAAAGTCAGGGCCAAAATTGCTGGGGATTGGATTTAGTAGATAATTTACTAGAGCTATAGAAACCCATTTTCTTATTTTTATTTTTTTCTACGGGCATCTCCATTCAACTGAGGCTCTGGGAATTTGTAATACCAAAGATTTCCCCTTTTTTCAAAAGACTAATGCAACTTCTGCAAGACATTTAAACACTTGCTGTCCAGTGTTATTGTCCAGATCGAACAGTTTCTAAAGATTAGGGAGCCTTGGTTCTTAATAGAGTTATCCAGTTATTTACCACTGTTTCACTGGGAGTTGGGGGACATAATATTATTATTCCTCCATCCCATGCATTCTTAAGGCTATTGAGAGCAAAACAAAAGAGAGCAGCAAAAAATTTCCTCAGAATCTGCTTTAATGTAAGCTCCTCAGACTACATCTATATCACTGTTTTTGGAGGAGAGCATAGCAAATTTAACTTGTGTTCAACCAATGAAGCTGATAGTGTATAATAGATGTTTGCTCATACAAATCATATACTTGTTCATGAGCCATGTTTGAGTTTGAATTCCACCCATTTAAAATAATTGTTTAAGGAGACTATGGATAGTGAATCTGCAGATCCCATCCAATCACTAGTTATAATCCCTGCTGTTTTCTCATGAAGTGTTGGTGTGCTTATATAGTCCAGGCTCATGAGTAAGCATGCTAACAAATACAATTGTAATCACATAATGTGCTCTGCATCCAAAATAAGCCATTCTATTACTTAACATGATGGATAGTTCTTGTAATATGCTAAATCATGGCTGTATATTCCATAGTGTATTAAGCCACAATTTCAAATCTAGAGTAGATGTGCAAATCTTGTTTATATTAAGCTTATATTTCTCCTTCTGAGAAACTTCCATGAGACATAAAATGATGAGTAGCAATGGCAAAAATACAACAACTACTACTAGTAAATAAAATTATTTAAAATGCAAAAATCACATTTTTATTTGAGCCTTTAAGATCTACAACAGTGAATATATTAAAGATGAAAGATACTGAATAGTATGGAAATCAATACTTTCCATAGAGATCCTATAGTATATACATCTGGGTTTAGTATTCAACATATCCAAGATATTTACTGCAAGCTACCTGTTCATTACAGGGTTACCAAGGGTAGGAACAAGAGCAGTAAACATATATATATATATGTACATATAATGGTAGAAACAGTTATGGCTTCTATTAAAATCTTTTAAAAGCATGTGTGTATGAGTACAAAAACAAGCTCACTTAAGGCCATTCAAATCAGGCTTAACTTTGTTTAATATACCGAGCTGGGTTGCACGTTATTCTTCCTGAATTAGATTGCTATGGACACCTGAAAGCACCTGAATGAATAAGCACCTAAAACAGTACTATTTCAAAAATTTTGTCAGCAAGCTCTTCACTAGTATCACAGATATTTAAAAAACATGCACAATATCTAACAAAATATGCTCAACCAAAACTACAGTCATATGGATACCTGTCAAGTGGACCCTTATTTCTTAAAAGAATAATCTTTAAAAAGAGGTAGAAACTACTAAAAGGATGGACTGCATCAGAAAAATTTTAAATGTGAAAAGTTTTTAAAAACTTTTCGCATATATAACACTTTTTCTACATTGTTACCCATCTGAATCCACTTTTTAATATTTTAAAATTCCATTTCAGCTGGATTTGTTTGCCTTTGGTTTGATTTCTAAATGTTTTAGTATAGTCCAGACTAAAATATTAACAATTATATTTTCTATTTCAATGCCTTGTGCTGTATGTTAACTTGCTCATTAAACTGTCTTATCCTCCTATTGTATTGCAGCTATGATTAGGCATTTTCAAAACTTTCCCTTTGTAACACATAGCAAGTAACAGCAGAGATCAGGCCTTCACAAGCTGTGATCTTTTGACTGAGGCATCAGCTAGGTTTTCTTTTGTACGGCAGTGGTGGGGATTCAAAATTTTTACTACCGGTTCTGTGGGCCTGGCTTGGTGGGTGTGGCAGGGGAAGGATACTGTAAAATATCCATTCCCACCCCATTCCTGGGGAAGGTTACTGCAAAATCCCATTCCCTCTCCACCCCACTAACCAGCTTTCCAGCTCCGTTCTCCTGTGCAGGGCAACAAAAGAAGACCCAGCCCAGCAGCTGGGACTTGGGAGGCAGAGAATACAGGGGGACAGGGCCAGTCGGAGGTGGCATTTGCCAGTTGTCTGAACTACTCAAAATTTCTGCTACCAGTTCTCCAGAACTGGTCAGAACCTTCTGAATACCATCTCTGAACCAAGGGAAAAAAAACCAAAATGGGTTGTCTAAGGAATCAAAGTATAAATGTGTAATAAATAGGAAGCTCATTCAGAATCCGAAGCAGCACATACCAAAATACACCCAGATATATCTATATATAAGGATGCACATGCACACATATACATTTCTTAAAATTATTTTTTCTCATGGTTAACCATTGTCCAATGGATAATGTTTAAAATCCTTTCCTTCAGGCAGGGTATTTCTGTTTTTTAGAGGACTAATTGGCAAGAGGTACAAACCGGCATCGTTAATAAATTGTTTATTATAATCTGAAACAATTGAAGAACCGTAGATTGTTTATCCCATCCCAGAGGATTTATTTAAGTTATTTAATTTGCTTAACAATACAGATTACATTCTTAATCTCCACCTTTTTCCTACCACTGGTAAAATAAACTCCATGTTTGATAATATAATGTGTCTTCTTTCTGTTTAAATTTCAGCGTAAGTCTGTCCATTTCTGCACAAACTAGTATCCTAATTATCTCTTTGTAATTTCTATTATTTTTTAAAGTTATCTTCAGGGGGATTTGTTTTTCTTTTTGTGCATTTTTTGAAACACAGCACTGTATTAATCTTCAAGACTAGATTTGCCCCTATTTTTTCTTTAAAATGATAGAATTGTCTTAAATTCACTGAAAATTAATGAAGATAGGGTTTGTTTGTTTATGATGTGTACTGATTTGTATTTAAAATACTTGAATGATACTTAACAAAATTGTATTGACTTAAGATGAGGATGAAAGCTACTACACAATACATTTTTTTCCTTCAAAATCATTGCCCTTAAAACCATAGAAAACATATGCCTTATGTTCTCTAGATTGTTTTCAGCAGCAGTTTCAGATGTATCTTTTTCATTGGAATGGTCTTTCTCTGAACCATTCTTTAGCTGCTATATACTAAGACAAATTTATTTATTTATAAAATTTAAAGAAATGTGCATGATTGAGGATTTCCAATCTGTTTTGCCAATGAGAACATTTCAAATTTTGACAGTATATCATGACTACAATGGCTGTGATGGGGGAACACTGAGTTATAAAAATGACTCTCATTGAAGGAGGAGACATAAACAAGGAAATTATTAGTATCCACAAATGGGACTCAAAGTTTAGGCCAAGAACAATGTTCTCAGACTCAGTAGTCTGCTTCCACCTCAAACTTCTATATCAGTGGTTCTCAACCTTTACCATAGGTCCCATTTAAATGCCTTTTGTGGTCATGAATGATAACCACGGACCCCCAAGACTTAACTCAAAATCTAAATCACAGCATTTCTTCAAGCCTTCTTGTACCCCTTGATGACACAGTGCCCCCACCCAGGTGTCTGTGGACCAAGGTTGAGGACCATTGTTCTATGTTCCAGAGGTGCTTTTTTCAGGAGGCAACTGGACTTCCTTGTTTTTTCCTTTAAAGATGTATCACTTCTCAACCAAGAACCTTCTTCAGCTCTGACAGGATGGTGGGAAATAGAATGGACAAGATAGTTGAGAATGGTCCTTTGGGAAAACCATGACCTGGATGACTGAGAATCTCTACATACATTGTTCTATGTTAGTTTTAAAGGACCAAACAGGAAGCTGTTTAGATTGGTTTCTCCTGAATTATCACTGATTTTGAGTCTAATTATGGTAATTTTCCTGTAGAAGTAAGCTGTCTCCTATGTTGTTACAGTACTTATTTTTGAAATTTACATATTTTAGCCTAGTTTGAAAGGCACTTGATATAATAAAATGTCTCTTGTGGTGGTCTTTGGAAAATTGCCCATACATACATACATACATACATACACATAAACACCCCCCATACCCACACTCTGTTAATCAAGATAGAATTCACAGCCAGCATGTATTCTACATTCTGCCTCTTTCTGTGTGTGGATGTATATATTTGTTTTCTGAGGTTTTCGTGGGTATTTGTATGAGGATCTTTGGTTATTCGGGTTTTCTCCCGCGTAAAATTGGAAGTATCTAGGCAACATTTCGATGAAGTCTCATTCATCATCTTCAGGCTTGTGTCTTTGGCTTTGTGCTTACTCCAAGAAGCACAAAGCCGAAGACACAAGCCTGAAGATGAATGAGACTTCAATGAAACATCACCTAGATACTTCCAATTTTACGTGGAAGAAAACCTGAATAACCAAAGATCCATATACATACATATATATGTATATGTATATGTATATGTGTGTGTGTGTGTGTGTGTAGCAAAGAGTTCTTCTGCATGCTTCAATCTTAATTTCATATTTTTCTGGACTCCAGCTATTGCGTCCTATTAAAATAAACCTAAAAACAAATTTATCTGTATTTTAAGTTCTGAATTTGAATTTCTCATTGTGTTAGTGACATCTGTTTTGACTAAAAGGTGTAGTTTTCTATGTGTCACAGATAACCTGAAAACAAGGGATTGGTTCTCGTAAAGAAAGCTAACCAATAAAGCTTTTGACTTGAATATCACACTTTACTATCATTTATGATTAGATTATATTGTTTGCTATACCAGAATTTGTGATCTTCTGAAAATTAATTCTATATGACCTTGTATAACAATAGGTATGTTAATCTATGAAAACAAAAATTCAGAAGGAAACTGGTAGCACCTTTTCTATTAACAAATTTTAGTGAAAAACAAAAGCTTTCAGAAAATTTTCACCAAACTCCATCTATTTTTTTTAAATTTTCATACAAATTTTTTTGTAATTGATTTCCTTGTTATGTAATTATAAACTTCAAAATATTTAAAAGTTATATTAATTAAAGCAAATGTGAATAGTGGTTTTCTGAACATTGCCTTCACTAACACATTATAAAGCATATCATAATATAGACAAATACAATCTATTTAATGGCTATGGGTTGTAATTTTAGTAGCATTGTTTGCTTTTTGAGCCAAACTGAATAAAAGTAGTGGGCCATATAAAGTTTTGTGTACATTAGCTTAATAAATACTTCATGTGTTCCAACCGACTAAGTTCATATTATAAAGAGAGACGTTGTTCAAGCAAACAAACCTTGAAAACAAAAAGATATCAGATTGGCCATGTGACCATTTAATAATAAATAGTGTTAGGTAATAGTGAAACAAATATTCAGTGGAAAAACTTTAGCATAACAACTCAAATGCTAAAGAAAAGCAAAAATGATATTAATCAGTAAATGCATCATATCTACTTCAATGTTTTAGTGAATGCAATTTAAAAAAAACATTGAAAAATTATTTTCACGACACCATTTAGATGACTCTAAAGCCAGGAAGTATGACTTGCTGTTCTTCTTGATTTTAAATGCTTATTTCAATTTGATATTTTTAATGCATTGTCTAGTATGGTCATATGCATATGTATTTCAGTAACCATCACAACAGAATATTGACAGTTCTACTGCTACTTTATGCAGAAGGCATTTTAATCCAGGAGAGGCTTTCATTAGCAGAATGATAATTGTTGTTTTCTCCTTTTCCCTGAAGGCTTCTGTATCATTCCCATGCTGTTCTGAGGGGGAACTTAATGAACTAGGTTAAATCTGGGGAAAAAGAAACAAAGGCCACTATCTTTATTAAGTGATATACTATCTTTTCAATTGTTGTCTGAAGGTTGGTTAATATTTGCGGTGATTACAGACTCTCCATATAATTCATCTATTGAGCATTAACTGTGAATGTTAATGTTCAAAAAATGTGTCCAGTACATCTACTGCAAACTCATGCAAACTAATTGACCAGTAGAAAATAAATAATCCTTTTGACATAGGTATGTTATTTTAACAAATTAGTTTACATCTTCTCTTTTAGGACATTGATGACATTAGTAGACATTATTTCTAGCTTACCGTATCATCAGGTAAAATAGGTTTTATTTTCATATATAAAATTACATTAAAAAAAAAAGTTAACAAGAGGATAGCATATACCGGTAGATACAGTAGTGGCATTATGGGGTCATAGTATATTTCATTCCCATAAAAAATATAAAAGATCATGTTCTGTTCTGGTTTTACCAGTTATATGTAACAGGCCTCATATATGCACCAGTTGGATTTAACACCTCTGCCTGCCAATTTCTGTCACTCTCAGCTTGAGAGACCAGTATTGTGCCTTTTACCTTTTTTTTTTTTTTTTTTTTTGCTCCTCAAACTGCAGAAACCTGAAGCTGATATTTTGTTTCAGAGCTTCTGTGGGTGAATGATATTTAACAACAGATGGTGTGATGTGTACTTTGGCAGCTCTTCATCTCATTAAGAAGCCAACATCCTGGCTCTTTTCCTCAGGAAGTATTATATTGGCACTGGAGTATCATCGAATGCCAATGTCTACTAATACTGAAGAGTGGGATGAAACTGTACAATATGACTATCAAATAATACCAAGGGATAGCTATTATTTTCTAATGGCTACAAAAGTCTTTTCTCAGATCAATTGCACAGAATCTGTTCCACTTCTTCAATAAACAATCTAGTCATCTTTAGAGCTTTGGTTATAGCATAAGTGTTTTGGTAAAAAGGAAAAATAATTTGCATGTTTTTGCCTTCATCTTCTTCAGGTGGATTTTTCATTGTCCTCTCCTGATTTCTGCACACGAGAATATTTTTTGCAGGAAGACTTGAAACAACTAGGAGGCCATGTTATTGGCCATGAGAAACTGCAAGGAATGGAGCCTTGTACATTCTTCTCAAAGAAATTGAATATTGGATACCACCATGCTCGAGACAGAAAGTTAGTCTGTGATGATATTTTCAAGTTCTGTATTAAGAAAAAAATATTAAAATCATGTTTAAATTGCATTAAAAACACAGTTACAGCCATCAAAAATATTATTTTCCTTAAACTGAAAGCATTTATCATTGTATCATCTGTTTTGTTAAAGATTGTTTAACGTAATGAACTACTGTAAATTTATTCTTTTCTCACCTACTATTGGAAATTGCATTTTTGTGTAAAATGTTAAGGTACTACTTCAGTGAAAAAGGAATATTTAGCCCTATTTGTGTTGCTGCTTTCCTGTGAAGAGCTCAAAGAGCTACTTGCTTGATGCTTGGCATATATGAGCAACTGAGTTAATTTCTTAATTTCATATATGTGGCTCCTGCTAATTACTTTATACACTTTGGTTTATGGTTTAACCTATGCATATGGTTGAATACACACACACACACACATATCAAGCCCAACATTTAAAATTCATGTTAACATTTAAACATGGCTGCTGCTTACCTTTTCATTAGCCATTGCGTGATACCACCAGAAGAGTCTAGTTGTGATAAAATAAGCAATGACAACATCTACAGTGTAATGCTCATGTCCTACGAGGATACAGATTATTCCAGCAACACTCATACACCAGCAAATCAAGTGATACCACCAAAAGTGACGAGGTGAATCTGTCAAAAAAAAAAAAAAATGGGCAATCATATTCTAATCTGGGGACTACTGTTCAAAATTAGAGTTATATTCAAGAGTCTTATCAGGTGACTGGAGAAGGACAAATGGTGTTGCTATCTTCAACACTGGGAAAAGGGAGACCTAAGTAATTATAGGCACAAGCAAATATGTATATGTATATGCATAAGTGTGTATATGCACACACATACAAAACTCTGAAATAAGTTTTAAACAGAATGTTGTCAGAATTTTGAAAAGAATCCATTGCTTGGCAATAAACCAGCATGGTCTTATCAAGAAAAACATGCTAAAACAAGCTAACTTCTGTTTTTGATAGAATGACCTGTTAAGCTATCCAGAGGAATGCCAATAGGTAAATTGTACATGATTTCAGGAATGTAATCAACAAGGTCTTTCATGCAAACCTAGTAGAAATGTCAATGGACTAGTTAGATACAGAGCTGGTTGAACAAACAGGTGTACATTAGTGAGTCAGAGTCAAGTGGTTTACTACAAAGTTTTGTACTATTCAAAGCACAGTACAGGATGGTAATATATATTTTAAATGACTCAAACATAGAGGTATAAAACCACTTTAAAGAACAGTATCAAGGTTCAAAAGGAGTATGACAAATTGTAACAACAGGTAGAAACCAGATAAGTCCGGTAACTGGGTAAGAAAAAACAAAAGTGTGAGCTTAGGATGGAAAGGATTACATCTGACAGTGGTGTGCATGAAAAGGATCTACCACATACCGAAAAGGTGGACCACATAATGAACGTGTCAGCCTAGGTTGAATCAGCCTAGGATGTGATGCAATTGCAAAACAAAACAAAAGTGTGGGAGGGGATGAAATGGAATCCTAGGCTATATCATTAGAAGTATGAAATCAAGCTAACAAGAAGTCATTGTTCTTTCTCCTCTCTATTGGTCAGACTGTACTTAAAATATTGCATCCATCTTTGGGCACCACAGTTTAGGGGACATTGACAGTCTGAAACATGTCCAAAAAGAAGTGAAGATGATGAAGAACCTGTTATTATAAGCTATACACATGTTCAATCTAGAAAAGAGAGGACTGTGGTGATACAATTTTTAATACTTAATGTTTTCCTACAAGTGTATAGTCTGCTTTTTTCCAGATCAACTAAGTGTTCATTCCTGAGGAATTGACTGACCAGTTTATTATCCAAGCCCGACATCATGGACTGAGAATGACTGGTCCAAAGGTACTCAGGACTAGTCATAGACTTTTAAAGGGAGTCTTCTGGTTTCTAGCCTGGTGCTGGCATTAAACTTTTTTGTGAAAATATTTTTATTTTTGAAAAAATGCAAAGATTTAAAACTTACATTCTTTGATAAATAGGTAAGTGAGTGTTAAGATTACAGTATGTCCACTGAATAGAAAATCTCCACATAAGATATGTGAGCCTGTTATAGACAGGCCACCTCCAGAAATTAGTTGCAAAATTCTCTGAACTTTAGCTTGAGAATCACCATTTAGCTAGAATTAAGTAAAAAACAGGAAACGTTATATTAAAGGGTACATTTGACAGGATAAAACATTTGAACACAAATTAACATTAAAATAATAAAATGCATAAAAATACAAAAAATAACTCATAACATTTTATAATATCTATGTAAAAATCAGCAAAGAGATTCACAACAATTAAAAGTCAATGGAGCATCATTATTATACGAAGCAAACCACTTGGATCCTTGGCAGACAAGTTTCAGCTTGGGACACAGTGTAGAAACTGTACTGGTCATAAGGTCTTCAGTCCATAGCATCCTTCTCTGGTTGGCTAGAATAAGGGGAGGCACTGTCTTACAATGAATCTCCTCCTTTCTAAAAGAAAGTTGGTAAGGAAGGGGAAATCTACTTGTAGACCTTTAATTTGTACTGTCTCAGAATTCTCTTTTCACTTCAGTTTTCATTAATACCGGTAGTTACATAAAATTGCTGAGGGAGGCCATCAGTAGAGATTAAGCCTGGTGTCATCAGTAGGATGATAATACCTAGTTAGACATCTCAATTCTGGGATGCATCAGCAGTATGAAAATTCTGACCCAGATGTGCCTGCTGATCCCAGAGAAATATTATTTTTCACTCTGAACTGAATTTTATTTCCCATAATTTGGTGTTCCTCTTAATTCAGAGTTTCTTCTCACTAAGCAGATGGCACCTGTGGTTAAGACAGCTTTTGTACAGCTACATTTTGTGCATCAATTGTGGCATCATGGATCAAGACTCACAGTCACTCATGCCCTAGTCACTCGCTATTCGAAATACTGAAATGAACTGTCCCTGAAGTACAGAAGGTACATCTGGTACATAAAATGGCATCCTAGACTGTGATGGGGTTTTCCTGATTTACCTGAGGGATTCCACTGCTTCAAGAACTGTATTGGTTGACAATTAGCTTTCACGTGCAATTCATAGTGCTGGTTGTCACTTTTAAGGCTCAACATGGCTTTGGCCCTAGTTACCTAAGACTGCCTTCTCCTATATTCATTTGTCAATCTGATCAGATCTAATACGGTCAACTCCCTCCTGGTTATTATCTTTAGAAAACGGCCATCTGAGATGGCCTTGGAAGCTGGCTGATAGCTTTCCCCCTTTTCCTTGAATCTCCCTCCAAGTAGAGATTTCAAAGCCTCACCATCCCCCCATAGCTGTCAAAATGTATCTGTTCCATCTTGTATAGGCAGAGGGGATGCTTTGACTGGAACTGAGATTTGTGAACACATGGCTTTTGCTTTCTCAATTTTTAATATTTTGATTTTGCCATTTAAAAATGTGTATAGAGGTGTCAGGTCTTTCCTGAAAGTCTTCCAGATTGGGAAGCATACAAGTGAAGTAGCATAATGATATATATGAAACTATTACAACTACATGCTAATATATTTACCTTTGGAGCACACTGAAAATGCATTCCAGGTACAGGTAAAGTGGTGACATACATGGTAATGCACCGATAGAGGTACAAAGTTCCCAATATAAAAAAGAATCTTCGTCCTACTATTGATCTGAAATATATATAAACACAAATATATTGAGGTAAGAATTCTGAGGTATAATGCTAGCAGTACACCTCATGCCTATGAAAAAAGGTTGTTACAACAGCAGTTATAACACAGTGGAATAAAATTTATAAAAAATATGAAGAATCACTTCCTGTTCCAAAGTTACATTTGATTATATTAGTTTCAGAAGTGTGAGAAAAAAAATCTACAATAGTACCTTTCTTCTATATTTAGCTGGTGGCTATGAAAATCATAACATTGTACCTCTTTTGCACAACACAATCTTAGACATTACAGTAAAATAAAATGATATCTGACCGTTTCATGGTAGAATTTTGGCTTGTCAAAAGTTACAGCATGCATACTTAGCATAGGCTTAGCTTTGAAATAACACACACATACAAAAAACCTACTAGTCCTACATTTATAATTTTCTACTCTAATGGAGCAAGTCCCTGAATGAGCTATTTCAATAGTATTATTAGGTACCCTATCTCCCCAAAATATTGAAATGAAAACTAAATCACCTTGCTTGAACCAATGAATCTGTTGGATAGGGTGAAACAGGGAAGTATTTTCATTTAGGGACCATGACATAAGCATGCATGAACTATGAATTATCCTCACTTTCTTTAAAGGTAACAGTATAATGCTACTACCAGTAAAAACTATACAGCATCAAGTTCTACCATAGTCTGTCAACGCAGCTGAAATCACATTTAGTTAATTCAAATAATTTGTACTCTTATAAGAATTCAACTTACATAAAAGCCATTCCAGATTGTATTATTAATATATATCTTAATGTAGAAACAAGAGTTATTTACAACATATCACTTAGCAATATGTTTTTATTTCTAAACATACACTTGCATACATATCCATAATGTTTGCTCTCTCCCAGGGTAGTAAACAAGAAATACAAAATGCAGAATGAAAGTAAGAAACATGAAAGCAAAGAAATTATAGGCATGAGATAAGGAAAAGAAATATAGATAAATCCATTCAACAACTATCAATTAAGGGATGAGGTGCCTCAGAGGCTAAGACACTAAGGTCGTCTATCAGAAAGGTTGGCAGTTCAGCGGTTTGAATCCCTAGCACTCTGTAATGGTGTGAGCTCCCGTTTCTTTTCTTTCTTTCTTTTTTTTTTCTGTAAATTTTATTTGAGTTTTCACAAAGAAATACAAATAAAACACCTTTTTTGAAAGTAGTGTGATCCCGGGTTACATTTCTTTGTACAGACACAAATTCAATTTCATGCTCATTTTTATGTTCAATTCCATATCTTATTACTGTTTTACATTTTCTACACAGCTTCTCCCCTCTTTTAATTTTCTTGATGTTATTTTAATTTTCTTGATGTTATTTTAATTATCTCCTCTCGATTCAAATTCTTATATTTATACTTTTTGTCTGTCCTGTTTCTATTTCATATTATCTTTTCTCATTAAACAAAGTTTTTCCTGTAGTTGCTGATTGGAGTATGACACCTTTATATATTTTAATTGTATCAATTTAAACTCTTATTTAAGCTTCAATATATACCTTAAATTTTAACATTCAATATAATACATAGCTTTAATTCGGATTCTGCTTGGTACATTCTTAAAATACATACTATATTCTTAAAAAAAAAAGGATTATAAATATATGTAGTTAAAACAACATATTCCATTCCAATTCAATTATATCATTAATATTAATATTCATTAAAATCTTAACTTCTTGAACATTACTTTTCCGTGAAATATCATACTTCTATGGGAACAGTTATAATTTTTTCCATAATTAACTTCCTCCCCTTCACTTATATTTTATAAAACATTAACTAATTAAAATGTTCCCATCCCTTCCTAATTCAATTCTCTCATTTATTTTATTTCATTTATAAACAAACATTTGACAAGATTACAATAGCTATTTTATCCCTCATTTTAATCATACATTGTTTCCAATTTTCTAAAATTATTTCTAATGCTAATATAACAATACAACCTTATGTACCTTTACAGAATCCCTTTTTCAGTTAAATGTTCACCCATTATCTCTAAATAGGGCGTTTCTCTACATCTTGTTTCTGTCCTTTATAACTTCTGTTCCTTTCCTTCTTCCCTCTCTTCTCTCTCCCCTTTTTACCCCCTTGTCTCTCTACCTGTTTCTCTCTTCTGTATTCCCCTCTTCTGTTGCTTTCCAATATTATACTTATTTTTTGAACTATTTTTCTTTTCTGTGGTTGGTTTTTTAAGTCTTAAATTCTCCATTCTCTTTCCCACCTTTCCTTTTTCTTCCCCACATAGAATTACTTATTCATTAAAGATGGCTTCTTTTTTTGTCCCAATCTTCTTGTTTTGCAGACGTTTCTTGTTGTTTCTCATAGTTCCAAATCACCATTTCTAAGAATTGAAAAATGAAGCCGAAAGAGCCTCTCTCTTCTTGTGCATCTTCTTTGTACTTTTTAAGTTCCATTTTCAATTCATCCAGAAGTAGTGCCATTATATAAATTTTTAAACAACCACTGGATTAATTTTAGTCATTCAAACGCAATAACCAAGAGTCCAATGATCACCAAATAATCCAAATACACGCAAGCTGTTTCTTTTTGCTTTTTTTTGCTTTCTCTTCCTGGGTTTCTACAATTTAGTTACTAAGTTTCAGTTAAAATGTATCTTTTAAAAGTCTTTTAAAGTTTTACTGTAGATTCCTTTTAATTCCAGGCAGTTTCCTCCCTTTTTCCAGATCTTGCCCTTTTATTCTTTTTCTCTCTTTCCCTGTTTATAAAAAAACTTTTTAATGTCCAGAAATCTTTATTATCCCTTTGACATTTTATTTTATTTTCAGCTTAATTGCCTGTTGATGTCAAAGCAGATTTTTTTCCCCCAATTTCTTATTTAAGTCTCTTGGTTGTCAGTATAGAGAAAGGGAGAAAAGGAAAAAAAAAAGCCAAACCTTTCCCTTTTCACTTTCCTTCACTGCATCCGACTCTTCTTTGGGAGCGATGTTATTTTTTTGTAAGTTTAAATTCCAGGGTACCTTAGTTGTTATTTTTGCAATTTAACCTGGTCAGCCAGAACTTTCACTTCTTATCTTCCTCCTGTACATTCTTTTCCAGTCGAGTTCTTCTTTGAGGTGGCCATTTCTGACCACCGCTGCAACTGCCTTCGGGAAAGGGAGTAATGGCCAGCTGAGGAGAAGAGATGCGGCTCTCCTCAACCCCACTGGCAATCTACCCACTCTTCACCACCTCTACGGGGTGGCTTAGCCCCGAAACCAGCTGGCTCGGGGCGCTCCAGCAGCGAGCCCAAACCGAAACTGCACACGATCACGGATTTCTGTGTGTTGCCGAAGAGGCTCAAAACCAGAAGCCCTGAGCTCCCATTTCTTGTCCCAGCTTCTGTTAAACTAGCAGTTTGAAAGCATGTAAAAAAAAATAGGGACCACTTTGGTGGGAAAATAACAGCGTTCTGTGCACGTTCAGTATTTAGTCATTTATTTATTTTTGTCAATTGCTTACAAGATAATAGGTATAAGTAAAAACATAGTTATGAATACATGGATACATATAAGAAAAATAAAAAATAAAAAAAATTGTTTCCATCCTGTCCACACCTTGCTTCATACATTCTCTCTCTTTTTTCTTTAAACTTTCTATCTTTATTTTTGATTGCCTCATCAACTTCAACAAACACAATACTCCTGGCTTTCTATTTTCCCCTGCTGGATTATACTTCTTCCTTCATATATTTGTCTGGCGTTCAGTCCTAATTCATTATAAGACCAACCTACCACGAAGTACTGCTTTCAAAGTATTCATTTCTATATTCCATTTAATCCCCATTCATTCTTTTTTATGCATTTTATTAACATTTTAACACAGAATAAAAACTAACAAGAACTAATATCTGTATTTAGAATAAAAAAGGAAACATTTAAAATAGAAGAAAAAAACAAAAGTAGAGGCATAGAAATCAAAGAAAAAATTATAAAGATATATAATATATAACCTCTTACTCTAAGGTTACAACATTTTATACATTTAACTATAAGCTATTATTTTTATTCTAATGAAAATTAGATATCATTCATAATGTCATTTTTTTCTATTTACCACAAAAAATCAATAAGGGTTTAGCATTAAATTTAGACAATGTCCTAGTTCTAATTAAAGTAGTCAGTTTGACCATTTCAACAAGTTTCATCATTTTCACTATCCATTTAATATATATATTGTGGGTAAAGACAATTTTTTTCACATATAATAGTCTTCCTGCAATTGTCATATATAAAAATGAAGCTCCATAATTGTTTCTAGCTGGTTATACATCCAAATCTTTAGTCTCAATTATATATGACCTTCTCTCCTTTTTTTCACATACACTTAGATCTCTTTTCCCCACTGCATTCATGTTTCTATGTAATACTGTTATGACACTGATATAACAAAGTGAGTACTACTGTGTTATTTCTGCATTCTTTCACAAACATTCCAACAGATCACAAATTATCTGTTCCCTTTCTGCTAGCATTTCCCCATCTTATCATTTCTTCACTCATTTTACTTCTTATTTACTAGGATACACAAATTCATCTTTCTGCTCTACATTTTTGCCAATTATGTGTAACTCACAATTGTTCATTGAATCTTCCTTGTGAAACATAATTACATTCATCTTCAGTACGTTAATGTTTAGATCTGTGCTCCTTGTTGCATCTTACAGTCTAACATTCATAACAAATTATCTTAGTTTGCAGTTAAAACAATACAGCATAATCTACATACAAAAGTACATTATCCATCCAAACATCCATGCCTCCAACCAAGTTACCTCAAATTACCCTCCAAGCATTTCTTATATATCTATACATAAAGAGCAATACACATCCAATAAACATTCCACTTATATTACTCTTATCATGTGGTGGCACAGTGGTTAGAATACAGTATTGCAGGCTAATTCAGCTCACTATTAGGAGCCGTTAGATTCTGACCAACTCAAAGTTGATTCAGCCTTCCATCCTTCTGAGGTTGGTAGAATGAGGACCCAAATTTTGGGAGGTAATATGCTGACTCTGTAAACTGCTTAGAGAGGGCTAGTGAAGTATTATGAAACTGTATATAAGTCTAAGTGCTGCTGCTATTCAGTACTTCAAGCCTACTGATATTATTATATGTTTTTTCTAAATCAACAAACATAAAAATCTTTTTCACAGGTACATATTTCTCAGTGAACAACTTGAGAGCAAAATGTTTGCATTATATCCTCATGCCACAAACCCATACTGCACTTGTCAAATTTTACTGTCACCTCTTGTAACTCAATCAAAACATTACCAAAGTCTTTACTTTAAAAAAATATTTTTGCATTTATTCTTACTCTGTACAAGGAGAAAAGTAATGGCATTCTACCCAGCATCAAAGATAGATGCAGTTTTCATGTATGATAAACAATTTACACAATCATTCCTTAAGCAAATCACACCCACATTTTAACATGTTCCAGTTACAGCATATGCCCAGGATTATTGAAATTCAGATGGCATGCTAGTTTAAACCATTATCATTTCCACAATCATCATATCTTTATTTTCACCACTGCCATTTTCAACGTACTCCCAGCATTTACAATATGTTTTTCATCAAATATTTTGGAACAAACTTTTATATAATTTGCCTCAATCCCATTCTTCATCATAATTATTTTTTCAATACTGATCTGTTAACTTCCTCGAGCATTACCTCATTTCAGTTTGATCTGAAATTATTTCATCATTTTTATTTTTCTCTTATTCTAATTTTTTGTAGCAATAACGTTTTTCATTCACAGCCTATATTTTATTTTGTCATTCTAACTAAAGCACTTTCCTATAATCATTCTATTTTCACTCTCTTCTCTCTTACTTCTTGTCTTTCCAAATGATCTATTTCTTGGTCATTAAACTAGTCACTACACTTGTCAAACAAACCACAGTTGTAAGAATGAGCCATTTTATCCAATGGGCATTTTAGCCATTAAATAGTATAAAAACGCAATCACAAGACTGTGGGATTCTGAAACCAGTTGTAAATGCAAATTGGCTGCCCAGCACCCACAAATGATTATATTACTATAGGGGTGATGCTGCAATCATAACATCAAGGATTTTTAAAAATTCTATGTAATTTAGAACAGTCATAAATCGAGGGCTACCTGTAGATAATTTTCATTCAGATCTATTACAAACTTCCCCTTTCTCTTAGCTTCACATACCCACAATTTTTCCTTTTATTTTCTTCTGCTTATTCTTTTCTTCATTCCTATTATCATTTTTTTACATTCCAAGTCACAATTTGCTATATGACATAAGCATCATAAATAGCTAGACAGATATTGATCTCTGCCATTCATTTTGGCTTCTGCAGATTAAGGTTTTATTTGATATGTTATATCTATATAAATTTCTCCATCATACAAGTGAATAAATAAATAAAATCCCCAAACTTACTTTGGTAAGCATAGTATCAGCACATTTTATCCAGCATTCCACCAATACACGCAAACCCTAATTTTACCCAAATCTGTTAATCTTATTCTGTGCAAATTACAATTCATAATCTACAAATTACCTAGCCAGCTAGCATATATTGTCCACATCTCTCCAACTTGAAGGTATTGGCTGTATTTTGACATTCAGAATGCAGACTTTTTATTTCTATGATTGCATTATTGCAATTGCAAAAATCTTTATTAGCATTTCAAATCTATTGATTTTAACACACCTGTAGGTCATCATATACTGCATTTTAAAACATCTAAAGTTTTCAGTTTCCATAATAAGAAAAAATAAAAACAAAAAAAACCTACTTACTTGTATTTAAGAAACAGCCATTGGATTATCCATATTCCAACAAGGATAATTCCATTTATTTCTGATACAGAAAAAGCCCATTCCACACGATCAATATAATCAAAAAATTTATCTGGCAATGGAGGGCTGAGCTCCTTGGGAGGCACCCTCTCATGTACCACTGTGATCATGACAGTTGTTAAAACTAAATTGAAGACAGCATATACAAAGGCAATGCCCGTTTTCCACCATTCCAAAGGAAACTTGTTTCTAGATTCAGCGGGCATGGAAATTTGTATGTATTCTGGATAATTTTTAGCACCTTTTCGCAAACCATTGGATAAACTCTTTGGTTTGTTGCTGCCATTCTTGTTTTCATCACTAACAGTCAGAGCAGGTCGAGCATAACCATTGGAAGTTTCACTGGTCTGGCCTTCCATATGTTCTTCAAGCTTTGCTGTCTCTATGGTATCCATCAGGTTTAATATGTGTGATTAATGGATTCTAGTTTGATTTCCAAAAATATCTTCCACTTCTTCTTTAAGAAAGTCTTCCACATCCACTTTCACGCACTTTTATTCTTTTGACAAAGCATGCAGAAACTGTAGGTCCCACTTTGAGCTACAGCTTTGATTCTTGGAAGATTTTTCTTTTAAGGATCATCAACATGCTACCTGAAATTACATTTAGCATACAATAATTAGAACTGTTAGACATACGTATACCCACATATAGATCATTTTGCACTATAAAAGATATATAATAAAAAAGAAATATAATAAAAAAGAAATATAATAAAAAAGAGCAGTGAATTGTGAATTTAGGAGGATTCCTTGGTTCAATTAACAGTTTTCATAAAAATTTGGACAATCTGGGTTGAAGTCTCTTTGGAGTTACAGACACAAATTAACCAAATAATATTTGATGTACTAAGCTAAAATGTGGCTTGACTGTTTTTGATCTAGCATGTTGATTTTTTGTAAACCATAATTTAGGGCTTATTATTTGTGCAAAAGCAGCCAACTGTTGCTTAGTCAGTAAAATACTGTATGATTAAACTTAGCTTTATTGTTTTATGTGAACCCAGGCAACATACGGATTGCACTATAAGAGAACCTGGACTCATCCTTTGGCCAAAAAAATATAACCCCCATCCACCCCCGCACCCTTTAATCAATAGAAATACCAGTCTCTTGTACATTTCCTGCATTAGGACTGAACAAAGAGGGGGGGAACCCATTAGATAAACAAAAGTCATCAACTGCCATTTGTTGTTATTCTGTGGAATACAGAAAAGGTTTGTTTAAAAAAACCAGAAGAGAGGTGTATAGATTTGCACTTTCATACATGCTAAAATAATGTGTTTGTATAAATGGTAAAACATGGCATTAATTTAGAGTAAATTAATATTTACCATATTAAATACCCCCCTTAGACTTGTTTGAAGAATGCTCCAGTCTTCATGCTCACTACATGGGGGAGGGGGGAGAGAATTATCATGAATAATCTATAGTAAGCAAGCAGTAAAAAGAATAGGGACTACCTGAATGTTCTAGTCACTATCACTTTATAATACTTAACTTGACTCATATCTATTTTCATACCAATGTACAGTTACTTCAGTAGTGGTAAATCTGTTTTACAAATGCTTTATGAAAAAAAAAATCAATAAAAATCCAGGTAACACAGAACATGCTAAAATTAAAGTCAAGTGAGAGAAAGTTGCTCTTTATAAAATAGGATTCTGTCAATGCCGGTATTAGCTCTGTGTGGGCATATAGTCTCCTCAAAGGAGCAAACTGACAATTTGAGGGTCCTCATGGACTCATGGCTCCTGCTTGAATAGCAAGTGGAGACTATGATTAGAAGGGTCTTTGTTTAGCTTCATTGGTATACCAATTACAACTTTACTTGGTTTAGGAAGAACCATTTATAATAACTCACTTTCTCATTACCACCAGGTTACACTACTGGAATATGCTTTCTGTTCTATATTAGCATACTTGAAATACCCTTTTCTGATTGGTCCACAAATACAGCAATATGATTGGTTTTTCAAGCAATGGTGATTGGTCAACAATTGCCGCCCTGTGATTGGTCCGCCTGAGCAGCGGGGAATTCAAGGAACCGTCATTGGCCACGAGTTGCGAACAGCCGCTATAAAAAAAGCTGCCGCGGCTCCACAGTTAGACTGATTCCAGGAACCGAATAAAGAGCTGAAAGGCACGCTGGTCTCCAATCTCTTTTTTCCTCCCGCAATCTAACACTTTCCATGGAACTGCCCTTAAACACTACTTGGAAATGGCAACTAGTCTAAAACAGGGCTTCCCAAATCTCCAGCTGGCAACTGGTATCAGACTGCGGCCCATTTGGAATGGGCTACACAAGTGGCAGGTGAGTGCGCTCATGTGTGCTGCTCCACTTGGAAAGGGAACTGCACACGTGAGCATGCTCACTTGCTGCTTGCACGGAACCATTCCTTCTGCCTCCAGTCTGCAAAGTTTGGGGGCTGCTGGTCTAGAACACAGCAATCTGTATGCTTGCTGTTTCTCGGCATTGGGTATACATAAAACCAATTCTGCAATCCCTGCACTGGTTGCCAATTGGTTTCTGGATACATTTATAAAGCTGATGCTGGCTGATAAGCTTGGCATCTGGGACAGCCTCTCCAAGCAGAATCATCCTGGCCCACTAATTTCTGCAGGGAGACACTTGTAATCCTACACTTTTAGAAGGAAAGGTGAGGGCAAGGCTAAGAAGCATTGTTTTTCCATGGTAGTGCTAATGTTTTAGAATCCCTTCTTTAGGGAGGCAGATCGTACCCTTTCAGCAGGTAGTCAGAAAAAACAAAAAAAATGGAAATCCAAAATAAAAAGGTGGATTCTCTATGGTTCAAAACATTAAGCATGCTCACACTATTGTGCCGCCTTTTTAGTTTTTCTTTGTTCTTGGGGTTTTA
The DNA here is from genome assembly GCA_015471245.1 of Laticauda colubrina. Lineage (NCBI taxonomy): Eukaryota > Metazoa > Chordata > Lepidosauria > Squamata > Elapidae > Laticauda > Laticauda colubrina. The sequence goes on from BLBF01000026.1 coordinate 19,052,262, forward strand.
TGTTATTATTTTTAATACAATGGTTGTTTTCACTTTTGTATATTAGAATAACAGAATAACAGATTTGGGAGAGACCTTGGAGGTATTATTTACTCTGTAACATGTTGAAAGTCATCATTTTGTGATAGGGTATAAATTTAAATAAATAAATATGGAAATGACTACTGTTACTTTGAATTGAATTTGTTATGTCCTCATATTGCATGGTAAAAATGATTTTTGCAAGCCTCTTTATATTTGTTGGCTTAATATACACAGATAGCATTTTTAAAAAGATGTTCAGGCATTAAAAAAATGGAACACAATTTCATTGTGCTTTTGTTTTGATCATAGGCTATTTTAGGACAAATGACTGATCTCCAAGTACAGCTTTCAAGACATTGGAGAATACATTCAGATCAAGGCAGAGAGAAGCCTTACCTCAAACCAAGCACTTTGCTTTGTACTATAATCCATAAACATTAGCCATAAATCATTGTTTCATTTTATAAGAGAAAAACAGTAAACTGATACAACTAATGATTGACACAAACCATTACAAGAGGAGTGTACATTCAGATCAAGAAATACTGGATGAAATGCTAAAGGCTAGAAACAGAATGGATTTCTTGCATGGTGTAGCTGCTTTCGTAATTCATGCTATACTTTGATACCCTCAACCTATATGTTTCTGGATAGGCTATCTGAACTGAAACATACATACCATATGTACAAACCCATTAAAGGTAGTCCTTGGTTAATAATGGCAATTGAGAATAGAAGTTCTGTCAATAAACAAAGTGCAATATCATGTGACCATACCACTCAGTATTTGCAGTTCTGGCAGTTCTGGTTTCTATTAAGCGAATCCCACAAAGTTAAGCAAATCTCATATAGTTGCCATTTGCAACCTCCTGCTGACTTCCCCATTGACTTTGCTTGTTTGAAGGGTCAGTGAAGGTTGCAAATGGGCATCACATCACTTTGGGATACTGCAATTTCATAATTACATGCTAGTCACTGAGCACCCAGATCACAATTATGTGACCGCAGGGCCTCGGTGATAGCTGCAACTATAAGAACTGGTTTCAGCACAATCATAAATTGAAACAGTCGCTGAATGAGTGGTTGTTAAACTAAACAGTATTCCGTTCTGATGTAAGCAACACTAGGCATGGCAGAAAAAGACATAATAATCCAAACAAATTTGTGGCATTAATGTAGCTGAAAATATTGTTAACATGATTTACACCAATGCAATCAGTATGTATGTTCATATTTTTGTATTCTTGCACACCAATCATGGTTCCATCATACCATTTCAATATAAATGAGAGTCAGCCAAATGATGAATTTGGGCCAGTCCCTCTTTCTTGGCCTGCCTTGAGTTATATAAAAAGAGGGAGGGGGGGATACAATAATGATTTTTTTTTGGTCATCATTTATTGTGCTTGAGATTGTGATTTTATTTTATTTCAAAATGACTGGCTTAGTTCAGTGTAATACTTGCTTTACAGCTGTCTTTTGCAGTATTCTTTTCAAATTTGGACACTGTCCTCTTTGTAAAAAAATTACCAGTCTACATGGACAGATTATCTATCTAGAATCTCTAATCTGTGCTCTCCAAGCAGAAATTAGGTGCCCAATCCAGCCATCTATTGAGCTGCCATGCTACCAGCCTCCGCTACCACAAAGATCCTCCAGGAAAAGGGCAGTATGGACAACCGTGGGATCTGTCAGGGTGAGAGCTCTGGGCCATAAACACAAAGCTTTTGCTGTGTCCCAGCATAACAGATACAGTGCCCTTGTTGACCTTAATAGGGACACTAAAGTGACAGGTCAAGGTAGTTGTGATAATGACAACTCAAATAAACCGGGGATCATGGTCCTAGAAGAACTTACTTTGGAAAGGAGGAAGTGTGAATCAGGTATTACGCACCAGACAAACAAGAAGAGCAAGGCATCCATAAAGAGAAGCCACCTTCTGGTTGGGGACTTAATTGTAAGGGATGTAAATTTAGGAAAGGATATGGAGGTTTTGAAATAGGTCAGGTGTCTGCCAGGTGCTACTGCCAGCAGAGACAAGAAGCACATTCTTAAAATAGTCAAGAATGACAGTAAGGATTGTGATGTTGATGCTATTATACATATTGGTACAAATGATCTGTCCCAGAAGGATGTATTGTCTGTTCAAAAAGTCTTCCAGAGCTTGGGGTATGAACTTAGTAATATGGGCTATAGGCTTATCTTTTCAGAGGTTCTACCACTATACAAAGAACAAAAAGGGAAAGGCCAGCAAGTAGTGGAGTTTAATGTGTGACTAAAGGAGTGTTGTAGAAAGGAAGGTTTTGGTTTTATTAGTCATGGTGTCTGCAGCTGGTCCAATGAAAAACTGTACAAAAGAGATGGTTTGCATCCATCAAAGAAAGAGATTGAGTTACTTGGCATTAAATTCACAGATTTCCTGGATAAACATTTAAAATGAACAGCGGGGACAGAGAATTAATGGATACAGAACATTTCTGTCCCCAGCAACCTAAAATTAATAAGGAAACCAGTGCATGCAAAATAGATGTTTGTGCAAGTAAGATGATCAACCTTGCTGTCAACTAAAACCAAGCATTTAATAGTCAGTGCCACACCATGAGCATTAATCAAACAGGTGGCAAGAAAGTAGCGGCAGGCAGGCACCACACAGGTTATGTAGACAGTAAACACAGGGTCAGACATAAAGATCTCAAGTGCCTATGTACAAATGCACAAAGTCTGGGGAACAAACAGGGTGAACTCAAACTACGAATACATGAAGGTAGATATGATATAGTTGGAATAACAGAAACTTGGTGGGATGAAACCCATGATTGGAACATACTGGTAGAAGGACACAAACTATTCAAAAAAACCCAGACCCCATCATAAAAGAGGAGGTAGAGTTGCACTGTATGGAAAGGACCACTATATTGCGACAGAAATGCATGAAACCAAAGATGAAAACCTCCTAGAATGCATATGGGTCAATATAAAAGGTAAAAAGAATAGCATGGCCATATGTGTATATTATAGGCCACCCAATCAAGCAGAAAAAATATATGTCCTTTTTGCCAAACAACAAACCTAAGCAGAAAACACACAACAATAGTAATGGGAGACTTCAATTATCCTGATATCAACTGAAAATTTAATTCTGCACCAAGTGAGAAATCAAATCAGTTCCTAACCAACCTAGCTGACAACTTTGTTGTCCAAAAGGTAGAGGGTGAAACTAGAGGGACAGCCATACTGGACTTAATTCTTCCAAACAGAGAAGAAGCGATAGAGGGAGTTGAAACTGAAGGAACTTTGGGTGAGAGTGACCATGTCATACTAGAATTCAACAAAACACGAACACAAGCAATAGAACATAATAACATCAGAGTCTTGGATTTTAAAAGAGCTGATTTCAATACACTCAGAGAGAACTTGGGAAAGATTCCATGGATGAAAATCCTAAAGGGGAAAACAACTCAAGAATCTTGGGAAACTGTGAAAAGTATGATCATAGAAGCCCAGACCAGCACAATACCATTGGGAAAGAAAAACAAGAAATCCAAGATGAAACCAGCATGGCTGCACAAAGATCTCTCTGGCAAATTGAAAGAAAAAAAGGACAAGTACAAAAAATGGAAAAGACGTACAACTAAGGCAGAATATCAGCAGATAGCCAGAGTCTTGCAGAGATGAAATTAGGATAGGAAAGGCTCAGAACAAATAAAGACTTGCAACAAAAGTCAAAGATAACAAAAAAAAGTATCTTCCAAAATATAAATAACAAGAAAAAAAATCAAGGAAACAGTTGGTCCACTAAAGAGAGAAGACGGCAAGGAAATAACAGGCAACAAAGAGAAAGCAGAAATGCTTAACTCATTCATCTCATTGGTCTTCAGGCAAAAAGAAACTATAGCTCAACCCACCAAAAACATAACTGTAAAAGACAGACCATAAATAAAAGTTAAAATAAGCAAAAAAATAGTAAGAGAACACCTGTCTGATCTTGATGAACACAAATCACCAGGGCCCGATAGATTACATCCCAGAGTTTTAAAGGAGCTGGCAGAGGTCATCTCAGAAACACTGCACCATATCTTTCAAAAATCCTGGAAAAGAGCTGATGTGGTTCCCATCTTCAAAAAAGGGAAAAAACCAGACCCAGGAAACTATAGACCAATCAGCCTAACATCAATACCTGGGAAGATACTGGAAAATAAAATAAAAAAACAGATCTGCCAACATCTAGAAACAAGTAAAGTAATAACTAGCAGTCAGCATGGTTTGTATGTTAAGAACAGATCATGGCAAACCAATCTTATTTCATTCTTCAACATAGTGACTAAATTAGCAGACCAGCAAAATACTGTGGACATAATATATTTAGATTTTAGCAAGGCATTCAACAAAGTAGACCACAACCTATTTCTTAGTGAGCTAGAAAAAAGTGGAATAGATAGCACCTACTTCTTAGTGAGCTAGAAAAAAGTGGAATAGATAGCACCACCACAAGATGGACTCACAACTGGCTGACAAACCGTACTCAACGAGTAGTCCTTAATGGGTCCAAGTCTACTTGGAGGGAAGTAAGCAGTGGGGTGCCACAAGGTTCCATCTTAGACCCAGTACTCTTCAATATCTTCTTTAACGACTTAGATGAGGGAATAGAAGGGGAACTTAGCAAATTTGCAGATGATACTAAGCTGGCAGGAATAGCTAACACCCAAGAAGATAGGCTCAAGATCCACATTGATCTTGACAGACCAGAACACTGGGCCATATATAACAAAATGAAATTCAATGTAGAGAAAAGTAAAGTCCTACATTTAGGCAAGAAAAACAAAAAGTACATATATAGACTTGTTGAAACCAGGCTCAATAGCAGTAACTGTGAGAGGGATCTTGGAGTCTTAGTGGACAACCAGATAAATATGAGCCAGCAGTGTGCAGCAGCAGCCAAAAAAAGCTTAATGCAATCCGAAATTGTATTAACAGAGGGATACAACCAAGATCAAGGGAAGTACTAATACCACTCTATAAAGCCTTAGTAAGACCACACCTGGAATACTGCATCCAGTTCTGTCACCACATTACAAAAAAGATGTTGAGACACTAGAAAAAGTAGAGAGAAGAGCAACCAGGATGATTAGGAGACTGGACACTAAAGCATATGAAGAACGGTTACAGGAACTGGGCTTGGCTCGTCTAGTAAAGAGAAGGACCAGGGAAGATATGATAGCAGTCTTCCAATATTTGAGGGGCTGCCACAGAGAAGAAGGGGTCAAGTTATTTTCTAAAGTGCCTGTAGGCCAGACAAGGAATAATGGATGGAAACTGAACAAGGAGAATTTAACCTGGAAATAAGGAGAAACTTTTTGACAATGAGAACAATCAACCAATGAAACAGCTTGCCCTCAGAAGTTGTGGGAGCGCCATCAGTTGAGACTTTCAAGAAGAGATTGGACTGCCATTTGTCAGAAATGGTGTAGGGTCTCCTGCTTGGGCGGGGGGGGGGGTTGGACTAGATAACCTACAAGATACCTTCCAACTCTGATTATCTGTTATCTATTTTATAAATTCTCATCTTTTTGAGGGTGCTAACCAATGGTGGGATTCAATTGTTTTTACCAGTTCTGTGGGCATGGCTTGGTGGGCGTGGCAGGGGAAGGATACTATAAAATCTCCATTCAGAGGTGGTATTTGCCAGTTCTCCAAACTACTCAAAATTTCTACCACTGCTTCTCTAGAACTGGTCAGAACCTACTGAATATCACCTCTGGTGCTAACAACTTTACCCAACAGCACTTTTTAAAATCTTTCCTCTTCTCTCAGTCAATCAACTCTATCTTCAAATATTTGTTTTGCATTTTGATCTTTATTCACTCTTTTTACATGATTAAACTACTACAATTAATTTCTTTTGTACTAGATACCCATTTTGTATTCATTCAGCATTCATTCAATACTCATTCATTCCTGACCCCGCCTGTTGTTTTGTCAACACACTTTTGCAATATCTAATTTCCTTTGCATTCAACTTTCATGTTTCTGCTGACTTAATTCTCATTTCCTTGTAGAAAAATGGGCAGAAACAAGCTGTTGTATACATTTTCACTTTAGACAAATATTCTTTTCTCAAAATATACTGTATTATTTATTCACTATCTTTTAAGCAAATACTGATATAAAATCATTTAGTTGTCCTGATTTACATGTCACATACAAACATATTATACAGGTTGGATACTATACAAACCACACTGGTATTTTAACATTAAAATACCATCTATACCTGGAGCTCTTCTATTTTTTAAGCATAAAGTATCTATTACTTTCTTCATTAATTGGTTATTGGATGCTAATATACTGTATACAACATGTTTCAAATTCTCTCTTTGACTGTCCACAATTATTCCCAAATGTACTAATTTTATTTCCTAATTTTTATTTTTTAAATTAATTTTGCATTGCAGGAGGATCCTTTTTTAGACTTTTTCACTCTGTTCCATTTTTTTTAATTTTTCTCAAAACACACTTCAACTCTGTTTTCTCTGCTTCTTTTAATGTTAACTGATCCTTGTGGCCATTGGTTACTTTTTATCAGTTTCTTTCTGTCAATAAAACTAATATAGTATATTTCTGTCATTTTCCTTTCTTATATCCAGTGTGCCATAAGCACAACCAAGGCTTGGTTTTACTCTAATCACATTAGTAGTATTCTACGTAAGTTAACATCTCCACCTAGAGACTATCATTCAAGTCAACATATTATCTAATGCATCCCATCAACTAGATGCTAAAAACAGAAAACATGTATCTTATATTAGTAAGCATAGTCTTACCTGGATGTTAATTTCAAAAGATGTTGCTGGTAATATTCTGCTCCATGACAGTTATTTTATTTCTCAAATCTTTTAGCACCTACAGAAAACCATTGAAAGAGAAGTTGAAAGAGATGTTAAGGGTGCACTAATATAATATGCAGAAAAGCTTTACTACTTTTAATTTAATATAGGTAAGGCAACTCATATTTTGTACCATTCTCTGGGCAGGATAATTTAGCTGCATGAAAATTAAAAGACAGCTTTTACTGTTTGTGTTTTTTCCCTCTTATAAAAGTGATGCGTGTCATCTAGAAAATACTGTGTTCCTTCTAAGGCATTCTTATATCTAGGACAGTAACTAGAGGCCTAAAATAGTTTTATTGCTGAAACTTCCTTCTGTCTGTAATGATGAAATAGCTGGGACAAACATCCCTGCAGCTGTTATAAATGACCTGGCTACCTGTTATAAACTGGCCTAGCTTGGAAATGATTTGGGAACTTCAGTTAGATTAAAACCAGTCAAATGAGTTGCCAATTGGGATTGGTTGATACGTATTATTATGATACGTATTATTATTGGTTGATACGCTTAGTCATCTGGCATGGGGTGAAAACTGTTTCTAGGCCTTATTCAAAATGCTGATACTAACTTCAAAGCCTTCAAATCTGAGGCCTACAGCTCCTCCTTTCATATTTACTGAAGATCTTCACTTAATATCTTCTCCAGATGCCCTCAACCGATGATGGTAACTGATGAGGCAAAGTGGGTATGATACAAAAGAAAGGCCTTTTCAGAGATGGTTGATAAATGCTGTACTAAGGAGCTCACCTGATGCCTACATTATTGTATTTTCACTGTCAAATTATCCTTTCTTTTCTCAATCATTGTAAGAACCATATAAGCATTTTAACAATTCAGTGTCTTATTACTATTTTATTATTATTTATTATTGTGATTTAATGCTGTATTTGTCCTATTACCTGTTATAATCTTGTCTGTTTTTTTTTAATGATTTACCAGGGTTTAAGATTGTTTTAATATTATATTTATGTAGTTTTACTTATAAAGTATTATATTTTATTATGCAACAATATTCAATAAATACATTAACAAATATGTTATGGATATCTTGTCAGACAGATTCTAAAACATTCAGCAAAGAAAAATATGCAGCTAAGAGGCCATCTAAGAAATAAATTGCTTTCATTTACTTTCTCTTTATTTTGCTTTAAATATATTGTTCTGTTTAGACCTTAATTCTTAACATTTTGTTGATTTTGTTTGTTCAATTTCTAAAATGTTTACAAAAGAACAGCATTCCAATTACATATTGATTCTGCTAAGGTGAAATCTTTTTTAAAAACTCAGTAAAATTAAACAGAAATGTGCAAGGAAGTTTTTCTAAGTGGTATTGGGTCTATGAAGATACACAATTACATATTCAAACAAAAAACATGTGCAGTGTTTGTTCATTGTTCATGTCCAAGCAGAAATGCTGTTTGCTCCTGATTACATTGAGCAATATTTTAAGAGAGTGTGCATTAAAAACATTTTGCCATATATTTGTCTTGTATTTTTAAATATACTGAGAATTGGAATGTATGTTTAATATTTAGAATTTCTGATATATATGAGTTGCTACTTTAGAAAAAAATATTCAGTTTTTTTTCTTATAGTTTTAATAATTCAATCTTAAATGGCACTGAGCTACATGATTATTTCTTGGCTACAGGGATCAGCATTGCAATAGTACCTAATTGAAAAATGAGAAAAGTTAGACTAATCATAATCATTAAAAGGAGGAGCATGAGCTGAGTAATATGTACTTTCATTTACTTCACCTAAAAAGTGAGTCAACAGCCAGTGAATGGAATAGTTGTCACTCACATGCTTGTTAAAGAAGTGGTGATGGAACTGTTTTTAGGATGTGTCACTTATATTTATTATTGTTATGGGAAGTTATCAAATCACCTTGGAATATATCACATTCCTATAAATTTCACAACAGCTAACATTCATTGCCAAGCACTTGCATTAATCACTTTTTATAAATAGATCAAAAAGAAGTACTATATGCTAGTACAGAGCGCTTAAGTGACACTTTTGTCCATTAAAATGTGGCAGAAGGGGACCAGATGCAAACATTCCCTTCTCCAGCTGTTTTTAAGAAGAGGAGCTGCATCTTCATTGTTAATATATTTAAAAGTTGGTAGAAGCTTGGTTCTTTAAGCAGATATTTGGGAATTAGGAATGCATTAGATACAAAACAAATATATGGGACTATTATTTATTTTCACTATGAATTAACTTTATAGATTGTATTGCTATTTAGTCTGACATACGTTATATATTTTATTATAGCATTAAATAACAAAGGTTGAGGTCACTAGCAAAGCAAGAACTAGAACTTTGTATCTTCCTCAACACGCAAGGTGGTAAAAGAGGAAGTAGAGAAGTAATATGGTAGTATAAATATAATCATGTGACCATATTCCTCAGTTTTTATGAGGAAACTGCCATGCACAACTTTGGGAAGAAACTTTCCTAGATCAATAGCTGCCTTGCAAAGGGCGAGGTTGGATATGCTGGTTCAGCATTGGGACCAAGAAGATACCAAAGGTCAGTTAGGGCAGCAGGAACCATGGAGTACAAGGCCCAAAAGGACCTAGTCATAGTCCCCCCCTCCAACTATGGATGGGGATTGAAGCGCCTCTGTGGTTGTAAATCAGGTGAGCTGTCAAGTGCTCACATTTTTATCATGTGATCGTGAGGATGCTGCAACAGCCATAACTTTGGGGGCTCCTCATAAGTCATCTTATTGAGCGCTATTGTAACTTCAAAAGTTACAATAAAAGTTTCTGAATGAATGGTCATTAGTCAAGCACTACCAGTAAGCCATTTATATTCACCTGAATGAAGTGCCATAAAAAGATCCATAATAAAATAAATTGCTTGTATGCTCAAAGATTAGGGATTAGCAATTACTAACTAAATGTATAAAAAGTGACATAAAAATATCTATAATAAAATAAATCACTTGTATGCTCAAAGATTAGGGAATAGCAATTATTAACTAAATGTATAAAAAGATTATAAATTAGATACAAATAACCAATCTGTTTGCTGAATAATATAAGTAAAATCTACAACTGTCTGAATACAGTAAAACTAACTATAGTATACTGGATCTGAACAGACATGTTTTATGCTCGAGTAGTCTTGTGAGATGGACAGCGAACAAATTCAATAAATAAATAAAATTCTACTCTACAGCATAGCATGCAGCATGGGGAATGAATTAGGAACTGCAAAATAAACATATGAAAAAGAGTAAATAGTCATAAAGGAAAAACTGAGAAAGTTGAGGTTGGATGTAGCTGATTACAAAATACAGTACAATCTTTGAAGCAGTGTATGTGCTTGGTAGAAGCATGGATGATTTATAAGAACAGAAAACTACGGAAAGGGATAATAAATAATTTTGGTATAAACTAGACTGCTTTCTTATTTGTGTTTTGCTTTCTATACTTTGCATAACACTACTTATGGCAAAAGAAATATTGTAGGGTGTTTTATATTTGTCTGTGTGTAGGGGGTACAGTACTGGTACATATGGATGTCTAAGTGTGTATGTGTAAAAGAGAGAGAGAGACAGCAGTAGACATGAGGAAGAAATATATGAAGAATAAACCTGAAGAGTGTGCTATACATAGCACTCAATATTAACTCATTATCAAGAAATAGGTCTGAGAATAAATAAATACTTTTTCCTGCTTGTAAAAAAATGTATGAAAACTCCTATTCATATACCTGTACCACAGCTATCTAATTATTCTATTCTATAGAAAGGAAACTGATTCAAACAGGGTTTTTAAAAATAGAATTTCAAACCTGATAACTATCAATTCAAAGGACTAAATATTACAAAAAATATTAGAACCAGTCTTTCCAAAATTATTTGTATCTTGTCTTTCTATTCAAACTATATTTTTATAATATTACTGAAGACCAAGAAGAATCATGGTTTAGTTCTGTTTCAGGTTATATGTTTGTAATTGAATTGCTAGTTGTATTTGTTCTTGTACATCAGAAAAGTTAGTGTTGTTGGGAGTATTTTTAAATGAGAAATCTGAAAAGGAGGAGGGGAGACAAGGTGAAATTATCATAGTTTGACAAGGCCCAATAATATACAATATGCTCTTTAATAATTCTGGCAGAACCAACACCTGAAAGTCCTCAATTGCTGATTTCTTTTCAATTTTTAAAGAATACAAAAATTATGTTAAAGAACACAAGCAATAATAATTGGAATAATGAAGTTCTGTATTTCCACCATCTACTTATTTTTTCTGGTAAAAGTGTAGGAAAAGCAGAAAAACAAGAAAAAATCTTCTTTAAAAACCTGTACGTACTATAGTAAAACCAGAGGTGGTATTCAGAAGGTTCTGACCAGTTTTGGAGAACCGGTGACTGCCACCTCTGACTGCCCCCTCCCACCTATTCTCTGCCTTCTGATTGGCTGGGTCTTCTTTTGTTGTCCTATACAGGAGAATGGAGTTAGAAAGATGGGTGGGGCGGGAATGGGATTTTGCAGTAAACTTCCCCTGTCACGCCCACCAAGCTACACCCACCAAGCCACACCACGCCCACTAAGCCATGTCCACAGAACTGGTAGTAAATTTTTTGGAATCCCACCACTGAGTAAAACATTAGCAATTATACATAGTTTACACTGATTTATTAAACTTTTGGGGGATTAAAATATATCAAATAAATACAGACCAAGAAAAATTAAAGAAAAATCATTCCTTTTCCTATTGACCTTGTATTAGATGCCATTTCTTCTGAATCCTATACTCTTTGAAATGCCCCAGCTTCACAGCTTCCCTTAAAGTACATATACTCAGATCTGAGGTAATTCAGTTGGAATTGATTATGATGTCATCAGAATTCAGATGTATGGAAATTTTTATGTAGAACTATTGTTGAGTTGCCTAGTCTGGCTAGCAATTTAAAAAGTATTATAAATAAATATTTCCTACCATTTTATATTATTAATATGCTCAATTTCATTTTTGCCAAAAATATTTCACAATACCATCTATGCTCTTTTTTAGCCTTTGTTCCTTGAATTTTTCATAGTAACACTAAACCAAGTGGAAAAATAAAGCTTTTGAAATTTCAGCTCTTTCCTTATATGTCACTGTTCAAAACTGCTGTTTCTTGCAGAATAGAACTGATTCAATTTAAGAAGCAGATTATTTCTAAATAGAGGACCTTATGTTTAGTTCTGATCTTTCTAAAATATTTCTGAAATTCTAAAGAGCCACCACGAATTCACAATAAATACTTCATGTGAGATGAACAGGTATGTAAATTTGATTAATAAATTAAATAAACATTGAATTTGGGATAACTTAGTTTTATTATGAAAATATTCTTACTATTAGTATTATCTGTGTATCTTGGAACAAAGTACCATTCATAATTTACATGTAATATGAAACCACAATTCAACTTTATGTAGAGAAGTAGGTATATAGGCTACATAGAATCAGTTTCAACTGGAGTAGCAAAAAAAAAACCCTGGAAAGAACATACTATTTTAAAATGAGATTTTCAATAAAATTTGTTGGACTATATAATTAATAAAAATTATTTTAAAAATTATTTCCTTACACAATACTTTGGCTACTTGCAATGTTTTCAAGAATTTTCCTGAATATAAGGAATATGTACTTAAATATAAATTTGTATTGATTTCTATTCACTGGTAAGTATCTATTTACAAAATTCAAGATATGTAACCATTGCCATTTAAGTGGCTCACATTCCAACCTCGGAAGAATGGAAGCCTGAATCAGCCTTGAGCCTGGGGAGATTGCAGGCAGCCAGCAGTCAGCAGTATTGCATTCTACTTACTGTGCCACCATTTATTCAGATTGCAATGCAGGCTAATATATACACTATGCTCCCATGAGACAACTTCCCTAAAGTGAAATCCTTCCATCTGAAGTAGGAAAAATGATGCACTCCTGGATATTTAAAAATAACATGGTTACATTAGCTCAGGGAGTGAAAATTAGTAATTAAAAAAATCATGTTTCTGCTGGATCTTGAATCAGCAACATTTGCTTTGTAAAGCAAGTATTATCATCCTTCTGGCTACTACAGCTTTCACAGAAAAGGACTTGCAAAAATGGTAAAGAGTGTTTCTAAAATATAGCAGGAAAATTTGCCTAAGGTTGCAGTTATAATTAAATACAATGAATTCAAGGCAATGTCATCTATTGTTGCTCTCTAAAAATGATTATTGGTCCATTCTGCAACAGGACAACTGTCCACTTCCGATAAATGCCTGAAGGAATATCAGCCTTTAATAAAACTGATGGAGAAGATGCTCCAAAAGATATTAAGATATGAGGAATGCATGAATTAATTCAATAATTCCTATATCTGGGCAATTGAACTCAATGGTCTTATATATTAACTAAAAGACAGCAATTTCTAAACAACCGTACAAAAAAATTACATCATAATGTATGTGTTTTTCTTTAAGATGCCAAAGAACTATCCTATTTCTATTTTCAAATAAATGGTGAACCCAAGTAATTTACTGTGGCTCTTGCCAATGATTTTTCTTAGTTCCAGTGAAACACATTGCCTTTCAAGAATTCATATATTCGATTAGGGAGGCTAATAGGATGTTCTATAAAGCTTAATAGTTATTGAAATATTACTTCAGAGAAAACACAGTTCCAAAACTTTCATTTTCATTAGTAACAAACATTTGAAAATGTTATTCTGCCTGTAACTGAATTTCCTTGCATCGATCTAAATGGATGGTTTGCTTGGCATCACATCTTCTGTGAACCCAACCAATATAGTCTGTAACCCATGGTTTATAAATTAAGATGGCATGTCAACACAACCAAGTTTGGATTTCACATTTTTCCCCTATTAGCCCTGCTAACACTGATTATAAATGTCAGGAATTAGACCATAGATGGACTATGTACAAAATATATGTATATGTTAGTCATTGTGTTTAAATTATATTTAAAATTAAGGGAAATGGGAGGGGATGAAAGAAAATTAAGATGGCTGAAATCTTGTAGTTGCAGCTATCTAGACTGTTTTCACAATTCTCTAGCCCTGTTTGACAATCTTATTAATACACTTTCTCAAAAAGGTTTTACTTCTTGAAAATGGTAATTTACATAATTCAATACAAGATAGTGATATATACTGCACTGAACACAGGGACACAGGTTCTAGTTCAACCTTATCCTTGGTAAATCCAATAAGTGACTTTGGACCAGCTTTTTTCTCTCAGTCCAACCTATCTCAAAGAGTAATTGTTATGGGGAAAAATATATTTTTATGCAAGAATTTTAGCTCTAAAAGTAAAAAAAAATTATATTACTTGTATTGTACCCTTTCTTTTTTTGTTTATGCTGATCAATCATCAAATCTAATAAAATCTATGAGGAAACTAGGTATAAATGGACACAAATAAATATGCATTTGCCTCTTTTCTGTTTTCTGTTTATTCCTCGGTGTGTGTACATGTACAGGGATGATTTTGATGCTTCAGTATATTTTGAAACAATCCCTATTTCTGCACACCTGAAGTTCCAGTAAAACTAATTATATTGTATGCATTTCATTTAACTAAGTTTCAGAAATCTACCCTTAATAACCAATTCTACTGAATCTGCCCATAATTTTAAAACCAAAGAGATTCAGTGGATTTATTCCAAGGTAAATGCATGTATATTTATATCCTCAAAGATAATATACCAATAATCTGGTTACAATGTAAACATTTTAACTAATATTTGACTTACAGAAAACGATAACTGCAATTTAATTGCTCATCATTATTTATTACTGTTGTAGTGTTTCATGTGGAGCTAACTTAGTAGACCACCTGGAAGCTGCAGTGATCCAAAACACAATGAAATAAATACACCACATATAACACCACTATTTCACATGGTGCATTGGTTTTTAGTAGCCTACCTGGTACAATTCAAGATACTGGTTATCAGCTATACAGCAATTCATGGCATAGGGTCAGATTATTTATGGGACCATCTACCTCCAAATGATTGACTGATCCACCATATCTAGCACAGTAGGCATATTATGAGTCCTATTCAGATAGACACTAGCATTAGTGGGACTAATCTTATTAGAAAAAGGGATAATATTAATCAGAAGCCAAGTACTAACATCTATATCTCCACCTTCACCATGCCTGCCTCCAACACTATTTCAGCATTTAAAATATAACAAGATACATAATATTTTTAGAAACTGTACAAGTTTCCAGGAAGAAATCAGAAAAAGAGTCCAAGTGTACTCCATATGGAAGTTGTGCCATTGATAGGCAGCCACCATTCACATTTTGCAACCAAAGAGCTGAGTTCAATTCAACAAGCAATCCAACTGTGGTAAATATGAGATCAAAATGCAAATCAGTTAGTCACTGGCAACCAGCCACTTCAACTTATTCCACAAAGTAGTATTTTTATACCAAAACATTAAATCATGGATGATATAGTAACACTCTCCAATTTTTCTTTATGGCTTCACCTTTTAGCAAAAGTCCTGGAAGACCTGGCTCTGCTGATTGCCCTGGGGATTCAGTGGAGGAGTACTACATGAGAGATGGCTATTAGACTGACCCCACTTCCCCTCCCCGTGCATCCTACTGCCCCTGCCATCTTTTAATTTATACTGCTATACTTTCATTATTTCCAATGTCTTATTATTTTTCTATAATGTTTACATATTTTAATTAAACATTCTAATGTAAGCTGCCCAGGGATTGGTGACAAATAAATGTAATAATAAATGTGACTTCTCTTCAAAATTTTGTCAGCTTTATGTCCTAAACATCTGACTTTTTGAAAATCTCCCAAATATTTATTACCAAAATGTCTTGTCTTATTAAGGAATAAAGTAGGAAATTCAGATTAAGACTTTTTGGCTTTAGATCTTTTTACTTGCAAAAAAGACAATAGAGAGAAACTGAGAACACACTTAGGAATTCTTGATGAATCAGATTTCAAAAGAATTTCAGTGGATCATGATCGAAGCCACTGATTTTTACTATTTTAAGTAAAAAAGTTGTTTTTATCAAATCCAAAAGCTTTTTCTGTGCACATAAATAAGTAACATTTATTAAGTGTAAATTCTACAATAAGATGCAGTCAGCACAATTCTTTTAGATGTATTAGTGAAATAATGACCTGACTGCCTGCCTGCCTACCTCCTCTCTCACACGTTCTTCTCACTTAACAATCATAATTGGGGGTGATATAATTCTTAATGTTGCTAAATATCAATGGTATAAGCAAAAACTCATGCCATTATGCTGATTTAGGAGTAGCAAGTCTCGTTGCAATCTTTACGAGAATAATGTGTGATTCTTAAGCACAATATCACATGACTTTGACTTGAGACTTGCTGGCTTCCCCACTGACTTCATTTGTTGGAAGCTAGCAGAGAAGATTGTAAATGGTGACCATGAGATGATTCAATCATAATTGTGCACCAGTTGCCAAGCACCCAAATTGCAGTTGTATGACCATGGGGATGCTGTGATGGTCAGAACTTCAAGGACAAGTGCTATCATTCAGTGCTGTTGTAACTGAATAATCGCAGATATATTACTATATTCTTTAAAGACTCAAGGCCAAGGAAGGTTTCATTATTGCCCAAATGATCAAACACATATCAATAAAGCGATATTAACAAAATTCTAACAACTATCTTACTTTTACTCTTTAAATCATACAAGATAACCATACAATCTTTATATGGAAAAAAGGAAAGGATAGAATGTTGTAATGTTATTTATAAACAGCAAAATTTAGGTTGTTCAGCATGATGGCTGCACTCAATCATTAGGATTTAGTATCATTAAGTGCAAATCAGGATAGTATGGCTTGCTTAACAAATCATGCACACAGATCTTCACTTTGTATCATATTTAAACTCATTTATCATTAATCTAAACTGATCAACAGACCTTGAGTCCAATAATTACTTTTGCCTGGAAGCATAAAACATTTGTGTATTTGTAAATTTATTCTAAAAATAATCCTGATCCTTAAAACTGTACTTCACTATTCTTTTACAGCAATACCTGTGTTCCATTGGAGTACCTAGATCATACTTTTAAAACTAGAGCTCCCCATGTCTTTTCATGAATTCTTTTCATGACTTATTTTCCAACAGAAATTAGTTTGCACTGTATATTCAGAGAGAAAGGTTTAGACATGACAAAATGTCTCTGAAGTAAAAAGGCAGACTTATGTGAAAAAATGAGCTAAAAAACTGTAAAATCAGATGCCTTATTTGAAAATAGGAGGGTTTCCTCAAATATAAACATAGAATTGCTTTTCATCTGATTTTATACATACTCAGAGGTTTCCAGAGTTCAATAGTAAGCTTGAAAATGATTCCAGTCTAAGACTCAGTTTGTAGTTAAACAGCAATAGGCAATATAATTAAATAGCTTTCTGAACAGATGCAGCTCTGAGGAAACAGTAGTTTATCTGTGTTGCAGAAACTTTCTTATCAATGCCTGTTTCAGTTCCTAAATAAATTGCAGAGCATCTGCTGGGACAGTACTGTCTGTGATTCTTAATGCCTTTTGAAATAATCTGGGACAGTAGTGTCCATGGTACAATAATCCTCCTAACAGGCTGAGATCTTAAAGACAGCAGCATCTCTGTTAAGAGTCATCCTCCAAGTCATCCTCCCAGCATCTGCTTAGCATACAGCAGTACTGTATCCATATTAAAATGAAGTGTCACGTATTCCACATTCATATAGTGTTCACAAATATCTGTATTTACCACATAACTATCTACTTAAACCAGAAACCTTTTCTATAAATAATCTGCAAATAAAATCAATAAAATAAAAGAAACTAAAGGCCAATTAAGAAATTGAAGTGTAGGTAAAAGCATAAATCAGTTTAAAGAAAATAATGTTTGATTTTAAGACATCAGTACCCCTACAGTCAAATAATACTGAACTATATAATTAGCAACTATATAATGAAATATAGTCAGAAATATACTCAGAAATATAGTACGATGGGGGAATTTCTTTTAAAACTATAATATAGCTCATGAATACTTCCAATCCAGCAAATTAAAGCCCACCAGATTAGAAAATTCTTTTGTTTATTGTATGGCATATACAGAGGCCATACAATCACTGATATACAAATTTAAATAAAGTGTCAACACACATATATACATTAGCATACGCACACACACACGTGTGTGTTAAATCCATTATTAAGTGATGTAGTTATAAAGTGCAACATCATGTGACTTTACCTCTTAGCCACCCTCACTGCCTTGCACATCAAGACTTCTGTCATCTTTCACCATCTTCTTTGTCCCGCTGCTAATAAGATGTGCCTACCCTGGCCTTTCACAAGGCAGCTGCTGGCCACATGAGGCCATCTTCCCCAAGGAAATTGCTGAAAGCAACTTGGGAAAGTAAGCCTTGTGTGGCCAGCAGTTGCCTCACAAAGGGCCAGGGCAGGGATGCCTCATCAGCAGTTGAAGCAAGGCGACAGTGAAAATCATCTAGGGCAGCAAGGGCCACAGTATGCATAGAGCCAAAATATCATATAGACAGGGGACAGTTAGGCCAATACAGCCTGTACAGTCATAAGTGTGAGTGGGCTGCTAAGTGCCTGAATTTTGTTCATGTGACTGCAGGGGTACTATAACGGTCATAGCTTTTAGGACTGGTCATTACTCCTTTCAGCACTGCCATTATTTCAAATGATCTTTGAACAAATGATGGTAAATTGAGACTACCTTCAGTTATTGGATGGAAGAACATCAAGATACAAGAGGGCAGGCAAACTGAAAAACATCTAAGATGGTAACAAACTACTTCCATATTGTTGCCAGGAAAAAAAAAATGTGGCTCTATCCATATAATTACAAGTTATATACTAGTACTGAGTTCAACTTGACATTTATTCTAATTATAAAATAGTTATTTTTGTAAATTTGTTGTTTCCTTGCTTTATATCAGTGAATAGGACATTATAATAACTTATGAACAAACTGTTATCAAGTTTATCTCTGATATATTAAAATCCAGAGCATCAGGTGGCGGCTTACAATCTACAAATATAACTCTGGTGATTTATAAAAGATTAGCAAGATTTTTAAAAATAATCAAGCTGTTTATTCTATTTCCCACTAAATAAGGAACTAAATGAGAATGCTTGATTGATAACAAGGAAGTATTTACATGAAAAAAACATTTCTGCACTTGGTTGTGATACTAAATGCACATTCCTGGACTGAGAATTTTTGAGTGTTTGGTTATTTATTTTTTGCCTAAAATCCATTCATCTGAGCTACTCTTTTGCATCTTATTTCTACTTTGATGTCAGAATTCTTGGCAGAAAAGATGATCCTTTTCTTTATACTTCACATTTTCATTAGGTGCTGAAATAAATGAGTTTTAAAATTGTTAAAACTGTCAAGAAAAACAAATAGTATTGCTTAAGAATGAACATAATACTGGCTATTTAACGATTACAATGAAGTTTAGAATCAATTTTTGTGTTTTCAGAAAGTGATCCCATGCCAGAAACAATCACATGAAGCCTTAATTGATTTGATTTCATGTGTCAGCAGTTTTCTGCTGGCAACAGTTAATGAGTTATTCCTTAGGTAATTCATCTACTTTCTCTTTTTCCTGAATATATATTTTTAAGGGGGGAATGGAGAAACTACGTAAAGTTGGCATCACTATGCTTTCATTCTTTCTGAGCAATTGTTGCTGGCAGAACTAAAGCATTAGAGTGTCTACTTGGCCGCTGTATTCAAACCACTTATCCAGGAACATATCCATTTTTGTAACTATGATTGCTTTCAGTGGTTACACCTTTATGGGCTTCTTCTCATGTTACCCTTTCACAGACGTCAGATGACTTGTTTACATTGAGCCATGAATTTTGAAATGTGAATCAAATGAGGACATAATTGGATCCTACTTCCGCAACTGATGAGTTTTAAATTTCCTACTATAAAAATATTTTAGGAAATAGTGGGTTGGATATCTTCACTTCTGCTCATAAAAGGGTGCTATGTTTATTTCTGCATGATCTTTAGAATGAAATCTAAAGATATTTATACTTTGACAAACATTACAATTGTTACTGAATCTATTTCACAGATCAAATGCCATGTTTTTATATCATGCAATTAAATGGTTAAATTAAAAAATAATGACTAGAAGCATTAACAACATTGCACTGAATTGTTACAAACATATAACCACTATAGAAACTTTGTAGACTGGAACATCTATATCTACAAAGTAAGTACAAACTAAGGCAACAATAGTGCCTCTTTTGCAGCTATTTAAAAATATTTAAATGAGGTTAACAAAAGAATTAACAGCCAAAGTTAAACATCAAGAGTGTACCCAAGCTATTTTTAGTTTTTTAAAAATTCTATCTTCTGGGAATAGTCTGATAACACTTCAAGGTACATACTTCAAAATAACAGGAAACCTATTTGCTTTTATATATTTATTATTTTAGTGTTCTTCCTCATACAGCTGGTTTTATCACAGGCTGCAATTCTCCAGCCATTTCAAAGTACCATTTATTGACTGTCACAGTATGAATTATCTCCAAGTTCCTTTCTCAGATGCACACTATAGTACACTAAGTACATGTACTTGGAAAGTTGACTTCAGGCAAATAACATTTATCAAAAACCCATTGTCTGTGCTTTCCAGGTGTCTATCAAAGTCAAATCAATCTACAGAACATTCTAACAGCTAGAGTTTTCAATTATATTTTTTCTAACATGAAAATATAGTCATTTGTTTTTATTCTAGGGACACATGGTGATTTTCTAGGACCATTACATGTTCCAAATATGTCCATTATAAAAAAAAAAAAAAACCACAGGAATATGACAAACATTGCTATTAGTGCTTATATTTTAACAAACTAAAAATCAATGCTCACAATTACTCTTTCCTAATTGTCCTTTTACCATTAAAATATATACATTCTTCATTAGCTAAGATTTTGAAAATAAATGGAATGTTAAGATATGTCTTAGAACTGAATTAGTTCATAATAAATGAACAATTCTACCTATAAGAAATGTTTCCAAAGGAAATGTCTGTATTTAACTTTTTTCTAATATTTTCTACCAATAACATCAAAACAAGAAGTTTCTGGCTGTAGATAACAGTTTTGGAAGTTCCTTAATGAAAACATACTTGACAGTACTTCACAACTTTTAACCTAGACAGCAAATTGTCAAAAAAAAGTCTGAAAGCCCTCTTACACTGTATATTACAGCAGAAAAATGTTACAAACCTGCTCTCTGCCAATAACCTAAGAATTGCTCTTTGACTTTTTCTTTAAAGGGAAAACACACTGAGGAATTGAAGCATCATTTTTTTTCCTTATCCAGAACTCACCCTCTGGTTGACACATCAAGTTCTTGGACTTACCTCTTTCTTTTCTTTTTTTTCTTTTTTTTTCCTTTTGGTTATTAACGAAGCCAATCGTCTCCGAACAGGAACTCAAAGCCTTCCAACACCCAGCATGAACTAGTTCTATTTAGAGCTTCCAGGCTCTTTAGTACTTGCCGCTCCTTCTGGCTACAAACAGGGACACTCCTCTCTCTGGACTAATAGCCGCAAGGAGAAACAGCTAGAAGAAAGTTTGCCCACCCTCTGCCTTCCGCTCCCACTTTTTATCCCTCCCGTCACTTCTAGTCGGCGCACCTTTCCCTCCCCGCCTCTGGGGAATGCCGTATGGACCGTTAGGTCGGCCGTGCAACAGCTGGAAAGCTTTCCACTGCCTGAGAGCGGTTCCTGGAAGGAGGAGAGGAAGACAAGAGACGACAGGAGAGCAAGCCGTTCCTGTTTCTGAAGCCACTGTTGCGTTTCCAGCCAGCTTCATGCTCTTTGCTTGTCCCACCTCCCCTGTCTGCCACAGCCTTTTCCTGACATCATTCATTCTCTTACATTCAAACCCACGCCCACTCGATTTCCAAACAGTGACTCACTCCAGAGCGCTGCTGCTGCTGCTGCCGCTATTCGAAGGCTGGGCTTGAAAAACCGGTTAAAGACTGGATATTTATTTACTTTTATCAAAGAGGGGCGGGGGGAAAGCCCCGTTCTCACAGAAGAGTGGGGAGGGGGAAGATTTGACAAAGGTATTAAAATTAGGTCGAGTGGAAAAACTTCATTTTTTATTTTTTTTGGTGTGTAATTAACCATTCGAATTCGGGGAGAAAGATGGAGAAGCTGGTTTGCACAATTCTTTGCTCTTTGACAAGCCATCTTAAAGAGACAGAACCTCTTGGCATGAAATAGGGACAGAATTTGATCTTTACAATGCTGCTGCTCTTTTTCGGAAATTCTCTGTTCCTCACCATCCCACCTCAGGGTTCACCCGAGTCCCATGTATTCTCCCTGTCCTTCAAATTTCCTTAGCTACAAATATGTTTGTTACCATCAAAAGTCTGGAATAATTTAGCTGTCGGGCTCAGAAGATGTACCTAATGGCCATTTAGCTCCTGCTTGCAGAGATGTATTGAACAATTTGAACAATGCCCTTCCTCTAGCCTACATTTTTAATTATGGAATCCAAAAGAAAAGTGCATCACATGACAAACTGCTTAAAACAGAAATAATTACTATATTTGAAAGAAATTAAGGACACACTCCCAGGCATACTTACTTGAAAGTAAACCTCACTGAAGAGCAGAAGATAATTTAGGTAAGCTTGTATAAGACTCTGCATTTATTCAATTATTTTAGAAACGTGAGAATAGCATATATAGTAGAGGCAGTACATACAAATACTATTTTTTTATTTTGTTGGGGCTATTCTTGGGCTACAAATACTTAATAATAAATTAAGTTCTCACTGTTATTTTATCACCAGGCCCCTAAACCCATGTTTTCGAAGGTATAGAAATAGTGGTCCTTTATTTTAAAAAAAAGATGGAGCAATGTTAGAACAGAATAACAGAGTTGGAAGGGACTTTGGAAGTCTTCTAGTCCAACCCTCTGCTTTGGCAGGAAATCCTACACCACTTCAGACAAATGGTTGTTCAAACTCTTCTTTAAAACTTCCAATGTTGGAGCATTTACAACTTCTGGAGGCAAGTTGTTCCACTGATTAACTGTTTTAACTGTTGGGAAATTTCTTCTTAGTTCTAGGTTGCTTCTCTCCTTGATTCGTTTCCACCCATTGCTTCTTGTCCTGCCCTCAGGTGCTTTGGAGAATAGCTTGACTCCCTCTTCCTTGGGGCAACCCCTGAGATATTGGAAGACTGCTATCGTGTCCCCACTAGTCCTTTTCATTAAACTGGACATATCCAGTTATTACATCATTCTTCATATGTTTTAGCCTTCAGTCCCCTAATCATCTTTGTTGCTCTTCTCTACACTCTTTCTAGAGTCTCAGCATCTTTTTTTTATATATTGTGGCAACCAAAACTGGATACAGTATTCCAAGTGTGGCCTTGCCAAGACATTATAAAGTGGAATTTACACTACATGGGATCTTGATTCTATCCCTCTGTTAATGCAACCTAGAACTATGTTAGCTTTTTTGATAGCTGTAGCATACTGCTAGCTCATATTTAAATGATTTTCCACTAGGCCTCCAACATCCCTCTCACAGTTATGACATATGAGCAATGAAGAGAAACTGGCTAAATAAAACAACTGTGACAACTTTTGTAATGAAAAATGTTACCACTAACATATACACTTTAAAATTATAGCACAAACCTGGCATTCTAAAAATGGCTCAGCCATTCTGCACGGTTTATAACATACAGAACTACAGTTCAGTGCCTGAAACAGAAAAAAAAAATTAATGTAGTTCTTGGGTTTTAAGGACTGGAAATACCCACCCCTTGGTGGGGCATAGGCTCCTTTTACTGTGGCCTTCCAAGAATCATAGCTGGCTCTGGTTTGTCCTGCTGCACCAGCCATTGAGGCCAATGGATAGGCCCAGTACCAAGGGCCTGCTAGCAGAGGGCCAGGGCTTGTGCCTCACGGTTGCTAAGCAACCCCAGACAATTTGCCTCAACTGCCTTCCATCTGTAAGCTGAACAGGTGATTATAGCAGCTTGGGTCAGTTAGAGGAGAGCATTCTTTACCTGTCCTAAATAGCAAATCACCTTTCGGCTTCCTCAGGAGAAAGAGGGCCAGCTTTGAGCAGGGGATCTTCTTAATCATCAGGATAATTCAAACAAGTTCCAAGGAAGTGGCGGCTCATTTGGAAATAAACCTAACTCAACCAGTCACCTAAACTTTTAGATTTGATGCTGCTGGTTGTAGAAACAGTGTTTTTTATACAGGTAGTCCTTGATTTAGAGGCACAATTGAGCCCAAAATTTCTGTTGCTAAGCAAGACATTTTTTAAATGAATTTTGCATTTTATGACCTTTCTTGACACTGTTGTTAAGTGAGTCATTATAATTGTTAAGTTAGGGACATGGTCGTTAAGTGAATCTGGTTTCCCCATTTACTTTGCTTGTCAGAAGGTTGAAAAAGGTAAAAACATGACCCTGGGACATTGCAACTGTCATAAGTTCGTTGCCCATTGTGCAAATTTTGATCACATGACTATAGGGATGCTGATGCGGTTGTAAGGGTGAAAAATGGTCTTCAGTCATTTTTTCCAGTATCATCATAACTTTGAACTGTTGTAAGTCGAGAATTATCTGTGCAGGTAATCCTTATTTACTGACCTCAGTTGGGACTGGCAACTCCATCACTAAATGGCCCATCTTTAAAATGAAATGTCACATAATTATATGCTGATTTATGTACATCAATTCCAGCTGTGGCTGTGAAGCAAATAATTTGTCATTAAGTACAATGTCATGTGACCATTTGTGCTGGTTGTTTGGAAGTGCCTGATTCATGATCACATAACCGTGGAGATGCTGCAAGACCACAACTTTGAGGACCAGTCAGAAATCTCATTTTACAGTGTTATTGTAACTTTGAGTGGTTATATGTTGTAAACTATTCAATGTTGCCTCGCATTGCGAGATGACAGACATATAAATTTAATAAATGAATAAAATAAATTGGAACAGTCAGTATAGTCAGAAAGTGAGGACTAACTGTACTGCTTATTTTGCACATACTTAGTTGTGATAGCACAGACATGTTAAAAAACCAAATACATATCATATTTTGCACATACTTAGTTGTGGTAGTACAGACATGTTAAGAAACCAAATATATATCATGGCCTAAACTCTTTGCCTAATCTGCAGAGTATCAAGAGAATATTTAATTTGTATTTATTTTATATAATATGTGCAGATGCCCAACCTGTGTAACTCTGCTATTATATCCACGTTTCCCTGAAAATAAGACTGGCAATAGGGCTTATTTTGGAGGGAGATGTCTTATTTTTTCCTATGTACAGGAGGCCCATTTCTTCGGCTTGCTCACGGTGGGGCAGGAGGCCATGCAGTGCGCCAGTGCCAATGCCAAAAGGGAGGGTTAGAGCTGCCCTATGTGCACCGGATTATCTCAGGGTCCCTGAAGTCTGGCCATCCATCCCCCAACACCTGCCTCGCCTCATGGCCATGGCGCTAACATGCCTGCTCCATTGCAGCCATGAGCAAGCAGAAGAAGTGGACCAACAGCCACATGGGCTTCTGCTGTACATGGCTGGTGTTGTTGCCACTGCGAGGCAGGTGTTAGGGCATGGATGGCCTGGCTGCAGGGGCCCTGAGGTAAGCTGGTGCAGGGCGCGGGGGGCAGCTCCACACTCCTCTGCCTCACCTCATGGCCACGGCACCATAAGCAACCAAACAGAATGGTTAAGTAGGACTTATTTTAGGAGCAGGGCTTATATTAGGTGCACGTGAAAAAACATGCCAGGGCTTATTTTTGGGATAGGTCTTATTTTGGAGGGAACAGGGTGTTAAAGCACAGTGAATTAAGTAGCTGCAATGGCCCTTTAATTGCAAATTAAAAGAAGTTAATGGAAGTTACAAAAGTTGTTTGGAGTCAAGTATATAGGGAAAATTCTAACAGATACCATATGATGACAATGTTCATCAATTTCATTGATAGGCTTTAATATGGCTAATATGGACTGAGAGATATTAAATATATCCATTTAATTATTCAACAATAATGCACAATAAATTGTATTCTGACCACCATTTGTCTATCAGAAGGCTAGTTTGATCAATTGGAAAGGTTTTCTTTCCCTAAACAGCAATAATTTATTGTAATCATTTTTCTCCTCCCATTTAACTACTACACATTTAACTACACATCCCATGCTATTCTGTTGAATTTGTCCAAACTCTGGAAGCAGATTATGAAAAATAATTTCTGATAAGGATAATTGGGGGCTACTGATTACCCCTACCTCCAAAAAATTCCAATTATTTAGTGGTAAGAAGTTGCTTGTTTTTTCATAATATGAGGATTTTGATTGTCCTCCAAACAAATAATATCATTTCACTAAATAACATATACAATTGATAATTAGTATTAGAAATTTCATGTATAATTTTGAAAGAAAAAATTGTTATCAAGTTTTTTTTTTAAATTGTAGCTTGTCATCTTCCAAGCCAAGGAAAATAAATTGCTATTAAATTACCAGAATTTGTAATTAGTGCAAGTATCATACACCAGTGGAACATGAATCTTAATTAAAAGAGTGACCCTTATCAAGTTTTTAAAAACAAAACATATTTATTATACACAATCTTCTTCAATCTAAGTACACTGCTAAAAAATAAATAAAAGGAACACTTAAACAACACAATGTAACTCCAAGTCAATTACACTTTTGTGAAATCAAACTGTCCGCTTAGGCAGCAACACTAATTGACAATCAATTTCACATGCTGTTGTGCAAATGGAATAGACAACAGGTGGAAAGCATAGGCAGTTAGCAAGACATCCCCAATAAAGGAGTGGTTCTGCAGGCGGTGACCACAAACCACTTCGCGGTTCCTATGCTTTCTGGCTGATGGTTTGGTCACTTTTGAATGCTGGCAGTGCTTTCACTCTAGTGGTAGCATGAGACAGATTCTACAACCCACACAAGTGGCTCAGGTAGTGCAGCTCATCCAGGGTGGCACATCAATGTGAGCTGTGGCAAGAAGGTTTGCTGTGTCTGTCAGCATAGTGTACAGAGCATGGCTACCAGGAGACAGGCCAGTACATCAGGAGACGTGGAGGAGGCCGTAGGAGGGCAACAACTCAGCATCAGGACCGCTACCTTCCGCCTTTGTGCAAGGAGAGACAGGAGGAGCACTGCCCGAGCCCTGTAAAATGACCTCCAGCGGACTACAAATGTGCATGTGGCTGCTCAAACGGTCAGAAACAGATTCCATGAGGGTGGTATGAGGGCCCAACGTCCACAGGTGGGCATTGTGCTTACAGCCCAACACCGTGCAGAACGTTTGGCATTTGCCAGAAAACACCAAGATTGCCAAATTTGCCACTGGCTCCCTGTGCTCTTCACAGATGAAAGCAAGTTCACACTGAGCACATGTGACAGACGTGACAAGGTCTGGAGATGCCATGGAGAACGTTCTGCTGCCTGCAACAT
Source organism: Laticauda colubrina (assembly GCA_015471245.1). Taxonomy (NCBI): domain Eukaryota; kingdom Metazoa; phylum Chordata; class Lepidosauria; order Squamata; family Elapidae; genus Laticauda; species Laticauda colubrina. The sequence goes on from BLBF01000026.1 coordinate 19,079,740, forward strand.
CCTCCAGCATGACCAATTTGGCAGTGGGTCAGTAATGGTGTGGAGTGGCATTTCTTTAGGGAGCCGCACAGCCCTCCATGTGCTCTCCAGAGGGAGCCTGACTGCCTTTAGGTACCAAGATGAGATCCTCAGACCCCTTGTGAGACCATATGCTGGTGCAGTTGGCCTTGGGTTCCTCCTAATACAAGACAATGCTAGACCTCATGTGGCTGGAGTGTGTCAGCAGTTCCTGCAAGACGAAGGCATTGATGCTATGGACTGGCCCGCCAGTTCCCCAGACCTGAATCCAATTCAGCACATCTGGGACATCATGTCTCGCTCCATCCACCAATGCCACATTGCACTACAGACTGTCCAGGAATTGGGGGATGCTTTAGTCCAGGTGTGGGAGAAGATCATTCAGGAGACCATCCGTCACCTCATCAGGAGCATGCTCAGGCATTGTAGGGAGGTCATAGAGGCACATGGAGACCACACACACTACTAAGCCTCATTCTGACTTGTTTTAAGGACATTACATCAAAGTTGGATCAGCCTGTAGTGTTTTTTTCCACTTTAATTTTGAGTGTAACTCCAAATCCAGACCTCCATGGGTTGGTAAATTTGATTTCCATTGATAATTTTTGTGTGATTTTGTTGTCAGCACATTCAACTATGTAATGAACAAAGTATTTAATAAGAATATTTCATTCATTCAGATCTAGAATGTCTTATTTTTGTGTTCCCTTTATTTTTTTGAGCAGTGTATGTTTTCTCAATTTTTTCAAGATCAAACTTTTCTATTAGTCTGTACTGAAGAAAATTGAATTTATTTTTCTAAAGGCATTTCTTTTCTGAGATCAGAGTGGCATAATTGAAGCAATACTGTAAATGGATACAATCGGTGCTTTAAAGTTATGAAGACTTCCAGAAAGATATTAGACTGATCTTTGAATAAGCATCAAAATTAGAATGCAGGAAAAGTACCATGGTTTTTTGAGAATGAAATTAATAATCGTACTCTTGTGACTTCATTTTTGCATATAATTTTTTAGTTCAGAAAAATATCACAGAATGTAGCATTTTACATTACTTCTATTTGTAGAAGTTTCTGTTTGAATGTTTAACCAGACAATATCATACATTTTCACTTCAGGTATGGTTTCCGGCTTACAGAAACTCTCAATCCAGCATCTCAGTGATTAATGGACTTTTATCCTTTGAATAGTTTCATCACCTAAATACGTATTATTCCTACCCAACCCCACCTTAAAATAAGAAATGAATCAGAGGACAAAGACCATACAAGAAATCCCCATTATAGTTAACAACTTAATCCTCTTCCTTCCCTCCCCCTGCATTATTTCAAATTACTCTTTGCTCCTTTTTATCTGTTTATGATTTGCCTGCTAGAATCAGGAACTCAGTGAGGAGATTTTTCATATTTTTCCCAAGAACATTTTCCTCTTGGAAATACTATGTCAAAAGTAGATTTTGACTTCACTTCTCATTCTTCCTATTCTGGCCTAATTTATAAGTTAGTTTTCAGGATATCAGGATAGTACTTCAAAGGGGGTTTTAATGCTTAAGGCTGTATGATAATGTAACCTAAAAGGGCTATTTGTCATCTTTGTGAACTAGTCCAGGCAGGAAGCATGCTCAGAGGAACTAATTCAGTGGTGGGATTCAAATTTTTGTTACTGCTGGTTCTGCGGTCATGGCTTGGTGGGCGTGGCAGGGGAAGGGTACTGTAAAATCTCTAGTCAGAGGTGGTATTTACTGGTTCTCCTTAACTATTCAAAATTTCCATTACCAGTTCTCCAGAACTGGTCAGAACCTGCTGAATACCACCTCTGAACTAATTCTACTTTATTATAATTTTCAATTGCAAATATAACACATTTCTTCTATGTGGTCTTTGCAGTCCAAGAAACTAGGGAGGGTCTCTTCTGACATGTTTGCCATACCCACATTCGTTCGACAAGTTAAACTGTTTCTCTTCTGACTGTTTCACTGGCTGCGTGTTTTCCCCATATCTCCCAAGGTCATTCCCACATACTCCTATACTATGATGCAAGCATTCTGTGACTTTCATTCATATTTAGATTTCTTCACTTTTTTTCAACAATAAAGTACAAAGATTTTGCTTAAACTGTTCTGACCACCCTGCTTTCATTTAGGATATAAATAAAGTATGGTATGTCCATCACCATCACCATCTATATCTACCATCTTTGTCCAACAATACGTCCTCCTCCAATAGGAAGACTCACCATGTTTTATGGGCATAAAATCAAATTAAGCCCCTCCCCCCAAATTAAGGCCTATATTAAACATGTGAAATGGGGGGAAATGGCGGCGGGGGCTTGCTGTTAGAAAGTCCTTTTGTTGAATACCCGGATATGGTGCTGCCTGCGTTGACTTTGGCATTGTTGAGGCACTTCGTATCGTGAGACCTTCCTCCACCATTGCTTTCTCTTCTCCCTTGCTGCCACGGCGTTTAGAGCAATGCCGTGGCATTTGGCACAGCCACACACAGCCATCCAGGGCTCCTCCCTGCAACCAGAGCCCGGCGGAGAAACTCGGCTTCATGCGCTCCTGTTGCTGCTTTCCCTTTGCTTTCGAAGGTAAAGCCAATAATTTTATCATCCCACCAGGGCCACGCCAGAGCTGTACAGGCTGGACAAAGCCAGGAAAGCAAGCTGTGGGTGCACGCCCGCCTGCGAAGCAAAAGATCTGGGCTAACCTGAGCTTGGCTTCCTTCCCAAGTCCTTCTAGTGCAAACCCGAAGGGGCCACCAGGAGAGGCTGCCCAAGGCAGTGATAGCGCCCACCCATCCATGGACAGGGAGGCAAGGCAACTTGTCCTCCTCCTCCGAGGTGAGCCCTGCCAAGTCAGTGCCTCTGCCTGATGCCCGTTCCTCTCCAGTGTTTGGAACTACCGGCACATTTGGAGATGCACGGGGACGGGCTGGGCCAGGGGTGGAAAGGATGGGTGGCTTCAGGCTCTCTCCACCAGCCAGGGAAGCAGTGCTGCCATCACCTCGCCTCCCTGTCCGTGGACGGGTGGGCACTATCACTGCCTCGGGCAGCCTCTCCCGGTGGCCCCTTCGGGTTCGTGCTGGAGGGACTTGGGAAGGAAGCAAAGCTCAGGTTGGCCCGGCTTTTTTGCTTGGCAGGTGGGTGCTCACCTGCGGCTTGCTTTCCTGGCTCTGCCCAGCCCACACGGCTCTGGCGCAGCCCTGGCAGGATGAGCAGAGGGTCCGGTGGGGAGATGCTCACTGCCTTGGTGAGAGCTCTGCCACCAGGAAGGAGGGCCTGCCTGTCAGCTGCGCTGGGTGCCCCAGACAAAGCTCTTCACGCTCTGCCCGGTGCCAGGCAGCGATGGTGCCTGGGCGCTTCTCCCAGGGGACGATCCTACGCTGCGGCCCTGGGAGATTCACTTCCCCACGTGGGGTTGGGCTGCCCTCTTGGGCAGGGGAGGCTATGTTGTAGTAGGGCGTTGTTTTTAAAATAATTGGCTTTACCTTCAAAAGCAGCGACAGGAGTGCCTGAACCCGTGTGTCTCCGCCGGGCTCCGGTTGCAGGGAGGAATCCTGGCTGGCTGTGCATGGCTGCGCTAAACGCTGTGGCGTTGCTCTAATTGCCGTGGCAGCAAGGGAGAACAGAAAGTAATGGTGGAGGAAGGTCTCATGATACGAAGTGCCCCACCAACTCCGAGGTAAACATCCAAGCTGTCGCTGCCCGCCCACATGAGGATGCAAGGTGAGGGGAATTAAGTCACCCCCGAAAAGACGGCCTAGATGTTTTTTGGGGGGTCAAAAAAAAAAAAAGGATTGGCCTTATTATGTGAGAAACACGGTATATCCACATATACTTGCGCATGTATGTCATATATTTAAATTATGAGGTTGCCTAATTCTTCCTGCTAATATTGTGCTGGTAATGACTTATAAAGTCATCCATGGAAGAGAAGTATTTTTGCCAATGGCACCCAGTCTGTGGAACATAATCAGAAGAACAAATTGGGCCAAACTTGCTGGCTTTTTGTAAGACCCTGATGACAAGTTTTGCAAATGGTCAAAAGGAGTGTGGTAAAACCAGTGAAGTGACTGTATTGATTGTTTTGACAAAAGGCCTGGAGTGCTTTCTGTGAGATGCATGGCTATACATATTTGATAGATAGATAGGTAAATAGGTAGATAAAACTAATTCTTGCTTTTTAACTATTGTATAAGTATATATATTCATATATAATTGTTAGACATCTAAGTCATATAAAATATTAATGAAAAAAGACATAATTGCAACACTGAAAGAAAAAGACATATAATTTAAATCTAAATAACACTAACCATATATTTGTCTTATTAATGTGTTTATGATGAAAATATTTTCTGTTGGAGTGAGATGAAAAAAGCTAACTGACGTCTTCCCTATCAGATAAATAATTAGTGATAATTATGATAATACAGTAATTAATTGCATTGTGTGATAATTAATGACAATACAATAACAGCAAGAAAAGAAACAAGTGATAATTAGGCACAGTAAAACAGATAAAAAAGAAAAAAATAGTATGCCTTTAAAAATATCCCTTTGATGAACTGAGTGATCATTCTATATTTAATTATGAATAAGGAATTTTGTTAAAAATTTTAAGTACTGCTTTAAAAAAGTTTATAACTTATATTATCTGTACATATAATGATATTCTTAAATACAACTTTAATTATTCATGATCTATTTGTCCTTCATCAATCTGACTTGGTAGGAGACGGAATATAGCTTTCTCTCCTTCATCTAAGACGCTTCAAAGGACAGATAAGCATAAAGGAGACCAGAATATCAATCAAAAGATAAAACCTCAGTATACAATCTCAATATACAGTACAAATGTTAAATATGAATTAAGGACCTGAAGGAAATTTATTATTTCCCCAAACACATTATGTCCAAATAAACTGCATTTCCCTACAGTGGTCAAGAAATACATGGCACTGGTGGCTCAGTAGTTAGAATGCACTATTGCAGAATAACTCTGCCTACAGCCTGGAGTTTGATCGTGACGGGCTCAAGATTGACTCATCCTTCCAACATTGGTAAAATGAGGACCAAGATTGTTGGGGCAATATGTTGACTCTGTAAACTGCTTAGAGAGGGCTGTAAAGCACTGTGAGTTATATTAAGTGCTATTACTAGGGTAGACAGGAAGATGATAGATGACTTTTTGCCCGTTCAGTTCTGTAATACAAAAGGAAAATCCAGTGTTGAAAAGAAGTTTGTTGAACAAACACTGCACTTCTCAATTAGATGTTTCCTTTGCTACTAAAATATCATCTATAGCTGTACATATGAAACATTATGTATTGATCAGAATAGGCAAGTTTATTTAGCCTATACTTATATCAACTACAGTAAATTTAGATCCTCTATCCAAAATATTGTATGCCATATCTTGTATTATGCAGAAAAATCAAAGAAGTACAATTACGTTAAAAGGAAAATAATGTGTCTTTATTTGGACAAGGCTATAAAAACTTTAACATGGTTCTGATGAGTGCTGGACATTCACAATGATATAAGTCCAATAGGAATTGAAGGAATTGAAGACTTAAACTGTTTACATATTGCTGTTGTTATAATAAATTAAAGGGAATGCTATAAAGCACTGTGCATTGTCAAACAATTTAGTCAGCCTTCTGTAATCTAGAGCTTTCAAGAAGCATTGAACTTCAAATTCTAGTTTCTGTTGAGAGAGAACCAGCCATTCATTTAAGAGAAAAGAATGTTTGTAAAGCACTTATCTTTCTGGTTTGTTCCTCCCAAGCAGTGCTTCCAAGTCTCTCTAAAATCTATAAAGAAGACCCAAAGGATTTTTACTAAATTAGATTGTAGTGCTGAAAAAAAGGGACACCTCCCATGAAATGGTTCCATCATGAGTGCAGCTTTATCCACAGTGTTGTTTATGTCCACTGAGGGGGATCCTTTTCTGATCTACATGCCAGCTAAACCTTTCAAATGGATCTCATTACTCTGTGTAGGATTGAAGAAGGCATATTAAGTTATTGCTTGGGATATTGTATAGCAGGGGTCTTCAAATGTGACAGCTTTAAGACTTATGGACTTCAATTCTCATAATTCCTCCTCCAGTCATGTTAGCTTGGGAATTCTGGGAGTTGAAGTCTACAAGTCTTAAACTTGCCAAGTTTGAAGACTCTTGTAGAGAATGGAAAAATCAGAGGTGGTATTCAGCAGGTTATGACCAGTTCTGGAGAACCGGCGGCAGAAATTTTGAGTAGTTCAGTGAACCATCAAATACCACCTCTGATTGGCCACACCCCCATCTATTCTCTGCCTGGGTCTTCATTTGTTGCCCTGCACAGGAGAACGGAGCTGGAAAGCAGGTTAGTGGGGTAGGGAAGGAATGGGATTTTGTAGTAACCTTCCCCCAGGATTGGGGAGGAAATATGGATTTTACAGTAACCTTCCTCTGCCATGCCCTCCAAGCCATGCTACACCCACCAAGCCACATCCACAGAACCAGTAGTAAAATTTTTTTGAATCCGATCATAGGGAAAAAAATGTAGCTCAGAACCAAATTGTGTTCTTATTCCCTCTTATGTTGTATACTGAATTGCCTGTAAGAATAAAATCAAAGAACCATAGAGAAATTGAGATCAACCACAAGAGGTTTATGTGTATCAGAATCTGAATCCAGTCAGATAGCTGGGTTCATGTAATATGCACAGTTAAAATGTACTTGGTTTATAGGTCACTGTGCTTGCCAAATCAAGTTAGTTAAAGCCCCTGTCCCACTGCACTTACAGATGCAAAGAGGATGTAAAACGTTAAAAAAAGCTTGCCATCCATTGGAAAACGCTATGCATCTGTTGTGTACTCACTGCATACATGTTTCAGACGCTCTGTCCCTCGAGCATCCGTCCACTGAGATTTCATCCGCGCAAGAAGTTTTGAGCTGCACAAAATTTTGTGAGATGAACTTTCCGCCGCGATGTACATCCGTGACATATATGGGAAACAAATGTTCTATGTCCGTTATCATCCGTTAAACGTCCGCTGTATCCTCTCTGCATCCTCTGGCCACCCCCTCAACTCACATCCGCTGCAGCTGAAAACGGAAAGAGGGAGGAAATGAAAGGTGCACAGAACGTCTACACAGTGTCAGTAGCACGGAAATAGAAAGGATGTAAGTGTATGCATCTCGTATATAAAGGATTAAAACGGACAAAACGTTTGTATCTGGGATGTATCTTGGATATTTAGGATGTCTGCAGTATGTCTAGAGTATGTAGAAGGACACCTAGCGGACTACCGATATTTCCGATAAAAAGAGGGAGAAAATCAGATCTCAGGATGAGTCCAGCAGCCGTGGTGTACAGACCTCTTCACCCTTGGTCTTGGTCTTCCTCATCATCAATTGTTCTCCACCATGGATCATGACACCATCCATATGATAGCTGCGATCATTCATCACCAGAACCAAAACCTGTTCAGACTGTTTCACCTTTTATACAGAAGGAGAAGGAGACATCCAAGAGCTGTGTAGGTCCGAGGATGGATTGTGAGAAGAATGGAGTTTGGACTGTATGACCAGTTGATGGTGGAGCTGAGGAATGAAGACACTCATGCATTCCATCACTTCATGAGGATGCCACCAGCCATGTTTGACGAACTTGTAGAGCATCTGAGACCCAGGTTGACCAAGCCTAGCACCAACTTCCGTCCCAACCTGGACCCTGGACTGAAGATGGCACTGACTCTGCGGCACCTGGCCTCTGGAACCACATACAGAAACATGCAGTATGCATGGAGGGTGCCACACAACAGCATCAGCAAAGTGGTCAGAGAAGTGGTGCAGGCCATCATCGAAGAATACATGGAGGAGCTCCTCAAGTGCCCCACCATTGAACAAGGCTGGAGGAAACTTGCAGAAGAGTGGTCTCAGAGGTGGAACTTTCCCCACACCATTGGAGCCATAGATGGGAAGCACGTGGCCTACAAAGCTCCAGCCAACTCAGGGTCCACTTATTTCAACTACAAGGGCTTCTTTAGTGTCATCCTCTTTGCCATGGTTGATGCTGTCTACAAGTTCATCTACATTGATGCTTCAGACAACGGGTCAGCTTCAGATGGCCAGGTATACAACGCTAGTGACCTCAAGGATGGGCTGGAATGCAACCTCATCATGGGTTTTCCAGATCCAGACCCCCTACCCAATGACACACAAGATGTGCCCTACTTCATCATTGGTGATGGCACCTTTTCCCTCAGAACCTACCTCATGAAGCCGTACAGTTCAAGATACCTCACCCGTGAAGAGAGGATCTTCAACCACAGGCTGTCCGGGGCAAGACGGGTGGTGGAGAATGCCCTTGGCATCCTGTCCAACAGGTTCCAGATACTTCTCACCACCATGCAGCATAACCCAGAGACTGTGAGGAGCATTGTGGAAGCTGCATTCTGCACAATCTCATGTGCACCCGCTACCCAGTGTTGCAGAACAGACTTGTGGACCATCAACAAGGGAATGGGGACATGGAGCCTGGTGAATGGAGGCAAGGACTAAACCTGATAGACACTGTGGATGTGCAAGGCCCCAACAGAGCTTCACGTGAAGGGAAGAAGCAGCACAACCTCCTGAAACACTGGTGCAACTCCCCAGCTGGAGCAGTGGAGTGGCAAGACAGGATGATAGATGGTTAATGGATGCTTCCTTGAGCCTATCTCATCACACTGATGAGATTGTGCCATGTATGTTGAGTGGTCCTACAATGAATAGGGCATTAATAAAGAGATTTGTTTATTTCAAAATGTGTTGATCAATGAATAAATTGTTATTGATAAAAAAGGTCCATATGTCCCATTATGCTTGCACTGGAGGTTTATCTATCCCACAACTATCCTTATCTATCCCACAAGCATGCAAAGGCTTAATCATTTGTTGAAAGTTTTCACCAACACTTTACTAAGGTAAAAAAATGAACCAACTGTCTTAAGCAAAGATAACCTTTATTAACTGTCTTAGGTAAACTTTATGACTTTATTAAAAAAGCAAAATGAACCAAGTAAAGTGTCTTAAGCAAAGATAAAGTGAACAAGTAAACAACTCAGTCTCTGACACTATTCTCATGTCCATGGTCATGTCCATGGTCTCAGCTGTTAAGCAGGCAGGGACTGTGAAGGTGGCTGTGGCTTGAGTGCTGGTGTGAGGCGCCGTTGGGGTGCTTGGCCCCGAGAGTACAACAGGGGATGGTGTGTTCAGGAAGCTGTCCGAGAGCTGACTCAGTCCCGTGAGGTTGAGAGGCCCCTCATCAAGGACCTGAGATGAGAGGCCCAAGACTGATGACAGATTGTCCGTTGATGGGCTTGGCTGTGGGGTGGAGGAAGGAGGAGTGTAGTGGGGCTGTCTGGTCTGCAGCTGGATGAGGACTGGAGTCTGTGTGGCGTGCGATGAACCTGGGCCTAGACTGGGAAGGTCTGTTTTTGCTGTGGGAAGTCCTGGTAGTCGTAGCCTTGGTAGGTGAGGGGCTGTTGAAAGCTGTGGAAGGGCTGTGACATCACCTGGGGTGGAGGAGCAGACCTGGACTGGGTAGGAGCAGCTTCAGCTGGGCTTTGAGGGTTGTGCAGAAGTGTTGTTATCTTCTCCTTCATCACCTGGTACTGGGCCTTGGGCAGGTCCCTGAGGGTGTGGCTCACGTAGGTGATGAAGGTGTGGCGGCCTGAGGATCCTCTGTCCAAGTGGACCAGCTGAGAGAGAAGTTCTGTGCTGGTCTTCATTGTGTCCCTGATTTCCAACAGGACACTGTGGTTCTGGCCCTCCAGTCTGCCTCTCTGCCTGCATGGGGGTGCGTTGGCCTCTGGTGGCTGCTGCTTCTTCCTCCATTTGTGACAGGGGATCCTCCAAGTCCCTCGGCATGGGGAGTGCAGCTGTCGGGGGGGTCTCTGCTGTGGGGCCCTCTGAAAACACCTGCCTGGACAGGGTAGCTTGCTCCTGGCTGGAAGAGGACTGACTGTCTGTGCGCTGTCTGAGGGAGAGGGGTGTCAGAGGGGCTGCTCCTCAGTGGCGGATCTCACCCTCCAGGAAACTGCACTTGGCCATGATGTACATCTCCCGGTCAGTGAGCTTGACAGTGGCCTGCCCGGATTTCTTGAGGTGTAGCTTGCCATACCAGGTGTGCATGTGCTTTCACCATCCCAGGAGTACATCTGCAGTGTACCCCAGGCTCTCTGCCTTGTCTCTCCAAGCTGCCTGCTTCTTCTTGGTGTCGCGATAGTCTGTGGCCCTTTCTCCAGAGGTACTCATTCTCCCTCAGCCATTCCAGCACCTCATCCTCATGCTCCTCAGAAACGGTGTACTGTTTCCTCTCTCCCTTCTCCTTCCCTTGCTCTTCCTCCCTCTGGCAGGGGCTTCAGCAGGGCCTTCAGGGGCTGGAGCAGCAGGGCCTTCAGGGCCTGGAGCAGCAGGGCCTTCAGCAGCAGGGCTTTGAGGGCCTTGGGGCTGGTCCACAGCAGCAGCAGCAGCAGCAGCAGCAGCAGCAGCAGCAGCAGCAGGAGGAGGAGGAGGTTCAGAGTCAGTGCCAGGGGGTGGGATGCTGGTTCTATCCTTCTTGCCAGGGCTGGAACGATTAGGCACAGGCTTCCTCTTTTTCCCTGACTGACGAACCATGGTGTTCCTGCTAGATGTATGTGGCAGCACATCTTTCCCCTGAATGCTGACTGCATGCATGCTGCATCCTTTTATATCCGCGGAGCTGACACAATTCATACTCCCCGCTTGCGCAATGAACACTTTGCATCCGATATACATCCACATGGCATCCGCTTTGCTTTCTATAGGCGTCCGTGATGCATCCGCGTAATCCGTGATGCATCCGCCCCTTCCGCTATGCATCAGCTTCAGAATTCTCCCCTGGAACCCCTTTGGATGTGTCATCTGCTTCCATCCACTGTCATCCGCTAGGCTTCCTATGAACATCTGCTTAACATCCCCGCTACGTACTACCCACGTCCGTTCTTTTTCGTTCTGTTTATGCAAATTTTTGTCACTTTTTGGAGTGGATGACAATGGATGGAGCCACCCCCGAAATTTTGCTCGTCCGCTGTGTCCTTTATGCATACGTTTTGCATCCGTCGGCCAGTGGGACCTAGCCTTAAGTTTAGGTTTTATCCGATCATAGCTGTGGAACTCTGAATAACCATTAGTTGACAACAAAAATTTAAGACTTTTCTGCATGCCTTTCCTGCAATGCTTGAGAATTTAGGGACAACAACAGTAGTACTGTGGTTAGGTCATGCTTCAATGTTTTTGGTACACTTTGGCAAATGGGTTAATGCAGTAAACCATGATTCAATTTGGTTTAGTATTTGGTACAAACACATTCAGTGAGATGAATTCCTGTGGAATATTTACTGAGAGTTGTAGCTGTAATGTGTAAAACATTACACATAATTTATATTTGAAGAAAATAGCTAAAATTAGCAAACCTATTCACTTGCCTGTTTTACTCTTTAAATTCTCCATGATATTACCTCTGGTTGATTGCTTCCTTGAGCTGAGTCCTCCCATTTGTGCTCATATTTTAAATGCTCTGCAGTGAGTCCACTTGCTTTTTTCAAATGCACCAAAGGTAATGTTTTAGGTTGCTTTTTACTGAACAAAACCTTTGCTAGAGTTATGAATTTAAATTGTAAGCAGGTTGGACATTGTCTAAAGTTTTTGCCCTACAATTTTATTAAAGTATATATTTTTAAAAAATATAATGGAAGAACAATAATCAAATAGGCTAAAAATGAAATAATCCAGATTATGTTTAAACTGAATCTTGATGACAGCTAGCATCAGGTCTGGTTGGGCAAAGATTGGAACTCATGGACTTGGAATATTTATATTATCTGAGATTGCATAAATCTGTTTTTGTTTGTTTTGATAACACAAGCCAGAACTAAAAATCAGTAAAGTTTCATTTAAAATTCTGTTTTGTCTCAACCAGAAATGGAGGCTAGCCCAAATCAAAGCAGGATACTTAGTTTCAGAAAAGCTGGTTAAAAAGCCATGTGGAATTTGAGATAAAATGATGGTATATTCATTTCCATTAGCTAATTGTTTGCAAGTCTTTAAGTGACCTGGAATTCTGCCTTATCACAGTTGCTACCCAGAAAAAAATGTGTGAAGTAACTCCCCTGCGAAATTTAGTAGTGTTTTCTTGAGGACATGATTGTGAAAAGATACTGGGTATGAAGCTTGAACACACCTTGGCATTTAAGCCTCATGAGTTTAGGATGAATGCCTGTAGCGACCTTAAATGCTGCATGCTTCCATCTGAGACATGTTCTCTCAAGAACTGCAATCCTATTTCTGCTGGTATGTACTATAATGAGGCAGAATGAATCAGCAATGTGTAGCTGCTGAATGACAATTAAAAGTGAAATACAATATATTAATAATCAGTAATGTTTGAGGACAAAGGGAACCAAAGTTATTAACAAGCTTTTCAATCCTAACAACAAATGTACATACAATAGTAAAAAGCAGTGTTTGCACAAATCACAAAGCTGCAGAGCATATTAATAAGACTGCTTTGTCATTTTAACTCCTAATACACCCAGCTCTTTAATCACATTTTTCGTTTACCATGTTATCGAAAGCCAAAATGGTCATCAGAATATTTAAATACTATTATACCTTTGTATCCATTCTCTTTTATATGCTTTAGTAATGTAAATTAGAACATTTGTACATCTAAAAATATTTTGTCTGTTCAAACCCTACATTCAACAGGAAAACCAGATATCCAGGTCTGCCAATAATCAACATCTTGTACACAAAGAAGCAAGTACATTAACAGAATAATAACGACAACTTAACTGCAATGTATTGCCTTTTAATGGTGCTCAAAATCTGTTGCCTGAGGTAGCTATCATTTAATGTTTTTTTACATAACTAAAAGAGGAAATGTACATTATCTTAATAGTCGAAGCTCATTCCAACTATGTATGAATCTCCCATTATTATCTTAATGTATGCATTAACACTGGAATGCAAATCCATTTTTATCATTTCCAGATATAATTCAATATTGGACATCTATATTAGTTTTGAATTATATATCAAGAATCTTCCAGCTGTTCACGGGATGTCTGTGCTATGGAAACATATGTTGTACTTTAAAAATAAGTCATCCAACTATTAATATATTTTATGTAATTTAAGAATCAATGATATATTATGCTCATTTGCAGCAAATGAAATTATACATAAATACCTAATGACTGAATAAATACTTTTACTCATTTTTTAAAAATCCAGAAAAACAATTTGATGTAATATCTTCAGAATAACAACAGTGGCAACAAAAACTTTTATAAAAGTCTTGGAACACAGTAAAAACAATCAGTTTTATTGCATCATATAAGTTTTCCTGAATTTCAGAGTGATAAAACTGGTTTGCCTTCAAGGTAACACAGAACTCTTAACAATTTTGCTGTAAAATACAAATAAAGGAGAAACTGAAAGAATAATAAAACATAAAAGGTCACATTTACAGATGTTCATTTTCTTAGCAATACTATTTTGATCATAGTTGTGACTAGTACTATAACAAAAGATATATACATGTAAAAATATATCAGAGTATTAAAAAATATTTTGCCAAGATACTAGGATCATTACACAGTGAAATGTTTCACTTTATTTGGATAGATATATTTTTTTTATTTATTAAATTTCTATGCCACCTATCTAACTAGTATAGCAACTCTGGGCAGCTATAGAAGACCAGGAGGCAGAAATAATTAATTATAAATAATATAATAATAAAAACTATAGAAATGGAAAATGGAAAATGTTAGATACTCTAAAACCAAAATTTCTTCTATCTTATGGCTGATGTTATAAGATTATCTTGAGGGACCCTTGGTTAATACCAAGAAACTGTTAAAATATCTGTGTAAACTATGGGTATTGTATTATAGGGTTGGTCTTTAAATTAGTATACTTGAGGTCAAACTATGTATTTCTACTTATCCATATTCTATTTTTTTTTAAAGTAAATGGATTGACTGCCAAATTCACACAACTTTACAAATACTTTTGGTACCTAATTAAGATTGTGATATTTTCCTAATTTATAAATCCGGTTGGAATAGAAACAGAAAAAAATGATAGCAGTGGTCCATCCAGTCTGTCCTTTGAGGGTTTTTGTTATCTTGCTTGTTTTGCTTTTTGTTTTCTTTTTAATTAATTATTTTAATTATTATTATGTTTAATTTTATTTTATTTGAACTTTTGTTGGATGATGGACAAGTATTTAACCTAATGTCAAGCATGGGAAAATCAGGGAGTTCAGGTAGTTCAAATACACTTTGATGGTATTTGGGAGGCATATTTAAATACATTGACCTTTTGTAATTGTTTTTGTTTGCTTTGTTGAACAATTCTTAGAAAATTAAGAGATACTAATCAGTAAACTTGTGGTTGGCATATGCACACAAACTTCTGCTTGGCATATGCATACGCACACACACACTTTGAATGTCTTTCTTAATTCCATAAATAGAATTAGGTGTGTAAGACAGCTAATGTACTTTTCCATAACAGGTAATGTTTTGATTTCTTTTTAATAGCCTTGATGTGGCGGTGTGTAACAACATGCTATTCAGTTAACATATTTTCCTCTCTTTACAGAATACATGTCTTAAAATATATGCCTAGCACAGCAATAAGATTGTAACCCAGTGTGTTAGATTTCATCAACATTGTTCACAGATGGGATTACTGGAGTTGAATTTCATCACAAATGAAAGGTACCAGATTGAAAAAAATGCATATACCTGCTATAACTACCATAGTTATAGTGGCTGAGATTTATAGCTTTTATAGTTCGATACAACTGGAAAGTACCAGATTGGAGAGCTGAATGAAGTATAATGGCTTTGTTTTCATGTCATCATTAAGGTACCGGTAATATCTGATACAACTCAATTCATCCTTGCAGTGGTGAGGTTAAAGAGATAGGAATTCATATATACTTTGAAGGAGTATTTGTATTCTACTTACAGTTTATAATTTCAGTGTAGAGAATGAAAGTAATGGATTCTGCAGAAGTAACTTTGAGGATATTTATAAAAATTGGCATTGAAACCTTTTATTGATCTTGGATGGGATGTTTTATAAAAAGAACACAAATCATCCATTTTAAAATAAACAAGACTGTGGAAAAGTTCATGAGAATATTTGTATGAGCACCAAAATATCTGAATGCAAGTCTGATGTAACATACGATGTGTCATGCTAAATGTTTATTCTTTCTTAGTGTGTGTGTTTAGCTTTCCTCGGGTATTATCCTATGTCATTGTAGTGTTGTTAAAGTTGTAGCAACGTTTCAGCAGAATCTCATCTGCCATCATCAGGCTTCTGTATGGATGTGTGTCTCACAGCTTCTGGTTTCAAATTCGAGGCTGGTCCATTCTGATTGGCTAGGAGCCCGGGTCTGTGTTCACTGGACTTGGAGTTTGACTGATTGGTGTTTCTGGTTTCTTCTGTCTGTTTTGTGGCTTTGATTGGCTGGCAACACTCTGTTCTTGTGTTGGAGGCTTTCAGTGCAGTTTGGCTGCGTGTGAAAGAACGGCTGCTATTCATCAGCAAGCTAGGTTTCACCTGGGTGCCTGGTGGGGGGTGTTTGAGTTGGAGGCATCAGAGGGAGTCTGTCTGTGCTCAGGTGTTTGTCTGTTTTGTAGCATGGAGATCTTTCTATTTGAGAGTGCAGGTTTCCAAATGATTGACAGTCTGCTGGAATCATCTCTTCTATTCATGCTTTCAGGTCTTTTTTCAATCTCTATGGCTTCTCTGATGATTCTGTGGCTGGGGTTTTCTATAGTGGCCAGGGTTTTTGTGCCATTGAAGTTGATGTTGTGACCTGTGGTTTTCATGTGTTGGACTAGTGAGGAGGTGTGTTCCAGCTTTTTTACTGCATTTTTGTGTTCATCTAGGCGGGTACTTATTCTTCTATTGGTCTGTCCAATGTATGTGGCCGGGCATGATGTACAGGGAATTT
>BLBF01000026.1:19096193-19113248 GCA_015471245.1 Laticauda colubrina
ATGAGATTCTGCTGAAACGTTGCTACAACTTTAACAGAACTACAATGTGTGTGTGTGTGTGTGTGTGTGTGTGTGCTGTTTAGCTTCCTTCAGGTATTATCCCACGTCATTGTAGTGCTGGTAAAAAAACATATTTATATATATATATAAATTTATATAAATATATAAATTTGAAACCAGGAACTAACTCTATACAGAAGCCTGAGGATGGCAGATGAGATTCTGCTGAAACGTTGCTACAACTTTAACAGAACTACAATGACGTGGGATAATACCCGAAGGAAGCTAAACAGCACACATGTAAGTACCCGCGAAAGCCTAAGAAAACATACATACATACATACATACATACATATACATATAATATATATACACACACACACACACACACACACACACACACACTGCCCAGTTAAAATAATGTAATAATTTAGTCTAAAGCATTAAAACAGTAAAATCAATATAAAAATAACATAGCAGGATCCAATATCCTGGGATACGTATATTTGCCTTCATTAAAAATAATATAAAATGAAGAATGGTTACCAGAAAAAACTGATAGCAAAGAAACAATGATAGTAGAAGCAAACCTAGAATAAAAGTGAATACAGTGGTACCTTGGTACTTATCGTTAATTGGTTCCAGGAGGTGGGCTGAGTACAAAAAACAATGAGTACCAATCAAAGTTTTCCCATAAGCAATAATAGAGTCACATGGTAACCAATGCTGACAAGTTCTGACTTGTGCTTTGAGTACCAAACGAACAATAAGTACCAGTACAAAATTTTCATTTCAAAATGCCCTGAGCACCAAATTTAATGAGTTCCAAAGCAGTTGTTTACCAAGGTACCACTTTAACTGGCCTGGAGAGATATGGACTTGATACCGGCATTATGAAGATCATAATAGTTTGGAGAACCGGAAGTGGAAATTTTGAGTAGTTCAGAATACCCCTTTTGACTGGCCCCACCCCAATCTATTCTCTGCCTCCCGAGTCCCAACTGATTGTCTGGGTCTTCTTTTGTTGCCCTTTCCAGGAGAATGGAGCTGGAAAGCAGGTTAGTGAGGTGGATAGAGAATGAGGATTTTACAGTATCCTTCCCCTGAAGTGGGGTGGGAATGGAGATACCCATCAAGCCATGCCCAAGCCATACCATGCCCACAGAAACAGTAGTAAAAAGTTTTAAATCCCACCACTGATGTGAATCTCTCTGTAAAGGTTGCTTCATACTTCTAATATGGACAATACCAAAACCTCATGCAAAGGCACATACAGCATCAATCTGTCCCTGTTAATTTAAATTAATTTCCAGAATATTTCATCAAATTAAATTACTGATATTTTCAATCCAGTATTGATAATTGGTATATCAAATGAACATTGTTTATAAAGTAAAGCAAATGCACCCGCTAATGAGCACATAAATACAGGGAAGAACAGATTATGTTATGTTTCTCAGGGATTCAAGTGAGTCTATTCAAATGCACTGACTATAGGAAACAACCAAGACCTAGAAGTCTTAATGAAGGAAGTCTAATATGATTAGTAGCCATTATTAAAATCTGTTGGGGTGAAACTGGTAAATGGAATGCAAGAATTGAACCTCACATATACTTCAAATATAACTTATTTGAAAGCGGTAGGTGAGAAGGAAAATGGAAAAGAAGTAGCATTAACTGTGAAGAAAGCACACACAATGTGGAAATCCAGGAGCTTTAAGCTGAGAGTCCATAAAAACTACTTCAGTACAAGTACAAGGAAGAGAAAAGAACAAACAAAGAAACATAGCTTAGAGCAGAAGTTATATTCAGCTGTACCTGTTTTGGTCCATTAGTTCATATGTTTATGACTGAATTGAAAAATGAATTTGGCATGTTGTCATTTTAATTTCCCATAATGCCCCAACTTAGAAGCTTGTCATTTATTGGTTCTGTGTAACACAACAACTGACAAACTAAGCTCATTTTAATGTAATATAGAAACCAACAAATCTGTTTAGTTAGTGATTCAGTGTGCTATCAAATGAAACCACAGTTGGGTTAATTATGGACAAGTCTGTCAAGTGATCACACTCAAACTATGAATCCTATGGAAAATTAACACTTAGGCTCAAACTCAGATCATGTAAAATTACTCATAATCCAATTATTACTCCTGGTGAGCAAAATTTTGGTAAAATCCATTAGACTTTATGTGAAGTATTTCTCAAAATTGAAAAGCTCTCCTAAATATGAAGTAGGGAGAGTGACAAGTATTGCATACATATCTTAAAATATCCTGTTATTTCTTTTCCCTTTTATGAGACTTACTCTGCTTGAAATGTGGTACCTTTACAAAATATAAATATCTGCTTGCCCATGATGGTTCGTCCCACAGTCAGCCAGATGTTCAGACTAGATTTGGCATTTTTATTATAGAGTATTATTATTATTATTATTAAGTAATTTGTGCCTATATGTTCTGTTACTTTGGAGATTGTCAATTTTTAGAGATTGCCAATTATTTATACTTTGACCGTACAAATATTTCAAAGCATTTGGATTACAGCCTTGGCTTGTAAAAATTCTGTAATGAAAAAGAAAAGTGGAGAATAAGATACAAATAAAAAGTGCCCTAACAATTCCTGACTGGTTATTGCTGCAAGATTATACAACCTGTTTTACGTATTTTGTGAATTCAGCCCTTTTGATTTGATAGCCAGTTTTATTGTCCAGCATAGCATCAAAGGCAGTCAGGCATGGCTTATTCAACAGACTATAGCTAAACAATATATGTTTAGCATAAAATGTGATGTTGGGAGTACAAAATCAGGAGGAATCTTTCCCAAAAAGAAAATTTTATGAAAAGGCAAAGAAATACTTTATTTTATGTTGGATAGTTGGAAAGGTGCTTTCAGATACTTGTTTTTTTTTGCCACCACAGACTAACGAAACTGTCCTCCTGCAATGATGACAGTTTCTCCAAAATTGTTTCTTCCTATATTGAAAAGAGGTGAGGCAGGTTGTCATTACTTTTAAACCATGAGATAGTCTAATTTAAACCTCTACTATTTGCACGTTACATGCAAACAATACAAAACAATGTAGCATTAACTACTACAATACTGCTTGGTATGTTTCAGGCAACAAGTCAAATTAAATAATAAATTAATATAATGCAACATCATATGATGCACACTTTAAATATTTTAGATTCTTCATGATTTATTAGTAAATACTCTTGCAGAGTATTTCCTTTGAGAGACAAAGGGAAATGCATATTCTAAAGTGATGCTTTCCACCTTTTAAATAATTTCCAATAAAAGGAATAAAAGTCTTCAGCCACATTAAATGATAAATTAATCATTAAAAATGATAAACACCCAAACATTGGGCGATCCTAATTATGTTCATATTTTTAGTGCCAATTGAGAAAAAAAGCCACAGCAAAAGAATCTTTAATTGCAATCCATATTTTAATACAGGATGTAAATATTACTATAAACATAATTGCAAACATTTGCTCTTTTAACAAAATACTTGATTTACTATGCATATCTAATTAAAAGAGCTTATTATAAAGAAAACTAAAATATCCTTATAAATATGTCCATTTTTTCTAGATATTATTTTAATTCTGTAAATGTGAATTTCAAAACCAATAGTTTATACTTCTTGAGATACTCCCTTTATGAATAAGTAATTTAAGATCAGGAACATAAAAGTTGGACAGTTTTTTTCATCATGCTACCACTCCGCTGAACACATAATTACCCCAGTACTGTCTTATGTCCAAGGATATTTACCCATGTAATATGACTGTATTACTATTCTTCTTCTCAACTTTTCTCCTACTTTCTCTTATTGGTATCTTATGATTGTATTACTTTGTTGTTTGTACAGTATATATACTGAGAGGTAATGTACCAGAGATAAATTCCTTGTGGGTTCAATCACACTTGGCTAATAAAGTATTCTACTCTACTCTACACTACTCTATTCTATTAATTTCTTTTTACCATTACATAAAACATTGGTTTTATCCAGAAGAAAGTCATTGAAACAGTTTGCTGTATCAATTTTTTTAAAAAAAAGATTGGTGTAGATAATTTCAGGATCCTGCAAAGAGAAAGAAATATGGTTTAAGACTTGGTTACATAAATTCTATTAATGATACAGGAAAGGTCACCACAACTCCAAGAAATGGGTGGTCTCCAAATTTCATAGATAAATAAATAAAAATGTATTCAGTTTTGAATTTATTTGTTCTTGTTTAATTGGAATTACATTTGTATATTTTTTCCAAAATACGACCAAAACTTTCAGAATTTCCAGAGAGGCACAAGTATTCTACTTATTAATTCTCATTATGGTGTTTTCATTTATTTGTCAGTTCATTCTCTGAATTATAGTATGTGATTAAGTGCATCACAGAAACCTGGCATTTTATTGCTATTCTTGAAAGTGGAGTTCTTTAAGGACGAAACTTCACAAGAAGGCATTGGAAAGTCCCAACTATACAAAAAAAGATATATATTAGAAATCCCTAAAATCAACATTATCCAAGATATATATGGTAACCATATGCCTTTTATTATCAAGGTGGTCCTGTATTTCAGATTTATCTTTTATATTTATTTTTCAAAAACTCACTATTGTTTTTG
This sequence comes from Laticauda colubrina, assembly GCA_015471245.1. Lineage (NCBI taxonomy): Eukaryota > Metazoa > Chordata > Lepidosauria > Squamata > Elapidae > Laticauda > Laticauda colubrina. Next base: position 19,100,837 of record BLBF01000026.1, read on the forward strand.
TCATTTATATTTATATGTCATTTATCTTTTATATTTATTTTTCAAAAACTCATTATTCTTTTTGTCATTTAACATTTACCATACAAATCCTACCAGTTAATGCAGTCTTTCACATTCATGTGGAAAATATAGAAACTGAATTGTCTTTTAAAAATGAATTTACATACACTGTTTACATTTTTATAAAGTTTTTCTTAGTTTTGCTCTTGAACTTTCCTTTGTAACACAAAGTTATAAATAAAGACTTTTTTATCCATATTAACCTCTTTCAGATTTGCCCCTTTTTCAGATTTGTCCTTTATTTTTTTCAAAGAAAAATATGGTCACCATAAAAATAGACAGTGACCAATAATAGGACACATATTTGTCAAGCAAGAATAGTGCAAATCCCTTAAATGTCAAATGTAACAAAAAATCTAATTAAGTTCAGATTAAAGTACATTTGGACAAAAACAAATACAAAGTTTGCCCACTTCCCTGGTGGCAATAAAAAATGGCTTAAATGTTCAAAGTTTGCTTTGTTATTTAGGACTTAACATTTATACTTTTCTCTACTTACAGATTACTGGCAAAATAATGTATTTATTTAATTCCAGATTATAATTTTCTGGGGAAAAAAACGCTTTCTATTAACATTCTTTTTCAACCTCTATTTCTTTAGAGTAAAAGGCTGCAATCTAATTCAAGATAAAAGTTTTATTAGAAACTAATCAGTAAGTTAAGAACCTGCATGCATAGAGCACAATGCCTGCAAGCACCAATGGGCATATCTGGATGCTTTTATTAGAAAATAATTGATCAGGGGACTATTGCCCTTGAGACTATGTATGACTATTTGAAAAGTGTTACCAGGATTAGTTGTAAACACTGATAAACAAGTAGTCCATTCATTCAGAAGCTCTTCAAAATTATGGAGGCACTGGACAACTAATCAAATGTCCATCCCCAAAGTTATAGCAGTTGAAGCCCCTTGGTGGTCATGTGATCAACATTTAGGTACTGGGCAGTATATCTGCACTAATGACCAGAGGTACTTTTCCACTCCCCCTTCCGCCCCTATTTTTGCCCTTTTGGCTGCTCTACACAGTTGCACTTGGCAGTAGTGTCCTGGGGCTGAAGTAGAGGCCCCTAGCCTTCAGTAATCTTCTCTATCTGCCACCATCACCACCGTGGTTTCTACTTCTGATAGAGGCACAGAGTATTGCCTCAAATCCATGCTGCAGCCAGCTGCCATAACACATCCCCCAGCAATTCTGCCAACCTGAGTTCCAAAGTCCTGCTGTCCCACCTTGAGAAAGAGCGGCTGGAACAGTCAACAGTTGCCTCACAGAGAGACATACTGGGTACTCCTTACCAGCAGTCAGAAGAAGATAACAAAGATTAATTGAGCACGGCAGAGCCTGTGGAGCATAGGGGAGCAAGAGTGGTTGGGGTTTGGTCTTTGGTCCCCATACATAGTGGATTGAGCGCAGAGGAGGACAAAAGTGCTCACAGAGGCTTCTTGCCAAATAAAGGGAGGCGCCTTTGTACTTGAAGACAGCTGACTGCAGCCTGACCTCAGAGACCACTCTGACCCATGTTTCTGCATTGGAAACAATTGACCAATCTCCAACTCTTGTGTGATGTTCCTGTGGATTCTGCTCATGAAATTCTGAGCCTGGACTGGCTGGCTGACCTGATTTGGCTCTCTGAAGTCGGATTTTGGATTTCTCTCTGCCGAAAGCCAAACCACCTAACCAGGCTTGCTTTTTCAGAGACTTTGGGGTTGATTCATGATCCTCTCTTGTCTGCTATTATTTGTTTAATCTTTAAGTAAATTGCCAATCTCCATAGGAACTCTGTAAATGTGTAAATGAAACCTGAAGCCTGGGAGGGACAAAGCCGGGAATGTCTAAGATTCGAGTGGGCCTTGGACAAGTGACTCATAGGATTTGGTAAATGATGGCAATAGGGAGTGCTGAGATTGTCATCAGTAAGCTAAGCACTTTACAACTACATTGTTTAGCAACATAAATTCCATTCCCATTTAGCATCATACAGTGCATTCAGAAAGTATTCAGACCCCCTTCTACAGAGAGGTGTGTGCCTTTCCAAATCATGTCCAATCCATTTAATTTACCACAGGTTATTGTATTTCTGGATAACTTTTTAAAGGAACTGGACATTAAACATTCAGAAAAATTGTGGATGAAGATTAGTTGTGCTGCTTGTATTTCTCCTGCCCTCACATCTTGTTGCATTTTCTTAGCAATATAGATGTGTTTCCCAATCTTTTGAAAGAATTAACTGTTTATCCTTCAAAGATAAATAGATGTTCAAGAGATGTTCTGCTTTACATAAACAAAAACTGATGCCAGAAACAAGATGTTCTGAAAAGTAAAGGACAGATTGAAAAATAGTTTAACGTGATGAAATAAATGAGTAGTGGAAGAATATGAGAACTCCAGACTCCTGATTGGAAGGTGACTTTAAGCCTATTCACCTGCAAAATGCAAAAAAGTATGGGACAAATAAATCTAAGAAGTAACCTGTATATTATATAAATAACTACTCTCATTTTGTATGCCTTCTGCTTTTTTCTTGGCCTAGAAAATGGTGTTATATAGGAAAACTTTCTTTCATGGGTTCATATATTCTTGTGAAGGGATGAGAAGATCTCATCTGACCCAACTCCATTGGGGCTAGTTAAGGACAACACCTTCTGGTAGCTGTTGTCCATGGAGTGCTTTTAAAAACAAACAAATGCTCACTCTCCAGGGTCTTGTCTACCAGGCAGTTCTTGTTATTTAGAAGGTATTTATCTGAGTTGTGGTGTTAAAATCCAAAACCAAAAAGAACTTTACTGTTTTGTGAAGGGCCTAGCCTGATGAACTAACATAAGAAGTGGTCATTACATATAATTCAAACACATTAATTTTGATATAAATGTTTGTGGAACGCAATTACTTCATCAGAGCCAAATTACAAATAGGTCTGTATTAGAAATGGGGAATTTTGAATGACATGACCAGTGATGGAGGATCCTTCAAATTGGACTTCAGCAATATGTGACAATTTTTCCTGGCCTTAGTACATGGTATTCATGAGAATAGGATGGGGATGACAAACACTAAAGTCCAAGTAAAATGAAATACAAAAAAATTGTATTTAGCCTACTAACAGCAATTCACAAAACAGCCTCCCCTATATTATATATGTTATATATTATACAGATATATGTGGACATATCCACATATATATTAAATGGAAGCATCAAAGTAGCAAGTTAAATGATATGGATAAAAATGATAGCAACACAAAATTTAGCTCAGATGAAGTTTGATGTCTAGTGATTGCACTGATACATCCATCTAGTGTTTTTTTTTTTTTGGCAACAATATAGACATATATAGACATATAGTCATTTGTCAGTCATTCTTGCAGGACATGTTTTGACTCCCCAATTTAACTAACAGCTCTGTTTTGTCTTGATGATTTTTCACCTGAATAATAACCAAATCTGATGCTTCTTAACTTTCTTGGTCATGATTAATAAAATGCTGCTAACTTGCGGGACTTGCTTGCTAAATTATATGCTGGGCATTCTTGCTAATTGAAATTTTATATAAATGTGGATATGGTGAGTTTTTTAAAAAAATCCCTGTTGAACTGACATGAGACAGACTGAATCTCTTGATGAATTGTGAGTTGACTTTTATTTTTAAAAAAAGGGCAATGGCTGTTTTCAGTTTTCTGCATTGTTTTAATGGTTTCTGACACTGACCTTTGGGGTCTACTTCCCTCACTCTTTTGGAAAGCCTCTAGTGATGAAGCACCCACAACTTCTGATGGCAAACTGTTCCATTGGTTGACTGGTCTCTCACCTTTAGGAAAATTCTCCGTAGTCCTAGGTTGCTTCTTTCTTTGGTTAGTTTCTTGTTGTGCCTTGTGGTGCTTTGGAAAATAGACTGACTCTCTCATTTTTGTCGGAGCCCCTTAAATTTCCTGACAGTTAGAACAATTAATCAGTGGAACAACTTGCCTCCAGAAGTTGTAAATGCTCCAACACTGGAAGTTTTTAAGAACAGATTAGATAATCATTTCTGAAGTAGTGTAGGGTTTCCTGCCTAAAGCCCATGTCACACTGCACCAACGGATGCAAAGAAGATGTAAAACGGACAAAAAAGCTTGCCATCCGTTGGCAGCGATGTACTCACTGCCTCTGTTTTGCTTCCTCTCTATCTGTCCAGCATCCGTTTATTGATGTTTCATCCGCTCAGAAAGTTTTGAGCTGCCCAAAACTTTTGAGCAGAAAATGTATCCAATGGATCCGTTCTGCATCCTCTAGGCATACGGGGGACATCCGTTCTGCATCCATTATGCATCTGCTATATCCGCTAGGCATCTGCTGTGCATCCGCACAACTCAAATCCGTTCCAATGGTAAACGGACGCAGGGAGGAAGCAGAACGGACGCACAGCGTTAGTAGCACGGATGGAGAAAGGATGAAAGCAGATGCAGCTCATCCGCTCTGCATCCGCTCTGCATCCGCTCTGCATCCTCTACGCATCCACTCTGCATCCTCTACGCATCCTCTACACATCCACTCTGCATCCTCTACGCATCCGCTCTGCATCCTCTATGCATCCTCTATACATCCGCTCTGCATCCTCCCCACGTCCGTTTCTTTCCGTGTTATCCGCTCTGCTTATGCAAATTTTTGCCCCTTTTGAGAACGGATAACAACGGATGGAACATTTTGCTCGTCCGTTGTGTCCTTTTTGCATCCGTTGGGCAGTGTGACATGGCCTTAAGCAGGAGGTTGGACTAGAAGACCTCCAAAGTCCTTTCTGTTATTCTATTCTATTCTAAATATTGGAACACTGCTATTTTATTGTGCTATTTTATTGTGAGTTGGACTAAGGAGAAATTTCCAAAGGGTGAGACCAATCAAATTGGCCCTGCCCACCCAGTCACATGCCCACCCAGCCAAGCCCATCCAGTCATTAGGGCAGAGAACCAATTGTTAAATTATTTGAATCCCACCACTAACTCCACCCCACCCACCCCCATCAAAAAGATAAAAAAAATTTCATCTTGTACTCTCTGGCGGGGGCCAAGCCTCTGCAAAAGAACTGTTTATTTTATTAAAAGAACTGCAGTTGCCCAGCTGCAAATTTTTTTGCTTATGTCTGCTTTAACTCACAGCAATAGAATGTGCTAGCTTTCCCATGAAGTAATTAACTTTTTTGAAGATAGAATGAAGGCACTAAATTTAAAAAGCTGTCATTTATAATCTTGTGTCGCATGTGTAGTAGCATTGTCTAGCTTGTGATCAGCATGTTAGACAATTTTCTTTGGAATTTGGAGTCATTTTGCAAAACACATTTTAAGTGACAGTTTTCTACATCTCATTTAACAGGACAGTGTGTACTTGCTTGGTGAAATAACATAATCTGGGGAAGCATCTCACATTGATTTATGTCTACTTGAAATAGAAAATGCTGTCAAAACTGTTGTCCTGGGAGTGAATAAAAGCAAACATAATTCATTTGGCTTTGTTCAAACCAGTTATCTTATTTTCAACACTTATGGGATCTTTAAAAAAAAAATCCATAAAGTTAAAATCAACTTGGAGTGGAATTAACACAAACATTTGAAAACAAACTAATTAAAGATCACAAATCTTAAATAAAATCCTTGAAGAAAAATCTTACACACACAACAGGACTAAATTGTGAGAAGGTTTTGATAAAACAGCTTTGCTGTGTATTATGGAGTTAAAGTCCAATTCTTTTGGAAAGTATCAGCCTGGAAAGGATATTTATATCTGTGCAATACATTATAACATCCCAGCTGGTCAGTGTGAAAGCTCACACTCCCTCCTTATGTCTCTTCAACATGGTTCCTCAGAAAATTGAATGCCATGGAATCTTTGAAGATTCTGTGCTTTTTGATTTACATTTTAAACCTAATATTAATGTAAATTACAGTCTCTGTTTGATTAACATATTGAGCCATTAGTTACACAAGCAAAGATCAGCTCAGCATATTATGTGAACTAAGTCTGTGGTTAGCTTGACTGACTGTACTTTACAAGTCCTTAAAACTGGATTAAGTAAGTGATTCAAGGTTACTTTAACTATGGTAAGAGGTATAAATATTTATTTAATAAATTTATATGCAGCCCATTTTTCTTGTCAAGAGACTCTGGATGGCTTACAATGTAGAATATCAGTATAAAATAATTAGAACATTAAAAGCATTAAAATATTGAGCATTAAACGTTAAACATTAAAATTAACAATGAACTGGATTAAAAGGCACCAATACAAAAATGGAGGGAAGGTGAGATTGGTGAGATCATTTATTAATCCAGAGGTCTCCAAACTCAGCAACTTTAAGACTTGTAGACTTCAACTTCCAGAATTCTGGGAGTTGAAGTCCACAAGTCTGAAAGTTGCCAAGTTTGGGGACCCCTGTATGAATCACTTCCAAAAGGACACGCTCTTTCAGGCAGCAAGGCAGTTGACAGAATTAGATTTTCAGGCCCTTTCAGAAGGCCAACAAGATGGGGGAGAATCTCATCTTAAAGGGCATAGGGAGGGAGCCATGGCAGAAAAGATTCTTCTCCTGGACCTATCAATCAAAATTCCTTGGTTGACAGGGTCTTCAGCATGTCTCTTCTGACAGAGGAAGTAGAGCAGGCCAATTCCATTGGGGTGAGATAGTTCCTGTAGTCCAGTAGTCTTGACCCATTCCATAAAGGACGTTAAGATGACAACCAACAGCTTGAACTGGACTTGGAAGCAAAGTGGCTATCGATGCAATTGTAATGTGGGCCATTCTAGGGGCCCCTAAAACTTTCTGTACTGCTTCATTCTGTGCCAGTTGTAACTTCCAAATACTTTTCGAGGGTAGCCAGCCCCATATAGTGTGCACTGCAGTAGTGCAAACACAAGATGAGGGCCTCATGTTACATTTAACAGATTTAATAGATAATCAGAGTTTGAAGGGACCTTGTAGATCATCTAGTCCAACCCCCTGCCCAAGTGGGAGACCCTACACCATTTCTGACAAATGGAAGTCCAATCTCTTCTTGAAAGTCTCAAGTGATGGTGCTCCCACTTCTGAGGGCAAACTGGTATATAAAGGGCGTTAGTACTTACCTGACACGCCCGTTCTCTTTGAGCTGTGAAGAGCATCCAGTAGTGGGAGGTGCTTCAGTTTCCGCATTCATAGGCTGAGCTTGATTTGTGAAACGCTCCTCCTTCTCCACGTGACTCCTTCTCAGCGTTCCCCAGTTTTGGCGAAGACGAGAGAAATAAGCGCTCTCATCCTCATGTTCTAAAAAGTTCATTGGCTGAAACAGGACCCCACCAGACAGAAAAAAGGGGTGGGGCTGGATGCTCTTCACAACTCAAAGAGAACAGGCGTGTCAGGTAAGTACCAACGCCCTTTCTCCTATGAGCTGTTCAGAGCATCCAGTAGTGGGACATACCAAAGTCCCTAAGGGAGGGACTCTGTCTGGTCTGGAATCTCCTCCTAGTCCCTGTGGACCCTTTGCAGAACTCTTCTGCCACAGGAAGGAAGCCTCAGCCAAGGCAAACACATTGATTCCATAATGTCTAATGAAGGGCGATGGAAAAGCCCAAGTAGCAGCCCGACAGATTTCAGTTATTGATGCCTGTGTGGCCCATGCTGCTGAAGTTGCTGCGCTCCTTGTTGAATGAGCTGTTATGCCCCTCGGCACCTGCAGAGATTGAGTCTGATATGTTTTTTGCTATTGCAGCCCCTATCCAACGGCCTATCGTAGATGATGAGAACTATGTAATCCTGAGTATTGGGCTGAAAGGACACAAAGCCTCTGATTTCCTGAAAAACCGCTGTACGCTTGATATAGATTCGCAGTGCACACCTCACATCAAGCTTATGCCATTGTCTTTCCATCCCCTGCAATGGTCTGGGGCAAAAATTTGGAAGAATAAGCTCTTGTACTCTATGAAAAGCCGAATTGACCTTGGGCATAAATGTGGGATCGGGGCGAAGAACCACTTGATCAACATGAAAATGCAGAGATCTTGCCTGATGGACAAGGCTGCAATTTCCGAGATACGACGAGCAGAAGTGAATGCTACAAGGAAAACTACTTTGTACATCAGAAGTGGAGACTTGATGTTTTCAAAGGTTTGAAGGTTCTCTTAGTGAGAGCCACAAGGACCTTGTTAAGGTCCCAGGTGGGATAATGGTGCACTGCTAGAGGGCGTAAATTGGAGGCTCCTCAAAGGAAAAACCTTATGTGTGGATGATGTAAAAGAGAACTGAGGCCCTCGCAAGTGAGAACTGATGCCAGGGCCACCACCTGCCTTTTTAACATATTAAGTGACAACCCCTTATCAAGTCCCTCTTGTAAAAACTCTAGAGTCTGAGCGACAGGAGAGGCAGAATCAATTTGAAACTTACTATACCATTTGCAGAAGGTGTGACCATGTGGCGTTGTAAATTAGAATTGTTGAGAGGCGTCTGGCAGCTAGGATAGTGTTGATAACCCTGTTGGAGAGCTTTTCGCCCTTCAAATCACTCCGCTCAACCTCTAGACGGTCAATTGTAACCATTGAGGATCTGGATGTTGAAGGGGCCCCTGAGTTAATGAGATTCTGTCTGATGGAATTCTGTGGGGAGGGGCTACCAAGAGACTGTGGCGGACTGTGAACCATATGCCAACTGGCCAGTCAGGTGCTGCTAGAAGTAATTCCGCTCTCTCGTTTAATAACTTCTGGATGACCTTGGGAACCAGCGGAAGTGGATGGAATGCATACAGGAGACCCGGGGCCAACCACAGTGGAGCGAGTTGAAATTCTCTGCCCCTTGGGATGGGTACCTGGAAAAAACAAAAAATCTTGGGAGCTGAGTGTTGAGAAGGGAAGCAAATAGGTTCACCACCGGCTGACCAAATGTCCGTGCCGCTTCTTGAAACAGGGATGGGTGGAAGCGCCACTCCGATTGATCTATGGTGGCCCTGCTTAGCCAGTCTGCCTGTGCATTTGACAGACCCAAAATGTGTTCTGCTTTGATGGAAAGTATGTTGTTCTCTGCCCAGGGACACAGGCGCTCCGCTTCCCGCATAAGCTGTTTCAATTGAGTACCCCCCCCCCCCCGTTTATTTATGTGTACTTTGGCTGTTACATTGTCAGTATCAGTATGTGCTGACCGTGTACCTGGGGGAAGAAGTTGCAAAGGGCCAGGTATACTGCCCCAAGTTCCAGCCAGTTTATGCTGTACGACTGTTCTATGTCGGACCATCTGCCTTGGGTTGTGAGTGACTGAACATGAGCCCCCCATCCAAATAGACTGGCATCTATGGTGATGGTGAGCCCTTGTGGCTCCTTGATGAGACAGCCTCTGTTGATAACTGGTTTGGACCACCAAAGGAGATATGAGAACCTTGGGTGGAACTCTGATTTTGTGTTTGGAGTTGCTACAGCTGGATTGCTGGTACAGTAGCAGGAACCACTGGAGGGATCTAGTGTGAAGGCGGCCCAAGGAATAATAGAAATACATGAGATCATTTTGCCCAATAATTTTGATAGGTCCATGAAGGACACCTTCTTAAGCAACCTGATCTCCTTAACCAATTTTTGAATGCTATTTAGTCTATCTGGTGACAGATAAGCCTTGCCTTCCACTGTAACTATGATCGCTCCTAAATGGATTGTCCGAGTCGATGGTGTTAATTGACTCTTCTTCCAATTTATTAAGAAGCCATGCTCTTGTAGGGATAGTAATGTGTTCTGAGTGTCTATGACTGCCTGATGAGCAGAAAGAGATAAAATCAAAATATCGTCAAGATAACACTGGAGCCGTACCAGGATGTTCCTGAGGTGGGCCGCTAGCGCCGCAAGGACCTTGGAGAAGGTCCTGGGGGCGGAGGCTAATCTGAATGGAAGGGCCACAGATTCAAAATGGTGGTTATTGTACCAGAATCTCAGAAACCTCTATTGGAAGGGCCGAATAGCAATGTGCAGGTACGCCTCTGTCAAATCAATGGACGTGAGCATGTCCCCTTTCCTGATATCCAGTAATATTGATTGGAGGGTATGCATTTTAAATTTGCGATATACTAAGAAACGGTTGAGAAGTTTCAAATATAATATCGCTCTCCACCCCCCCCCCCCACTCCCCAATTTTTTTGGCACAATGAAAAGATGTGAATAAAAACCTTGTTCTCGTTGATTGATCGCTACTGGTTGGATGGCTCGTATATCCAGATGTTGGATAGCAGAATCCATGAGATTACGTTTGACCGGGTCTCTGGAAGGAGGGTTTGACATGAAGGAATCTGGGGGAGTGCATCTGAACTCCAGCATGAGGCCAAATCTAACCATATCTCTGACCCAGGTGTCAGAGGAAGAGGAGTCCCATTGGTCAGCAAATAACTTAAGGCGTCTGCCAATGGGAATGGGGTCCAGGGAATTATCTTGGTCGCCGGAAGGGCCTGCTCCCTGAAAGGATCTTTTGGATTGACCACCCCTTCTACCTCTGTCCACTGGGTCGGACCTATCTGGTTGTTGTCCTGGTCTAACTGCTGGGGGTCTCTGGTATTGGAAGAGAAGGATCCCTGATAGAAAGATCAAAAAGGATCTCCACCGAAAGGACTGGAGGCTTCTGGGATCTGACTTCTGAAAAAGGGAAGGGAGAATTTTCTTCTTGTTGCATGTTTCAATTAGTAGTAGATCCAAGGAAAGGCCAAACAATCTATTTCCCACAATGGGGGATGAGACCAGCTTGGATTTGTGTTTGAAGTCAGCTTGTCAATGTCTTAACCATAGCAAGTGATGCGCTGTGACGTGTGAGGTAATGGCCCTTGCTGAAAACTTGACTGCGTGATAGGTAGCATTGGCAGAAAATTCAGCAGCTGCCGTAAGTTTGGCGAAATCTTGGTGCGCCCTAATATTAGAAGAAGAAACGTGTTGTTTCAAAAGATGAAGCCATCTAAGAGATGACCGTGTGAAGAAGGAGGCGGCCGTGGCTGATCTGATATCCCACGCATCAGACAGATGAGCTCTGCGTAGGGCTAGCTCAACCCGTTTTTCCTTCGGCTTTAAGGCCTCCAGCGCCTCACTGGGAATAGAGGGCGATGCTAAAGCCACTTTTGGCTCGTCTATCTCAGGGGTACCCAGTAACTTTGCAAAATCAGGGTCCAAGTTGAAATATTTCCTATCATGTCTAGTTGGGGAGGTGTATACCGCTGCAGAAACCCACTGCTTCTGCACCAGATCCAAAAATATAGGTGGAACTGGAATTATCTCTGCTTCAACTACTGGTTGGTTGAAGATCATGTCCTCTGGTCCCTCCCCTGGAGGGTCAGGTGTGTCAGATGGTTCTGGCTTGATTAGGCCTGCAAGGTTCTTTGCCTTAAACAAGAGAGATTTGAAAAGCTGTGGCCGGAATAAGTCTGTAAAAGCAGGCTGGTCAGGAATAAGACCTTCATCCTCAGACATTTTCCCTTCTAAGGGGTCTGCCTCTGACAGGGGCTCGCTATCGTGCATTGATCTACTTCTTCCTCCTCTGGCCCTTGGAGGGGGGTCTCCCCCTGTAAATGTACCTGGGTCTGGTATTGCTCCTACCTGGTCAGTCACCTCATCGGTTGGGGCTCTTGGTCGCTAGCACCAGGGTAAGGTGTGGACATTACAACATGTTGGAGCCCCGCTGCAATCCCTTGACAACTAGCCAGCTCCATCCAGGCTTTCATTCTTTCTGGGACCTCCTCAATGAAACTGTCACCCTGGCGAGGACCAGCAGCTGTCGGAGTGAATGTGGCTTCAAGAGCCCATCTGGTCAGTGTTCCAGACACTTGGACCTGTTGTCCTTGTGGAGTCAAGCTGCACCTGGATGAAAGGGAGAGATCTAGGGGAGGCTGTGAAGAAACTGACGGACTGGGAGAGGAGGCACCTTGTGATACAGTGTGGGTCTCTCGAATATGGCTGTCTATTTGCTTTTGTAAGGCCTTATGGCGCCTTAAGGCGTCCCATTCTGAGGCTTTAGAATTTCCACTGTGTTTTGATATGGCTTTGCCTTCAAGAAAGGGGCCTGAGAGGTGCTACCATCTGCCATTTTCATTAAATTAGAATAACAGTAATTAAATATAAAATGTAGACAAGGCGGTTGGCACGCCCAGGATCCGATTTGAATCAAGAATGGTTGCCCTGATCAAGTTCTTATTGCTCCCTTTTATTTTCTTATTTTTATTTTTACTGGTGTCTATATATATATATAGTCGTATCTCAGTGATAATATTTTATTGAAATCAAAATATTATACTGTCAAATAGTTTATTACCATGAGTGATTATTATAATTGCAATAATTATATTATTGCTATAATTGCTTTGTAATTACTCCTATGAGCAATGATATATATATATATATATATA
>BLBF01000026.1:19125183-19190011 GCA_015471245.1 Laticauda colubrina
TTCTTTCTTTCTTTCTTTCTTTCTTTCTTTCTTTCTTTCTTTCTTTCCCCCTACGTGTCTGTCTCTCGCATGGCTTTTCAGGAACGAGGAGAAGGATGGCGTTTGGTCTTTTCAAACTCCCGAGTGGCGAAAATAAAAAATAAAAAAACCAAAAAATTGCAGGGCTGAGAGAAACCCGAGGAAATGCCAAATCGACATCCTTTGGTATGGCTGTATTTCAGTTGAGGCGGAAGGGGGTGGAGGCTGAAACCTGGTGTACAATGTGGCTATTCATAAATCTTGGGAGACTGGGAGGCTTTGTGGAGCTGTTCTTTGAAGGAGAGCACTCATTCGAGGTTAGGTTTGAACAAAGGTGGGATTTCATCCATGGGTGGGGTGGGGTGGAGTGTCTCATACAGGAGGTTAAATTTACAGTACTGGCCAAAGGTGAGAAAATTGGCAGCCCCTGTCGTATCTTTCCAGACACAAAACACTGACACCAATGGAGTATATTCAGTTTTTCCTCCAATTTGGTGTTCTTTGGGTATGGTGGACTACAAATCCCAGGCTGCCTTAGGATAGCCTATGTTATAGTGAGAATACTGTCTTGGGGAAAGCGGATATCTGACAGCTGTCTAAAAACAAATGTGTCGTGGAATCGGAAATAAGCTGAGCGACATCTGGGCTGTAGAAATCATTGTGACTACTAGAAGGTAACAAAATGTTGTGGGACTCTTTGCTGTTGGTTAGTAGTTATAGTGCAGTCCACGTAGCGCACACAAAAAACGGGCTCACTCTCATAGTAGCTGAGAGAATAGAGGATGGGAGAAAAGCCAGATGGCATATTTACTAGAGATAACAGACATGGAACAAGGCATCTCTGTAGACTGAAAATGTGTAAGGTCTAGTTCATACAAGAAGAAGCATATTGTATTTTTCTGACCTAGAAATAATTCATTTGATATGGTTCCCCATTTTCAAATTGAGCCAGAAAATAGACTAGGATCTTAAGTGACATCTGCCTCTCCCTCACTTTAAAGGCTTTCAAATTGTACTTGAAAACTCTACACAGTGAATATAAGATGTTCATCAACATTAATCACTAATCTGTTTTTATTTTGTGGTTTTAAAATTTGTTGTATGCCATTATGGCTTCTGCATCTTTTAAGTTAGTACAGGATAATTATGTAACTCATAGAGGTATTTATTTAATTAACCTATAACCAGACTACATGAACAAGTTAATGGTGTGGTAACTTGTAAAAGTTACCATTTTTTAAAAATCAATATTTATTTGCATTTAAGAAAGTTCTGATTTGCATTAGGATAGACCACTAAGGGTATGTACATCCCATAATCTGTAAAATATTAAATATTTTGCAAAAAAACCCACCCACTTATACATTTTTACTACAAATCTTCTGCATGGATATTGAACTGGACGAGAACAAATCTTTATACAGTTTTTTATCCATTATGAGTAGAGGCTAGTTTGGTGACCTTTCGATTAACAAGCCTACACTGTTAAAGTATTTGATTTGCTCTGTGTAGCTGATGAACAATTGAAATACAATGGTGTTAAAAGTTTGTGAAACTTGATGAACCCAATTAAATAATGAGTCAAAAACATACTGATTCATTTAATGAAAAAAATGATTCTTAATAAATTTATGAAGTTGTTTTCTAACAGAAGCTACATATAAATGTGAGACAGTATAAGAAAAAAATCATGGAAGCTGTTGAAATGCAGGTTGCTGCCTTTTTCTCATAAGTTACTAAACATGTTATTTTTTAGTATTCATGGTGTTTTCATTGAAACACTAGATTGTAATGGAACAGTGCTGAACTAACCCAAATTATTTGATAGCTTGTGATTTTATGGCTTGATCCTGAATGAATAGACAGAGGTCTAGAATTAAATAACTTTTGAGGAAAATCTATTTTGGGGAGAGCTGATTAGTATGCAGTTGATTGCTTGTTGTTGCTGCTGTATAGATATTTTATGAAGGTGAAAATGGACATTGCTAACAGTGTTCTGTATGAATAAAGATTCTTTGACCTGAGTTTTATTTAGACTTGAGATTTGTTTTGGTCTAAAAACCTTAGGTCTGTAGAACTGCTGAATCTACATGCTTTAGAAACTTCATATTAATAGGTTCTTATGTTGTCTAGTCATTCCAATGAATCACTTTTTAAAAGAATTCTGATGCTTCTGTTTGTCAGAATCTGTATATTTAAATCTCTTTTGGCCAGCTGAAACCAAAATGTATTGCCTTAATTTGTGCATCTTTATCCTTTTCTTCTTGCATATTGCATAAAACAATATTAATTGAGCTTGTCTCACTAGTGTTGTACCCTGCTTTTTATGAACACATTCAGTGGTGCAGATGCATGGTTTTCTAGATATTTATGTTTCCACAGATAACTTTTGGTTTAATGATTTGAGTGACAAACTATGCCTGGGAAGGCAAAGGTTTAGTTCTTACTTTAGCCCGGAAGCTTTTTGTGTCACTGTGGCAAGTCCTGTGGTTTTAAATGCTGTGCCCAAAGCGGCAAAGAATTCTAACTGATTAGCATCATCTATGTTACAGTTGAGGCCTTTCTGTAGGCTACTGTGTTCTGTGGAGCATAATGTTGAGCAGCTGAATGTTGACAACCCATTTAAGTTCAGTTACCTCTTTGGTTCTGGGATTTAGTTTGAGCAGTTCGGTTTGGAGTTTTATTTTCCTGTATTCTAACTTAGAGCTATAGTCTTGATGGTGGTTGTCAGTATTTTTGTGAGTTCTAGGATCATAGTTTGTTCCAGTTACTCCTTAAAATCGGCTATTAAGATTGCTCCTTGAGGTTATCAATAGTATGTTTGGTCAACCCCAGTCTTTGCATTGTCTTAAACCAGTCAGGATCTAGGGTAAACTCTGGGGGATAGTGGAGGACATAGGAGTACAATGGGTTCCATGGGTTCGTGAAGAGCTAGACAAGATTCAGTGACTAAACAATAACAGACCAGCTATAAATCACAGGCTTTAATTGGGTTATTTTAGGGGAATTCTCTCTCTGATTATGGCTGTCTGTCTCATGAGGTCTGGCACTAGAGTCATGTTCTGGGTCCCTTCTATTAGGGAGTGCTATTTAGTAGGGCCCGGGAAGAGACTTCTTCTATAGTAGTACCAGCCCTTTAGAACGCATTCCTCCAAGCTTAGATGGTTCCGAGCCCTGTCAGCCTTTCTAAGGCCTTAAAAACATGCTTTTGTCAGTAAGGATTCAGATGTCTGACAGAGTCCATGTAATAGTTGTACTGATTTGATCTAGTGGTTTTGTTTAGTAGTTTGGCTTCCATGAATGGAAGTAGATTTAGTAGTGGATTCCATGAATGTTCTTGTTTTCACTGTTAGCTACCTAGAGTCATGAATTGGAGGCGGGTAGCTATGTAATAATGCTACATAATGCATCTAAAGAAAAAGAAAGCAAAAGGTTGAATGATTATCACAGTTAGGTTACTTTTATACTCACTTTTATAAAAATATCACAATGATCTACTTTCATAGTTTTGACTTCACTCCACTAAATTCATTCACACATTTTAGCTCAATGTATGAATCTGACTGTGATAAGTTGGTTACCAAACCATAATTACAATTCTGATTATAGCCTGCTGTATGAACCTCAATTCTTGTGGCTTGTAAACTGTGGCTTGTGGCATCTCATGAATGTATCAGACTGTGCTATATTCACTGCTAGGATTTTTGAGGTTGTACAGTGTATAAATGAAAACATTTGTATTCTATACTGGGGTTCACAAAATGAGTTTTCCAGTTTTATCTCCAGTTTCATGGATGTTAAACTCAATCACATCAGCATCACGTGACTTATGTTTTTTGCCTTTGTGGAGCCAAGGTGGGTGTGGCCTATGCGTGACACATCTGGCCGACGGACCACCAGTTTGACACCCCTGTCCTATTTTACAAGCATTCATGAATGTTTAAGAAGCAGGATTGTTTTATCCTTTAATCTTACTTTATTTCAGGGGATGCAGAGAGCTACCAATGTCACCTATCAAGCCCACCATGTTAGCAGAAATAAGAGGGGCCAGGTGGTAGGGACCAGAAGTGGATTTCGGGGATGCACAGTATGGCTAACAGGTACAAAACTGCTGCCCAACGAATATGTTTACTTTGACCTTTTCCATTTTTCTCTCAACATCAATATCAGTATGTACAGGTTAATAATTTAATAAATCTCAGGAGCATAAAATGTCAAATCACCTTCTTCAATCTGATGCCTTTTTCTATCTTGCTGTTCTATCTTGCTATTTGTATTGTATTGTATTTTGTATTGTTATGTGTGTACCTATCTTTATCTCTCTATCTACACTGCTCAAAAAAAATAAAGGGAACACAAAAATAAGACATCCTAGATCTGAATGAATGAAATATTCTTATTAAATACTTTGTTCATTACATAGTTGAATGTGCTGACAACAAAATCACACAAAAATTATCAATGGAAATCAAATTTACCAACCCATGGAGGTCTGGATTTGGAGTTACACTCAAAATTAAAGTGGGAAAAAACACTACAGGCTGATCCAACTTTGATGTAATGTCCTTAAAACAAGTCAGAATGAGGCTTAGTAGTGTGTGTGGTCTCCATGTGCCTCTATGACCTCCCTACAATGCCTGAGCATGCTCCTGATGAGGTGACGGATGGTCTCCTGAATGATCTTCTCCCACACCTGGACTAAAGCATCCCCCAATTCCTGGACAGTCTGTAGTGCAACGTGGCCTTGGTGGATGGAGCGAGACATGATGTCCCAGATGTGCTGACTTGGATTCAGGTCTGGGGAATGGGCGGGCCAGTCCATAGCATCAATGCCTTTGTCTTGCAGGAACTGCTGACACACTCCAGCCACATGAGGTCTAGCATTGTCTTGTATTAGGAGGAACCCAAGGCCAACTGCACCAGCATATGGTCTCACAAGGGGTCTGAGGATCTCATCTTGGTACCTAAAGGCAGTCAGGCTACCTCTGGTGAGCACATGGAGGGCTGTGTGGCCCCCTAAAGAAATGCTACTCCACACCATTACTGACCCACTGCCAAATTGGTCATGCTGGAGGATGTTGCAGGCAGCAGAATGTTCTCTACGGCGTCTCCAGATCCTGTCACGTCTGTCACATGTGCTCAGTGTGAACTTGCTTTCATCTGTGAAGAGCACAGGGCGCCAGTGGCGAATTTGCCAATCTTGGTGTTCTCTGGCAAATGCCAAATGTTCTGCATGGTGTTGGGCTGTAAGCACAACGCCCACCTGTGGATGTTGGGCCCTCATACCACCCTCATGGAATCTGTTTTTGACCGTTTGAGCAGCCACATGCACATTTGTAGCCGGCTGGAGGTCATTTTACAGGGCTCGGGCAGTGCTCCTCCTGTCCCTCCTTGCACAAAGGCGGAGGGTAGTGGTCCTGATGCTGAGTTGTTGCCCTCCTACGGCCTCCTCCACATCTCCTGATGTACTGGCCTGTCTCCTGGTAGCGCCTCTATGCTCTGGACACTATGCTGACAGATACAGCTAACCTTGCCACAGCTCGCATTGATGTGCCATCCTGGATGAGCTGCACTACCTGAGCCACTTGTGTGGGTTGTGGACTCCATCTCATGCTACCACTAGAGTGAAAGCACCGCCAGCATTCAAAAGTGACCAAACCGTCAGCCAGAAAGCATAGGAACTGAGAAGTGGTCACCGCCTGCAGAACCACTCCTTTATTGGGGATGTCTTGCTAACTGCCTATGCTTTCCACCTGTTGTCTATTCCATTTGCACAACAGCATGTGAAATTGATTGTCAATTAGTGTTGCTGCCTAAGCGGACAGTTTGATTTCACAAAAGTGTAATTGACTTGGAGTTACATTGTGTTGTTTAAGTGTTCCCTTTATTTTTTTGAGCAGTGTATACTGGGAAAATAGTATCACTTTGTTAGAAAGAGGAAAAAAAATATTATTGCAATTTCGGACATATTGTGTTATATCCAATTTTTAAGAATCATATCTTTCCTTTACATTATTTCCAATTAATTATGAGACTTCAGAATCAGAAACAGTAAGGCAAAGCATATCCTTCATTTTTATATAAATGAAGAGGAAACACTGGGAAATATATAAAGGAAATTTACGATTCTTTTATGAAGAGTCCTTTGTCTTAGAAAAAAAATATTGTGCAGTGATCATACTTTTATCTTACTTCTCTGCCTGCACCTCATAAGATAAATTTGCTCAGTTGCATTGGCAAATGAAAATACTAGGTAAGAAACCTGTGACTTAATATTTTTGTTCCAATTTCAACCAGAATTGCACTAGTAAATGTTAACTCATAGTGAGTCAATGTAAACACTCACTTTCTTTATTTAGGTTGAAAGTTACATTTTAAAAGTCTTTGTTTTGACTAAGAATGGATAAGAAGGTACATGATTTTAGGTAAAGAAAACTGTAGAAAATTGACCAAGATTTTTGTCTATGCCTATGAGCTCTTTTAAATTGTTGCTTATAATTGATTATACAAGATATATGTGATATATGTTTTGCAGATTTTATGTTCCTCTATTTCATTGACATTATGTCTGATTTTGGCATAAATATAATAAAAACATGATACTATCATACTAATATGGTCAGCTGACTCAAGTTTTCAGGATGCATAATTGCAAGTCTTTCCACTTTTTTGAACACTGGAACTTATTGTAAAAGTAGTTATCTGCATAGATAAAACAAATCAATACTTTGCTTGTTTGAAAACTACATAGGGCTATCAGGAGCTGGAAAGACCACTGTTAGTATGGCACTTGAAGAATATCTAGTATGCCATGGCATTCCCTGCTATACTTTAGATGGTGACAACATCAGACAAGGCCTCAATAAGAATCTAGGTTTTTCACCAGAAGACAGAGAAGAAAATGTTCGTCGGATTGCTGAGGTTGCTAAATTATTTGCGGATGCTGGCTTGGTGTGCATTACTAGCTTTATTTCTCCTTATGCCCAGGTGAGCATATTTTCCTAATTTTATTGCATACTTTCCATTTTTCCTTTTATAGTTTCTAGGATGTGATCAAATAATTCATTCTTGAAAATGGACAACAGAATAAAGTTAAATTTTGTGTGGAATCTCTTGCATATTTTAGACTGAATAGGTTTTCACTCCAGCTTTTACCGATTTTTTAAAAAAATTAAAACATTTATATAATTGTCCATCTTATAATCAGCTCTAGGAGGCTACCAATCAAAAGTGAAAACAGCATAAAAGCCATATTTAAACAACCATATTTTTGGACTATAAGACCCTCCAAAGTATAAGATGCACCTAGCTTTTGGGGAGAAAAACAAGAAAAAAAATCTGCCTCTGCCTCTCAGCAATTTGCCTCCTTGCAGCGAACAGCAAACAGCCTGACCAGCTTCAGCACAGCCTGATTTAGCCTCCTGACAGTCAGCTGTTTCAGGCTTCAGGGATTTCCATCACCTATTGTTGTCTCTGCACCCCATTTTTGGCCTCTGTATCCCATTTTTGACCCATTTCAGGTGGTGGGGATCAGAACAGGCTGAAAATGGGTTGCATGAAGGCAAAAATGGTGTGTGCAAAGACTGAAAATGGAATGCGGAGGTTGAAAATGGGGCACATGGAGGTGGCAATAGGCGATGGTGATCCCTGCAGCCTGAAACAGCTGATCATTGGGAGTTTGGTCCAATCGACAATCAGCTTCTTGTGCTAAATCAGTTTGTGCTGAAGCTGACCAGGAAAACTCTACAGTCACGCACACTTGTGATATTATCAGAATGGGTAATAAAATGTCTGCAAGTAACCAACTAAGCTCAAAGAACAAACAATCATAATTCTACAGTTTAACTCTGGGCTACAGACAATTATCTTCTATTGGATTAATAATAAAAATTGTTATTTTTATTTATAGGCTAGGCCAGTGTTCTGAGCAATTCGATTCTGTATAATTTTTTGGCTACTCCAACATTCAGGCATGAATAAAAAAAATTAACTCTGGCAAATACAGATATTGGCTAAAAAATATAAGAGGGATTAATATTGCAACCTTGTAGTTCAGAAAGCTTTCAATAGCACTTCTGTCTTTACCAATGATGGCACTAAATAAAAACTTAATAAAAATAGACTTGGATATTAATGACAGATTCTGATAGAAGGAATTACAAATTGTTTATTTTACTAGTGGTTTGTATTTGGAATATAATTTGGAAAATTATAATTTTCAAGTACCATAATATATTATGTTGCCCTTTAGACTTTTATTCAGTAGAAAGGCTGCTAAGTTTGATTTTAAATAATTCTTACATGAGGTAGTGGTTCACACATATTAAGCTAGAATGACCTGATTTGCCATACTACTAAGCCAAAGCAATTGTGTTCGGATCTACATTACAGCTTAGAGCAATTTATGAATTTGATTATTGCAGGCAAAGGCTGGGCTTAAACATCTTGTTAAACTTCACTAAACAAAGGTTTAGTCATAAGCTTAGATTTACTGCTTTCATGGTTTCAGCTGAAAGCAGTATATCAAGGGATGTCAAACTCAATTTCTTTTTTAAAAAAATAATTTTTATTCAAACTCAATTTCATTAAGGGCCGCATCATGGTTGTATTTGACCTTGTTGGGCATGGTCAGCTCAATGTCACTTCTCTTGGGGGCCCCTGTGATGGCCTGGGGGGGCTGCGGGGCTCCTCCTACAGCCCTCTACCATTGAAAATGAAGCTTCACTGTTTCCAGGGTGTTCCCACAGGCCAGATCTGAGCACCCCTACCCGCAGATACTGAGTTTGACAACCTGCAATATATGAATCCCAAATTGCACTTCGAAAACCATGGTTGATGCCTTACAGTTCTATGTGACTCAAGCAGTAATGGTTTTCTCAACTAACAATGCGTTTTTAAAATGGGAATCTTGCCAGAATTTTTGCAAATCAAGATTAGTGGATTGAACTAATTTAACTACAATGAAGTTTGGTTAAACTGTCACACTGCATCAACGGATGGAAAGAGGATGTAAAATGGAGAGAAACACTTGCCATCCGTTGTTTAACGCGATGCATCCGTTCTGTACTCACTGCATATGTTTTTCATACTCTCTATCCGTCCAGCATCCGTCTACTGAGATTTCATCTGATCAAAAAGTTTTGAGCTGCACAAAACTTTTTGAGTGAAGTATCCAACGCGTCCGTTATACACCCGCTACGCATACAGGGAACATCCGTTATACGTCCGTCGTCATCCGGTACGCGTCTGCTATATCCGCTAGGCATCCGCTGCGCATCCATGCAACTCAAATCCGCTCCAGCGGAAAACGGACACAGGGAGGAAGTGAAACGGACACGGAACAGACACGCAGCGTTAGTAGCACGGACGTAGAAAGGATGAAAGCGGATGCAGCTCGCATATAAAGCATTAAAATGGAAAAAACGTTCATATAGGGGACGTATCTCTGATATTTAGGATGTCTGCAGGATGTCTAGAGGAAGCAGAAGGACACCTAGTGGAAAGCCTATATTTCCTGTAAAAAGGGGGAGAAATCACCTGGATCTCACTTTCAGTTCAGCAGCCCTGCTGTGCAGACCTCTTCAGCCTTGCTCTTGCTCTTCCACAGCATCCAGTCATCTCCACCATGGATTGTTGCACACTCCTTTTGGTAGCCACCATCATTCTACAACAGTGCAAAGCCTTCTACAGGCTCTTTCACCTGTTCTACGGGAAGAAAAGGAGGCGTCCAAGAAGTGTCTGGGTCCGAAGATGGATCGCGAGAAGAGCCGAGTACGGACTGTATGACAAGCTGATGGTGGAGCTGAAGAACAAAGACACTCGTGCATTCCAGAACTTCATGAGGATGCCGCCAGCCATGTTTGACGAAGTTGTGGAGCGGCTAAGACCCAGGTTGACCAAGGCAAACACCAACTTTCGGCCCAGCCTGGACCCTGGGCTGAAGATGGCACTGACTCTGCGCCACCTGGCCTCAGGGACCACGTACAGGAACATGCAGTACGGCTGGAGGGTGCCACACAACACCATCAGCATTGTGGTCAAAGAAGTGGTGCAGGCCATCATCAAAGAATACCTGCAGGAGCTCCTCCAGTGCCCCTCCACTGAAGAAGGCTGGAAGAAAGTTGCAGAGCATTGGTATCAGAAGTGGAACTTCCCCCACACCGTTGGAGCCATAGATGGGAAGCACGTGGCCTGCAAAGCTCCAGCCACGTCAGGGTCCACTTATCACAACTACAAGGGCTTTTTCAGCATCATCCTCTTCGCCAAGGTCGATGCTGACTACAAGTTCATGTACATCGATGCTTCAGGCAACGGGTCAGCTTCCGATGCCCAGGCATACAATGCCAGTGACCTCAAGGAGGGGCTGGAATGCAACCTCATCATGGGCTTCCCAGATCCAGACCCTCTGCCCAACGACACACAAGATGTGCCCTACTTCATCGTGGGGGATGATGCCTTCTCCCTCAGAACCTACCTCATGAAGCCCTACACTTCCAGATGCTTCACCTGTGAAGAGAGGATCTTCAACTACAGGCTGTCCAGGGCAAGACGGGTGGTGGAGAACACCTTTGGCATCCTGGCCAACAGGTTCCAGGTACTTCTCACCAACATGCAGCATCGCCCAGAGACCGTGAGGAACATCGTGGAAGCTTGCTGCATCCTGCACAATCTCATGGGCACCCGCTACCCAGTGTTGCAGAACAGGCTTATGGACCATCAACAAGGCAATGGGGACATGGAGCCTGGTGAATGGAGGCAAGGGCGAAACCTGATAGATACTGTGGATGTGCAAGGCCCCAACAGAGCTTCACGTGAAGGGAAGAAGCAGTGCAACCTACTGAGACACTGGTGCAGCTCCCCAGCTGGAGCAGTGGAGTGGCAAGACAGGATGATAGATGCTTAATGGATGCTTCCTTCAGCCTGTCTCATCACACCGATGAGATTGGGCCATGTATGTTGGATGGGCCTACAATGAACAGGGCATTTAATAAAGAGTTGTGTTTATGTTGACATGTGTGGATGAATGATTACATTAGTATTGATAATAAAGGGCCATAGGTGTGGCACCTGGGAGGGTGGACCATACAGTCCCACTATGCTTGCACTGGAGGTTTATCTATCCCACAGCTATTACCCATCCCACAGGTATCCCAACCCATCCCACAGCTATTACCCATCCAACAGGTATCCCTGCCCATCCCACAGCTATTACCCATCCCAAAGGTATCCCTGCCCATCCCACAGCTATTACCCATCCCAAAGGTATCCCTGCTCATTCCACAGCTATTACCCATCCCACAGGTATCCCTGCCCATCCCACTGCTATCCTTACCCATCCCACAAGCATGCAAAAGCTTAAACCATTTCTAAAAGTTTCCACCAAGACTTTATTTACTAAAAGAAATGAACCAAGTGTGTGAAGCAAAGATAAACTTTATTAATAACAAACTGTAAAAGCAAAATGACCCAAGTAAAGTGTCTCAAGCAAAGATAAAGTCAAAAGGTAGCAACCCAGTCTCTGGCACTCTTCTCAGTCACTCTGAGGTATGCCCATGGTCTCAGGGGTGAAGGGTCCAGGGGCTGTGGAGGTGGCAGTGGCTGGAGTGCTGGTCTGAGGCACCATTGGGGTGCCTGGCCCTGAGAGGACAACGGGACGGTGTGTGGAGGAAGCTCTCAGTCCTGTGATGTTGAGAGCCCCTTCCTCCATGACATGGGGTGTCAGTCCCAAGACCGATGACAGATGTTCTGAGGCCGGGTTTGACTGTGGGGTGGAGGAAGGAGGAGTGTAGTGGGGCTGTCTAGTCTGCAGGTGAGTGAGGTGAGGTGTCGATGGCATCTGTGGCGTGGGTGGCATCTGTGGCGTCTGGCATCGGCATCAGTGGCATCTTTGGCGTCTGTGGCATCGGTGGCATCTGTGGCATCTGTGGTGTGTGATGTACTAGTGCCTGGACTGGGAAGGGCTGCCTATGCTGCTGGAACTCCTGGTAGCCATAGCCTTGGTAGGTGAGGGGCTGTGGAAAGCCTTGAAAGGGCTGTGACATCACCTGGGGTGGAGGAGCAGACCTAGACTGGGTCAGAGCAGGTTCAGCTGGGCCTGGAGGGTGGTGCAGAAGACCTGTGATCCTCTCCTTTATCACCTGGTACTGGGATTCGGACATGTCCATGAGGGTCTGGTTGACGTAGGTGAGGAAGGGCTTGCGGTTGGAGGATGGGACGTCGGTGTGTACCAGCTGAGAGAGGAGATCTACGCTGCTTTTGATGGTGTCCCTGATCTCCAGCAGGACAGTGTGGCTCTGTCCCTCCGGTCTGGCTTTCTGCCTGCTTTCTGTGGAGGTGGAGCTGAGTGTGGGTGTGGGTTGGTCTCTGGTGGCAGTGGCCTCTTCTTGCTCCAACTGTGTCAGGGGGTCCTCCACGTGCTCCGCCATGGGGAGTGCAGCTGTCGGGGGGGTCTCCGTCGTGGGGCACTCCACAGATACTTGCCTGGACACAGGAGCTGACTTTTGGCCAGAAGAGGACTGGCTCTCTGTGGGCTGCCTGAGAGAGAGGGTTGTGAGAGGGGCTGCTCCTCGGTGGTGGATCTCACCCTCCAAGAAGCTGCACTTGGCCATCACGTAGGTCTCCCGGTCGTTGAGCTTGACCATGGCCTGGCCAGACTTCTTGAGGTGCAGCTTCCCGTACCAGGTGTGCATGTGCTTCCACCACCCAAGGAGGACCTCCGAAGTGTAGCCCAGGCTCTCTGCCTTCTCTCTCCAAGCCGCCTGCTTCTGCTTGGTGTCTCGATAGAGCCTGTGTCCCTTCCACCAGAGGTACTCGTTCTCCCTCAGCCATTCAAGCACCTCATCCTCATATTCCTCTTCAATGGAGTACTGTCTCCTCCCTATCTCGCGAATGCCTCTTCCTTCTGGGCCCTCATCAGTAGGGCCTTGAGGTTCTAGGGGCTGGTCCACCACACCACCACCAGCAGCAGCAGCAGCAGCACCAGGTGCACCAGCAGGACCAGCAGCACCAGCAGTAGCACGAGCAGCAGCAGCACCAGCAGGAGCAGGAGCAGCACCAGCAGAGTAAGCACCAGCAGAAGCACCAGCACCAGGAGCAGCACCAGCAGAAACACCAGCACCAGCAGAGTCAGCACCAGCAGCAGAAGCCCCAGCAGAAGCAGAGTCAGCGCTAGGGGCTGGGATGGTAGTCCTGTCCTTCTTGCCAGGGCTGGCAGGAGTAGGGACAGGCTTCCTATTCTTCCCTATGGTTGTTGGCTGGAGATGTGTCTGGCAGCAGGTCTTTCCTCTGAATGGTGACCTGCTTGCGAGCTGCATCCTTTTATATCCGCGGGACTGACGCAATGCATCCTCCCTGCATGCGCAGTGAACGCTTTGCTTCTGCTAGGCATCCGCTAGGTATCCGCTAGGCGTCCGTGATGCATCAGCGTCATCCGCTCTGCATCTGCTCCTTCCGCTGCGCATCCGCTTCGCTGTGCTCCCCCGGAAGCCCTGCGGATGTATCATCCGCTTCCATCTGCTTCCATCCGCTAGGCTTCCGTTGAGCATCTGCTTAACATCCTCGCTACGTCCTCTCCCCGTCCGTTCCTTTCCGTTGTTGTCCGCTCTGTTTTTGCAAATTTGGGGCACTTTTGAGAGCGGATAACAATGGATATAACATTTTCTCATCCGCTGTGTCCTTTTTACATACGTTTTGCATCCGTCGGCCGATTTGACCTAGCCTTTACTTTGAACTAAGCTTACAAGGAAAGGTGGTTGTATTAATCTTTCCTTATATTAGCACCTGTGTAATGGAGCTGTGGCTAGATATATTGTAATAAAAGGTTTTGTTGCAGTAATTTTTTCTTTTCTGTTCTTAGGACCGCAACAATGCAAGACAAATTCATGAAGTAGCAAGTCTTCCTTTCTTTGAAGTATTTGTGGATGCTCCATTGTATGTTTGTGAACAGAGAGATGCGAAAGGCCTCTATAAGAAAGCTCGTGCTGGTGAAATTAAAGGTGAGGCTGACGGTCAGCATTTTTCCACTTTTTTCTAGAATCCTTAAACTGGTATGTTGTTTCCCTGTTTTATAATTGATTTATATTTTATGATACAGAGCTGAGTGGACTGTTGTTCAGTTCCTTTTTCATGCTGTGACATCGTTTGTTTATTTTTGGCTTAAATGATGCTTAAATCTAATCTTTGTAGACCAAAGTTTCCAGTTTAACCAAAGTTCTATGCCTTCTTCCATAAAGCAAGGCAAACTACAATCTAATATGTTAGCCACCACTACTTCTGTTTAGATGCTATATTCAGTCACAGTTCTTAAAGCTACAGAAGAAGAAAGAAAGTTTATATCATCTGCTCTGATGGCTTAGAACAGGGTTGTCAAACTCATGTCCCAAGGGCCGGATGCATCACACACTGGCCACACCCAGGCCCAGTTTAGTGAAGGGGAAAAAAGTCCTGATTACGTGATGTCGCTGCGGTTGGTGTGAGTTTGACACCCCTGACTTAGAAGTATTTGTTTTCTTTTTTGTAAAGATTTATTTTAATCTGTCCGCAGATGGAGATAGTCTGCAGATACAAATGCTCTCTAGTTGATTTTTTGTTAAGATAGATCACCAGGTGGATATTCTCTCACTCTAGTCATTAGAGTAATGGATCAAGCTGGATTATAATAGTTGTCTTTCTGTAGGTGATACTAATGTTCATTCAATGTATATATGAATTTTGATTCTTTAAAATTATCTGGCATTGCAAATCAAACCCCTTAGCTGAGTCAGAACACTGTGTCACTTCTAAGCTTTCATAATTGAAAAAAGAACTATGGTTTAGCCATTGCAGAACAAGTAGATATAGTTAAAAAAAATTTAATTACTTCTTTTCTCATGCGTTAACGATTAACATTTGCTTGGTTGGTTTTTTTTTTCTCTTTAAAATCTTTGCTGATATCACTTAACATTTGAATTTGCCTGGATTATTTTGACCTTCAAACTTGTGTACATTAATAAATATTGAGGTAGGTTATTTGCCAGGATGAATAAGGATTAAATAAATTTGTACTGTTGCAAACACTTTGATCCAGCTTTGCATACAATGGGTAAAACATAGCAGTTGCCAAAGCAGTCAAGATACATGTTAATTCTGTGGCATGTTGTTCACTTCGTTATTATTTTAAACAAAGATATGTGTGTGACGCTTCTGTGCTGGTCATCAGCTGAGTAGTGAAAACCTGAAGTGGTGAAGTGTGTTAAGTTTTGTTTTTCATGCAGGTTTTACTGGCATTGACTCAGAGTATGAAAAACCCGAAGCTCCCGAGTTGGTACTCAAAACAGATTCCTGTAATGTCAATGACTGCGTTCAACAAGTTGTGGAACTTCTACAAGAACGGGTATGAAGGCTCTAAATATTGAATTCTAAACTTCTCTGGTACACAAAATGGCTTCCCCATCAATCCTCACCTCTGTCTATGTGTTAAGAGTATGTCTGCAGGGCAAAAGCTTCCCAAATCATTTAGGATATTTCTATGAGCTAAAACCCAGTATTCTACCACAGGAACAACTTTTGTGCATTTGAATTTTCAAATTTTGTACTCTATTCCTTAAAACTACAAAGTATCTGTTGATATAGTGATTCCCAGAGTTGGCATATTGTCAGGCAGTTACTCCAACTAAATCATGAGCCTTGAGCCACACTCCCAAAACTAAAGAGGATTTATTTGAAGCTACCATTCTACATCCAGCACTAACCTGGGCGTAGCCAACTCTGAGATACATAATTCACTGTCACCCTTGATCCTGCTTTCCCCCCCACCCCTCTGGGTGTGTCATCCAACAAAAAACTTCCATAGCCAAGAGTCATCAATCATGCTCTCCAATTAGGTTTTTTCACGGCAGAAGCTTCAGCCATCTAATCAGTCTTTGAAGAAAATATGAATGGAATGTACTTTTGATTCCACACTATTGCCTGCTCTTTGAAACTCCAACCCTTCTTTCTATAGTCAACTATAAAACGTGTATACAAAATGTTTTATGAGTTGATGCATTCCTGGTTTGACTGGTTTCTCTTTTAAATTATTTGCAGCATTGGTTGTGGTAATATATACTCCATTCTTTGGTCTATATTGTCATGGGAAAAATGTTTTCAATAGAGAAACTACAATTTAGAATCAAAGAAGAGGTAACAGTGGATTTCAAAGGAGAGAAAACAGACCTGAATGAAATGTTCTTATCAGAGTTATAAATATGGTTGGCTTTTGTTTTACTATTTACTCTTCTATGATTAAGGAGAGTTTGTCCTTTTCTGATTTATTCAGACTATCAGATTTTGGGGAATCTGTTTTCTAATATAAGTGATTCATCTCTTAGAATCCCATAATTGGCTTTTATTCAAGTAAGCTTTACTGTATTCCACCAATCCGTCCACTGTATACCTTCACATACTTAGTCGTTTTCCAACTTCAGCTTATGTGCTGAACTATGCAGGTAAAATAGCTAGAAATAACATCCCTGCAATATTTTCAAAATCAGCATTGTTGGAGGAGAATGTCAAAGAATAACAAGTTACAACCAGTTCATGGGGGGGGGGGGGGGAATACAAAGCTAAGGCTAAAACTATTTCCACTCTGTAGGCTGATAGAGATTCATAATTAGTTTTGCACGTCTTGAAAATAATCTTTATACAGAAACTGTACACAGTTAAAAATCATTTGCTAACCCTCTTCAGACCAGAGGTGGTATTCAGCAGGTTCTGACCAGTTCACGGAAATCTTGAGTAGTTCTGAGAACAGGCAAATACTGCTTCTGACTGCCCCCACCTATTCTCTGCCTCCCGAGTTCCAGCTGATTGGCTGAGTCTTCTTTTGTTGCCCTGCACAGGAGAACGGAGCTGGAAAGCAGGTTAGTGGGATGGGAAGGGAATGGGATTTTGCAGTATCCTTCCCTCTGGAGTAGGGAGGGAATGGAGATTTTACAGTATCCTTCCCTTGCCATGCCCACCAAGCCACGCCTACAGAATCGATATTAAAAAAATTTGAATCCCACCAATGCTTCAGACGTTATATATGTAATATCTAGCCCTACTGCATCCTCGTGAACTGTCCAGCACACAGCTTCCTTTTTGTGTTTTTACTAATCAGGCTTATTAGTTTGGGCAGTGATGCTGAATCCTCAAAAGCTTGCTGTGAGATTGTTAATAAGCGCTTGCAGAGTAAATTTCCTGGCACTGATTTCATAACTGACAACAATTCCTTTAGAAGTATACAGTTTTTTTATCAAATTCTCAATTACTCTAGATAGTCCTCAACTTACAACAACAGTTGAGCCCACAATTTCTGTTGCTTTGAGGCAGTTTTTAAGTCAATTTTATCCCATTTTACAACCATTTTTGCCATAGTTGTTAAATGAATCACTGCAGTTAAATTAGTAACACAGTTTTTTAAGTGAATCAAGCTTCCCCATTGACTTTGCTGTCAGAAGGTCACAAAAGGTGACTCCAGGACACTGCAATTGTTATAATTATGAGTCAGTTGCCAAGGGCCTGAATTTTGATCACGTGACCATGGGCATGCTGCGATGATTGTAAGTGTGAAAAACAGTCAGAAGTCACTTTTTTTATTGCCGTTGTAACTTTGTAAATGAACTGTTGCAAGTCAAGGACTACCTGTACAATACATTGTTACCTGGGTAAATTAATGTGAGTTTAGTGCATTTGTACCTATGTCAAAGTCAGTGTCTTATGATAAGGGCATTGAAATTAGGAGCAATAGGTGTTTTAGTTATTATCTTGGGATATTTTTTAAAAATAACGTTCATTCTCAAATCAGCACAATTTTCAAATTGTCACTAGAGGGCCTTCTAAGATAGTGTTTCCATGGAGCAGATCCGAATTAATCGGAACTGAAGTTTTGTTTCTAATCTAAACTAGTATTTAATTACTATATGTACCAGGTATATTACATTTAATAAATATATATATATGTGTGTGTGTCTATATGTTTTAAATTTTTAAATATTTCAAAACTTAGAATACTTGCCCTTTTCAGGAAATGAATTTCATTTCTTAGCCAAATTTTAAAATTTTGTTGATTATATCAATGTTTGTCTTTATGGTGCATTGCCGAAATGCAAATACTGTAATATATACATTGGGTCACATATCTGAACTAGCAGAATTGACATGACTAATTCTTTGCTTAGAGCAAATTACATTGAACCAAATGGAAACAAAGTAAAACAATATATAGCATGTTAGGTAAAAACAAAGTTTTAGCTCATAAAATGTTTTAAGTTAATCCATTTCATTAGTTTAAAGATGCAAATAGTTTCTGAAACTTTTAATTATAACTCCATATAACTCTCAAGCATCACTTTAGAGGTATGAGACTATTATGATATAGAAAGGACTTTTACAGTTGTCAGTTAAAGAAATAATAATTACTGTTAAATAGTTACAAAATATTGCAGCGAAACAATTGCATTTTTTATTATTGGGAAATGGAATTTGTGTATTCATTGAGTACCTTCTATCAGTCTTTTTTTTAAAGGTAAGTAGAAGCCATATTTATTTTGCATCTTTCCATATACTGAAAAATAAATGGATGAATGTCATGACTGCTTGAATTGATGTTGAGATCAGTCTATTTTAGACATGTTCGTTTGATACAAATGTAGTCTAGTTTCTGCACAAATGTGATACTCTACATTTTTAGCTGTTTCAAGGTTGAAACCAGGCTTGAATATTATTTTGTCCCAAATTTTCTAACAATATTGCTTAACAGTTTTTATTCAGTAATAATAATGTATGAAAAGAGGCTCTAGTTGAAACCAGTAGTTTTTGTTTTTGCATCTGTCAGTGGGTAATCATGTGCGTTTTAAGAGAACCAACTGGTAGCAGCCCAAACCTTTGTGGCAGATTTCTAAATGCTTTGATGAATGTTTTTCCAATAATCAGTTTTTGCTTATAAACAATCTGGCTTCATAGAACAACAGTTGCTGTTCCCTCTGAGAATCCTTTCCCTTATTAATTTCACATTGAAGTACCCACTGTATCCTATTAAGCTGTTTACTCAAACTATACTAATTAGGCTTAGATAGAGGATTCTCAGCCTCATCTAGTTCCTGTATCTCTTGAGAAGGAGAATATGTATAGCAAGAAAAGGAGAATACATGCAAGCAAGAAAATACAGTTTTCCCCTCCTTCACTTTTTAGGGAACTGGGCCAGGGAGGACTGGGTTTGTGTTGCTGCCTTCAAAGAAAGTGCAAAAAACATTTGTTCCCTCTCAAGCCACTAAGTCATGTTGCATAAAGCACTGCTCAAATTGCAGCTATGCAGTCTTCTATTCCTCATCTGCTTTCTCTGGGCATTGAGAATGGGCAATTGTCCAGTGAGAAATACAAGTGTGAAGATGAAACAGTTGCTCTCCAAACTACTGGCCTATAGACAACACCATTGCCTCTCTTTCGAGAGAACCTATTTTGGATTAAACCAGTACCGTACAACATAACATTTGCTGAACAGCACGTAGAAGTATGCAGACAACCAGAACAACACTCAAGTGGGAAAGGAACATGATGGAGTCACCACAAAGTTAATTTCTCGCCAATGACACATCCCCAAAATTATAACTAAAAACAGTTTTTAAATTTGGTGCCTTTGCAGCCTCTGCTCTCATCCCAAATAAGAGCTATATAATCTTTACAAAGCTGTCGGGTTTGCTTTGATTTGGAAACTGGAAAAATACCCTGCAGTTTCCTAAAATAATGCAGTTGTTCACAAGTCATAACAAACACTGTCTGATCTTCAGTTCTTCCATTTACTGCAAGTAATATGAAGCTGGAATATCTTCAGCAGAATATTCTCTTCCTGTTTATGGAGATTTTTAGTCATCCAGGTCATGGCTGTCCCAAAGGTGCTTTTTTCAAGAAGCAACTGGTCTTTCTTGTTTTTCTTTGAAGACGTTTCCCTTCTCATTCAAAAAACTTCTTCAGCTCTGACTGGATGATAGGGAATTCCCTGCCATCCAGTCAGAGCTGAAGAAGCTTCTTAGATGAGAAGCGAAATATCTTCAAAGAAAAACAAGAAAGACCAGTTGCTTCTTGAAAAAAGCACTTTTGGGATATTCTCCTAAGAAACCTCCAATGAGATGGCATTGCTGGGATCTGTGTACCTGAATGTTTCAGAATTGAGTTTTTCCTTCTTCCTTTCTCTTTCCTTCTATCTTCGTTGTGGTCAAAGAGGCTTAAATAACTTTTGTTCATCCAT
The DNA here is from genome assembly GCA_015471245.1 of Laticauda colubrina. NCBI lineage: Eukaryota > Metazoa > Chordata > Lepidosauria > Squamata > Elapidae > Laticauda > Laticauda colubrina. The sequence continues at coordinate 19,145,444 of BLBF01000026.1, forward strand.
TTTTTTCCATAGGATATTGTACCAGTGGATGCTTCTTATGAGGTGAAAGAACTATATGTGCCTGAAAATAAGCTTAAGCTGGCCAAAACAGATGCAGAAACACTGCCAACTCTGGAAATAAATAAGGTAATGGGGAACTTGCAAATAAGTTTGCACAAGTAATACCTCACTTGTCCATATATAGTTCGACTTTAGTTATTTGTGCCACACAACTTTTCTCACCTATAAACCTTTGTTGTATTTTATGCTATAAAGAAAAACTTTCCCAGTCATGCAGATTGCAAAAACACTTGTACTGCCAAAGTACTTTGTTCATCTGAGCAAATCGGATAGTTATTTACAAGCCTGGTTTAGTTTTGAAAGATAAACACACACATTGTTTTCCACTCTCAAATTCACCTATTTTTTTCTAAATGCTGATTTCTGGAACACTTCTGTTTCTAAGTAAGTATTGATATCGCTGGCATTATTAGATTGGCCTATTTTATTTTGCTAATCAATCATGTAGTGTTTCCATATTTTCTACAACGGCATCTTTCCTGCATTTGCAAAATTTGTTCCCTTAATTCCATTGAGCTGTTTGTTTCTTTCACTGTGATTTAAACCTGTTTTTTTAAAATCTTCGATCAGCTTAATTTCTACTATTTTATTGATTTGAATTTTTAGATTTACAAATTCATTTGATTGATGCATCCTTCATATAGCCTTTATAACTCACTAAACTCATGCAGTTTAATTAATCTAAATACATATCTGAGTGGACACCCAAAACTTAAATATTTTTAATGAACACAATAAATATGAACAAATCTTGAAGTAGATTATTTCTGTAAGCAGCTTACACATAGAAATTTGTTCTGCTTTCTTATTCTCAGCAATGATGAATTATTTCAACATACTATAAGCCTCTTATGCAGTGTTTCTCAACCTTGGCACCTTGAAGGTGTATAGACTTCAACCCTCAGAATTCCCCAGTCCATTGAAGTTCACACATTTTCAAGCTGCCATGGTTGTGAGACACTGCACATGTATTGTTTGGGTGTGGTACGTCTTTCTCTGGGTAAACTAAGAATCATAACTTACCAAATTTTTCTCATGTTGTCTTTCTAAATGGATGCTTTTATTCTGATGGTGCCCAGACTTTGCATTAAATCTAGAACTTATGAAACATGTATTTACAGGTTGATATGCAGTGGGTTCAAGTTCTTGCGGAGGGGTGGGCAACCCCACTTAATGGCTTTATGAGAGAAAGAGAATATCTTCAGTGCCTTCATTTTGATTGTCTACTAGATGGTAAGAGATTTCAGATTGGCCACACAGTCCATTAATCTTGCTGAGAAACTGTATATAATTCTCCAATTTGCACTGTGTGTGAAAAAAAATTAGGCTAGACTCCAACTTAGAAATTTGAAAATGTCTTTATTCTTTCAGATCTGGGTCATCATATTTCATCAAGACTTTTGTTTATTTGAAACTTGAGGTCCTGGGCTATATTTGGCCCTGGGAGATTTCAAAACAAAATTACAAGTTGAATGTGACAGAAGTGGGACATCATTAAGCATACATCTGTTGAGTAATCATATTAGTTATATTATTTTATATGATATGATATGATATGATATGATATATGATATGATATGATATGATATGATATGATATTATATTATATTATATTATATTATATTATATTATATTATATTATATTATATTAATATATAATATTATTAGTTATTTTTAATTAAATATGTAAAACATTTTTTTAAAAAAAATTGTCCTGGCCGCATCAACAAATTTTGGAGAATGAGTCTTTGACATGCTTCTGATATAGCAATATGGGTTTAGATCCAGAAAAAGTTTCAGCAAAATTCTATGGCAAAGCCCTAGTCATTTATAATTTGCAAACCATAATAGATAGACTTATTCATCAGGCTATTATCTAATGTGTTTTTTTTTTTTAGCTTTGTTTTTACAGATCCTGTTCTTGGTTTTCTGTTTTTCTCATCTTGTCCTTTCCCTCCAAATATAAATTGATATTCCTCCTCTTACTCAATGATCCTATGATTCTGATTATATCTTTCATTGTTTTGGCTTACATAGAAGATTCATTGAAAGAAAGAGTTATAGAGAAGAGGCTTGCCAGGATTCTTTATGAGCTTCACAAAAAAATGAAACAAAGATATAACGAAAAAGTTGGTATCTTAAAAACATTGGTCACCATCAATACTAGATACAATATCCAGTATTTTAACAATACATGTTAGACTAGAAAACTAATGCTGTTTTTAGTATTTTAGGTAAAAGCATCCTAGAAGCATGAAAAACAGTGAAATTTGGCAATTGATAAAACTTGAAGTAGTAAACAGGGAATAGTAATGGTTCAACCCAAGAATAGGCAAATTGGTTGCTTCCAGATGTTTTGAACATTACCATTGGCCATGCTCACTGGGTTTGATGAGAATTTTGAAAAAAAACACAATTATTAATATATGTTTAAACTATTGGGCAAAGTATATTTTTTCATCATTATGGTAAACTCATGTTTTGAAATAATAAACTGTTAATAACATTGATAATAACATTATTATTGGTGTAACATTAACATTGATGGATTTCTTGCATATTAGCCTTACCATACAAATAATGCCTTTGTAATAGTTCTGTTATGTTTACTTTCAAATAAAAGATTTTATAAAGCCAAACCTGCCATTGTAGCAATTTTATAATATATGATTGGAAAATGCTGGTGATTTGAACTCAAAGATCACATTCTTCATTTTTGTATGGTAAAATGACTCTTGAATACCCAATCTTGAATGCTTGTATCTTCAGAAGTCAGGAACATGGGTGATCTATCCTATCATGTGATCTTTTTTCTTTTGGGTTCAGTGATAATTGCAACTGCTCCAGAACCCTGAAAATATTGCAGCAGCAAACCAACAAAGGGTTTGATCAACAGCTGCTGTTTGCTTTTCAGAGAAAATGAAATGCTGGAATGAAACATACTCTGCAAGTGCAGAGAAAGGAATCTCTCATTTGCTGTCTTAGAATAGTAGAACTGTAGCTTATTATTTGTTACTCTGATCACATTGGGGAGGAATGAAAATCCAGAAACTGCTAAGCAGGTCTATGCTTCAAGAATAGAACAGGCAGCGGATTGAATCTATTCATCATCAAAGGTTGATATACTTTCAGAACACTGTAGATTAGAATAATTGTGTGCACAACATATGGTCTGCTTCTGAAATGTTCCATTCCCTGAAATGTTCCATTCCTCTTTCAGAACCAACTGATCCAAAGGTTTGGGTCATGTTCTTTCATTCCAGAAATGAATTGTACAAGAAGAGGTATACATTGTTCTGAATTTTTAGAATTGATTGTTCTGGTTTGCTAATTCTTAATTTTAATTTTTTTCAGAGAATCTCTTTTTTTTTAATCTCTTTAATTTTAATTTTTTTCAGAGAATCTCTTTTTCAGAGATGCTTGTAATTTAAATGTCTGTTACTTTTTTCTTTAGGTGGAATCATTAATTTATCAGTGCCTATAGTTTTGGCAGTTACAGAAGAAGACAAGGAGAGACTGGATGGATGCACAGCTTTTGCCTTGCTGTATGATGATCGGCGCGTGGCTATTGTTCGCAATCCGGAGTTCTACGAGCACCGAAAAGAGGAACGTTGTGCCAGACAGTGGGGAACAACATGCAAAGAGCACCCATATATCAAGGTAGCATTTTCTAGTTAATATTATCATTACTTTGGAGTCCTTTAATGTAAATATGGTTATAAATAAGTTTGGTGACTAAGATTATTGAAGTATGTTCCCTATGGCAGGGGTCGCCAATCCCTCGACCGGTACTGGATGAGCATGTGCATTCATTTGCACATGTGTAGGATTAGGTTGTGCTCACAAAACCATCCCCTCACCCACCACCACTGTTGCCAATCCGTGGAACCAGAAAGGTTGGAGACCTCTGCTGTATTATTATTATTTTTTTGTCTTTTAATGACCACGTAATACCTTGGGGGTGGAATCGGGGCATCTGAATAGAGCTGAGTGTTTATTGGCCGGATGCCCTTCCTGTCGCCAATGGAGAGTTTGCAGCTGATATTTACTCATTGTGCCCAGAGAGAGAAATATCTGGCGCTACCTAGGATGGAACTCATAGTCTCCTGATTGTGAGGCAAGAGCTCTACCTCTAGGCTACTGCACAACAACCTCTGCCCTATTATGAAACAAATAACATGTTAAAAAGTTGTGATATTTATGTAGTTACTTACCAGGCACATCTAAATTATATTTAAAGTAACCAAAATATCTTCATAATCCCCAAGGTATGTCACAACTTTTGAGTATCCCTAAAGTTTGGAAATTATGTTGAAAAATTTTACACTCCCTAAATTGGTACGAATCTTGATAGATTTTTAGATAACCCTCTTGTTACATTAATCATTTCTCTTCAGTCTTTTCATGCCTGTTGAAGTAAATCTGCAGTGATTTCATATCTTTGGGTATAAAGAAATTCATGGAAACTGCATAGACTGTCATTGAACTGGGCATCAATTTCTGTCATCTGATTTATAAATATGGATTTGTAATCCTAGAGGAAACATTCTGAAATGAATTATTCAGCAGTAATGACAGAAAAAAACATATGCCCTTTTTGCCTCAGGCCATGACCAGATTAAAATAACAGAGTCCAGACTTCAATTTATCTTTTATTTTGACAAGCAGTTTAAATTATCTATTAAACTGGTCTCTTAATTGTAATGTTGAACCTAAATTTACATTCAAGCTAATTTACAGCAGGGTCAGTGATATAATTCCTGTTTTTTCTTGATCATACTCAGTATTCAATAAGCTTATCTACAGTAATTATCCCTGAGATCAGTCTGACTATTAAGACAGTGAATGGCTCAAAATGACCTCTTTTGGAACTTTTGTTTTAAATCCTTTAAAGGATTATTAATTTAAAGAGGCTCTGTTAGCTATGCCCCCCTGAAATTTGATATTTTTTTGAAAACCTTGGTCAATGTTTCAATTTAAGTTAATGCTATAAAGATACCCACTTGTCTGTATTGGTCTTTTTAGTGTCAAATCAGCCCCATCCTGTCCCCCCATCTCAAACACAGCACATAATGCCCTCATAGTTTTTGAAGAGATAAAGACATATTTTCCAGATTATTTTCCAGGTTTCAATAGGATAAATCAGTGTACGGTAATGCAAAATATAAGAGTTTGTAGGAAAACCTACAAGCATGACATGTTAACCTAAATTTTGAGGAAATAAGAAATGGTTGGGGAAAGTTAATAAGAAATTTTGATACTGGTAGTCCTTGAGTTGCAATTATATGGTGCCCTGTACAATACAGCCACAAGTTGTAACAGTCATAAAATGGTTACATGACTGACCTGATTTTTATGACAGTTTTTGCAGCAGTTATTAAGCAACGACAGTAATCGTAAATGCAAAAGCTATGGTCATTAACTTGAATCCATTGTTTGGTGCTATTTGGCCCAAAACCAGAAGTAAGTGGTAAAACCATCATACAATGTGGTGACAGGATTGCAGGACATTGCAAATCACTATAAACATATTGGCAAGTGCTCAAAATGCGGTCATGTGACCATCAGCTATCAGAACTTTGGTAGATTGTAACTTGAACAGTCACTAAGCGACTGGTTATAAGTTGAGGACAATTTAGTATGCTAGTGCATGTAATTTTATGGCACAAAACAACACAAAAGTTGTTATAACAATACCAGATATTGGGATGGATTAACCTGGCCTCTTTTAGGATGCTCAGTGCAACTATTCATATAAGTTATCTTGTTCCCATTTATATTGCTATGAATGCAGTTCGCTTTCTTACATTTCCTAGATGATTATGGAACAAGGGGATTGGCTTGTTGGTGGTGATCTTCAAGTCCTGGATCGAATTTACTGGAATGATGGTCTTGACCAGTATCGTCTCACACCCGCTGAGTTGAAGCAGAAGTTCAAAGACATGAATGCTGGTGAGTTCTTAAATGACAATTGGTAATAAAGAAGAAAACCTGGCTGTCACTTTCTAGAAACTTGCCCTGGACAATGCTGTGGAGCAGACTCTGGGCAGTTTATTCAGCTATCCCTGAATGGTCTGTGAGATCGGGGGGGGGCATCAGTGGGGAGGGCATTAGCAGGGCACACAGCAACATTGACAGGGCAGGGGACATCGGCTCGGTCAGAGCAGTGGCATAGATAGGGCAGGAGGAGGGGGAGGAATCTCAGTGGGGGTGGGGCAGCATTGGGGGGGCGTGCATTGGCGCTCTACAACAGTCCCAGTTTCTCATGTGGTTCCTTGGGAAGATTAATTGCCCACCCTTGCTATAGAATCTGATCTATATTTTCATCATAACACTGTTTCTGTGGTTTTAATCCTAAAAACTAATAATTATTAAGGGGGTGCAGCACACCCACACCCATAATACGTTTTGCCATTTTTTTTACTACTTCTGACTGCATTCTGAACTGGCTGGTTTGGTATTGCAAAGCAGTACACTAAACCCTAACTTCCAAATCTTTTTGACTGCCTGCACAATACTTTCCTATTCCATAATGGCTTTCTGGGACTATGGTGGCCAGTTATCTGGATAGATTTTAGTTTATTTTTGTATTACGTTATGTGATATCTTCTAGCTATCTTTATTTTTGTCCATCCCTTCCGAAGAAACAGCCCGTTTGGAGACAAAATGTAGGATTATTATGCTCAGCGGTGAAAAGTGGTTTTGAAGTGTTTCAGAAAAATACTTCTGGAAAGACTTTTAGCAATGAAGAAGACCATGGTACAGTCAATTTGTTTGCACTGTAGCATTTTTGCATTTTGTATTATTATGGCAATATAAAGCCCATGTCACACTGGCCAACGGATGCAAAAAGGACACAGCAGACGAGCAAAATGTTCCATCCGTTGTTATCTGCTCTCAAAAGGGGAAAAAAATTGCATAACCGGAGCGGATAACACGGATGCGGGGAGGACGCAGGGCGGATGCAAAGCGGATGCGGAATGGAAGCCCAGCGGATGGAAGCGGATGAGAGCGGATGGCACATCCGCTAGGCTTCCGGGGGGGCTCAGCAAAGCGGACGCGGAACGGATACAGCGGATGCACAGCGGACGCGGAACGGATGAAGCGGATGCACAGCAGATGCATAGCGGATGCACAGCAGAAGCCTAATGGATGCCTGGTGTGAATTGTGCATGCGGGGAGGATGCATTGTGTCAGCCCCGCGGATATAACGGAAGCAGCTCGGAAGCAGGTTGCCATTCAGAGGAAAGACCTGCTGCCGGACACATCGACTGCCTTGCCTGCCCTGCCTGCATGTCTGCCTGCCAGCCTTCCTGCCAGCCTTGCTGTCCGCCTGCCTGCAAGCCTTGGTACCTGCCTGCCTGCCAGCCTTGGTGCCTGCCTCCCTGCCAGCCTTGCTGCCAGCCTTGGTTCCTGCCAGCCTCCCTGCCAGCCAACAACCCCACAACTATGCTGAAGCACAGCAAGCCTCAGCCATCTGCTGCCAGCCCTGGCAAGAGGGACAGGGCTACCATCCCGCCTCCTGGCCCTCACTCTGGTTCTGCTGGGGCTTCTGCAGCACGGGCTCGCTCTTCTGGGGCTGGCGCTTCTGCTGCTTCTGCTTCTGGAGGAGCTGATGACAAGCACTCCAGCACCAGCCACCTCCACAGCACCTGCACCCTTCACCCCTGGGACTGAGCGACCAAGAGGAGTGCCAGAGACTCATTTTTGTCTTATAGCTTGTTGTTAATAAAGTCTATTTATGATTCACACACTTGCTTCATTTCGTTTTTTTAATGAAGTCTTGCTGGAAACTTTTAGAAATGGTTTAAGCCTTTGCATGCTTGTGGGATGGGTTAAGATAGCTGTGGGATGGGCAGGGATACTTTTGGGATGGGTAATAGCTGTGGGATAGATAAACCTCCAGTGCAAGCATAGTGGGACTGTATGGTCCACCCTCCCATGTGCCACACCTACGGCCCTTTATTATCAATAATAATATAATAATTATCCACACATGTCAACATAAATACAACTCTTTATTAAACGCCCTGTTCATTGTAGGCCAACCCAACATACATGGCCCAATCTCATCCGTGTGATGAGACAGTCTGAAGGAAGCATCCATTAAGCATTTACCATCCTGTCTTGCCACTCCACTGCTCCAGCTGGGGAGCTGCACCAGTGTTTCAGGAGGTTGCGCTGCTTCTTCGCCTCACATGAGGCTCTGTTGGGGCCTTGCACATTCTGAGTGTCGATCAGGTTTTGCCCTTGCCTCCATTCCCCAGCCTCCATGTCCCCATTGCCTTGTTGACGGTCCACAAGCCTGTTCTGCAAGACTGGGTAGCGGGTGCGCATGAGATTGTGCAGGATGCAGCAAGCTTTCACGATCCTCCTCATGGTCTCTGGGCTATGCTGCATGTTGGTGAGAAGTACCTGGAACCTGTTGGCCAGGATGCCAAAGGCGTTCTCCACCACCCGTCTTGCCCTGAACAGCCTGTAGTTGAAGATCCTCTCTTCACGGGTGAGGCATTTGGAGGTGTAGGGCTTCATGAGGTAGGTTGTGAGGGAGAAGGCATCATCCCCCACGATGAAGTAGGGCACATCTTGTGTGTCATTGGGCAGCGGATCTGGATCTGGGAAGCCCACCATGTGGTTGCCTTCCAGCCCCTCCTTGAGGTGACTGGCGTTGTATACCTGGGCATCTGAAGATGAGCCGTTGCCTGAAGCATCGATGTACATGAACTTGTAGTCAGCATCGACCATGGCGAAGAGGATGATGCTGAAGAAGCCCTTGTAGTTGTGATAAGTGGACCCCGACTTGGCTGGAGCTTTGCAGGCCACGTGCTTGCCATCTATGGTTCCAACGGTGTGGGGGAAGTTCCACTTCTGATACCACTGCTCTGCAACTTTCTTCCATCCTTCTTCAGTGGAGGGGCACTGGAGGAGCTCCTCCTTGTATTCTTCGATGATGGCCTGCACCACTTCTCTGACCACAAAGCTGATGGTGCTGGGTGGCACCCTCCAGCCGTACTGCATGCTCCTGTAGGTGGTCCCTGAGGCCAGGTGGCGCAGAGTGAGTGCCACCTTGAGCCCGGGTTCCAGGCTGGGCGGGAAGTTGGTGTTTGTCTTGCTCAACCTGGGTGTCAGGCACTGCACAACTTCGTCAAACATGGCTGGAGGCATCCTCATGAAGTTCTGGAACGCCCGAGTGTCTTCGCTCCTGAGCTCCACCATCAGCTTGTTGTACAGTCTGTCCTCTGCTCTTCTGGCGAACCATCTTTGGACCCAGACTTTTTTTGGGTGCCTCCTTTTCTTCCCGTAGTAGAGTTCACAGAGCCTGTAGATGGTTTCGCACTGTTGCAGAACGATGGTGGCTGCCGAAAGGACTTTGTCACAATCCACGGTGGACATGACTGGATGCTGTGGAAGAGGAAGAGCCAGATGAAGGCTGCAGAGGTCTGCATAGCAGGGCTGCTGGACTGAAAGTGAGATCCAGGTGAGTTGCTCCCCCTTTTTATAGGCAATATAGGTTTTCCACTATGTGTCCCTTTGCATCCTCTAGGCATCCTCTAGACATCCTTAATATCCGAGATAGGTCCCCTCTGCAAACATTTTTTCCGTTTTAAACGCTTTGTTTCTGTTCTGCATCTGCTAGGCATCCGTTCTGCATCCGTTCTGCGTCCGTTCCGCTTCCTCCCTGCGTCCAGACGGATACGAGTTGCGCGGATGTGCAGCGGATGCCTAGCGGATATAGTGGATGCATAGCGGATGCGTAGCAGATGCAGAACGGACGAACTGGATACATTTTCCGCGCAAAAGTTTTAGGCAGCCCAAAACATTCGGAGCGGATGAAACGTCCATAAACAGATGCTGGACGGATAGAGAGGAAGCCAAACGGAGGCAGTGAGTACATCGTGTTTTCGAACGGATGGCAAGGTTTTTTGTCCGTTTTACCACCTCTTTGCATCCGTTGGTTCAGTGTGACATAGGCTTAAGAAACAGATCAACAGTAGCCTGATAGATTGCTTTTTCTGTGCTGTTATAACTGGGGAAAACAGGATCAGTGTCCACATTAATACTCAAAAACTGTGGGTAAGAAGGTTTAAAGTTAGAGTTGCTTCTATGAAATAGAAGCACATTATAAATAAATATATTTGTTCTGGATCTGTAAGAGCCCAGTTTTATGACTGCAAACTATTGCAACATTTTAATGGCTAATCTGGTACAGAAATGCTTAAAACATAACCACGTTTCCCTTCTATGTTTTTCCTTCTAAATTTTTAAGTGTCTTGCTTAATGAAGACTTTTGAATTCTTTACAGATGGCTATATTTTATAACTTTTGTTGGCCTCAAGGAACATAATCATAATATGCTCTCCCTCCTCCATTCCATCTCTAAGCTTGAGGGTGGGGGGGAATGACTGCCAGTCTCAATCTCAAACTCTGTTTAAAGTATGCATTTTTTCCCTTGGAATTTTGGCTCCATATATTTCGTTCAAATAATTAGCATTTGGGTTCACAATCTCAAAACTCTTGTCTGGGATGTATTGGAGCTGAGATCTTGACAGTATTTACTTTAAAATTGATCAACGAGTTATTGTCTAGAAACTGGATGGTAAATTGATTTAAAGAAGTAGTTCATTGTTTAAAATTGAACAACTTAACTTTTGCATAGCTTGAATGCTTATGGGGCAAAAAAAATCAAGCATGAAATCAGAACAAAATTGCTGAAGTTCTCCACAGTAAATATGAGCAATAACTTGCAAACAATTATGGATGCATGCAGAATATAAACAAGTTTATAATTTTGTTGAAGAATATGGCCCTATTCCAGCATCAACAGTCCATGTGTGCAGATATTTTTACCTCTGCTTATAGTAGAGTTGGCCTACCATGGCCAGCCACAGGGGATGGAGAAATAGCTTTTGAATATGTTGCCATCCCCATATTTCACTTATTTACATGTATGCTTCCTCTCTTCACTTTGATAAAATGGTGATAACCCTCCTTTGGGGTTTTTGTTTGTTTGCTTTTGGCAGGGGGACGGTAGATGGGAAATCCTGTTGCTTTAGCTGTGGGATTCAGTTCAGTTTGAGTTTAAGACATACAAAAATCACATTGATCAAAGAAAATACATTAAGAGGCTGGATATCTTTCATGTCCTTAGTGCTAGCTTGCACTTTTCTTGGCAGCTATTTAAACATTCCTGCTGGTACTATCCCCCCGCAGCGTATATTAGTAGGCAGTGTCAAGGTACTTTATATGCAGTGGATTGATAGATCTTTCGTATGAAATAGGGTTGACATAGCATGATAGAATATCCTCTATGAGAGAAATGAAAGCCAAATATTCTTGACTATAGGATTTTGATGATTACCTGAAGAACTATAGTTCATCTTGGCAGCACTCATCACTATATGTTGTATTCTGATCTTCCAACCAGTAGCAATAATTAGGGGGATGATCCATTGAGACATCTCTCTGCAACTGGCTATCTCTGACCATGAGCCACAGTGGCACAGTGGTCAGAATGCAGTACTGCAGGCTACTTCTGCTGACAATCGGCTGCCTGCAATTTGGCAGATCGAATCTCATGAGGCTCAAGGTTGACTCAGCCTTCCATCCTTCTGAGGTGGGTAAAATGAGGACCCAGATTTTTGGAAGCAATAGGATAACTAAACCATTTAGAGGGGGCTGTAAAGCACTGTGAAGTGGTATATAAGTCTGAGTGCTATTGCTATCCTTCTCATCCTTTTTATATATTACAAGCCAAACAGTTGAATAAAACATTGGTGCCCACTTGTCATTGGCTACTAGAACTGTTGATTTGTTACTTCTAGAATTGTTGTCATTTTTCCCTTCTTTCTTCAGATGCTGTCTTTGCGTTCCAGTTGCGTAACCCTGTGCACAATGGACATGCCCTGTTGATGCAGGATACTCATAAGCAGCTTCTGGATAGAGGTTACAGGCGCCCAGTTCTGCTTTTGCATCCTCTGGGTGGTTGGACAAAGGATGATGATGTTCCTCTGATGTGGCGAATGAAGCAACATGCAGCAGTGCTAGAGGAAGGAATATTGAATCCAGAAACAACTGTTGTGGCCATATTTCCTTCTCCTATGATGTATGCTGGACCAACTGAGGTACGACGTCATATACCACATCTTGCTAATCCCTTCGTCCATTTGTTTTGTTCATTTCAGCTGATTTCCTGAGTTGATTTATCAATACGGTCTCCCTTAGGCACCACTGCTTCACCACAAGACCTTCGTATGTTTCATGGTTCTCCAGAATTTTTCTGCCATGAGTTGTTTATAAAATTTGGTTTAGAGGCTCTAATGGAAAGGTCCTGTTGTGTTGATCTTCAGAAATTTCTTGTTTACAGACAAGCTCCTTACTCTGTTTCTTCATCTTTTTTTATTTCTACAAAGTTGCAGTGTCCTTAACATACTGGGCCATAGCCAGAATTGAACAGCTGGCTCCCAATTCCTCTTTATTCTAGTGTTTTCTTTCTGTTCTGCATGTGGAGTTGAGACAAGTGTGAATAAACAATTGAGAGCACACTGACTGAAGAAATGGCATAAATGGCATGAATTATCATGCTCTTTTTTCAGATCTTATTTGGAATTGTTGGTGGTACTTTTGATATTGCACTTCTCTACCATTATTATTCTATTCTTGTGCATATCACTTCGCTTCCTGTCTACGGAAGTCGCTTCTATTCCTGTCTTTCTGTGTTTTAATTTTTATTGTCTTCAAATCATTTATCTTGTTGAGCAAACTCAGGAAGTAAATAAGATGATTTACTAAGGAAACAAATCATCTTACTTCTCCCTTAGTCCAAAAATGAAAATGAGTTGTTTTTTGAATTGTTCCAATCTGCACATAATTATGCTAAGAAAGCAATTCACTGCAAAGGTTTGTTAACTTGAGGTGTTAATAGATGTACTGTATATGAAGGAAAAACTTGCACTGAAAAACTTTGGTTAGAATAGAAATATAATTGTGTTCCAAACATGAAAAAATGCTGTTCTTTAGCTTTTTTTTTTCAATTGTTACCTTTTGCTGACATTCGGAACAGCCAGAGGCTTGAGACAAGAATCACTTCCAAATCAGCCAGGCAGCATGAGCTATTTACTTTATTTGCTCAGATGTTAATCCTATCCTGTTGCTTCCTCCTGCTGATGCCAGCAGTTGAAGCAGTAAAGTCCTATTTGATAGACAGGAAAACATGGCATCACCACATGGTTCCACTCTTTCTCAAACTATGAGCCAGAATATCCTTTAGGTATTGCCAGGTATTGGACTCCAATGTGGGTGAAATCAGGACAAAGCTAAATTTGATTTAATTTACATAGTAATTGAATTAAAATTGGAATGACATACTGTATGTTCAGAGTAATTAAAATGGTTATTCCTCAATAATTAATAAAGTCCTACTTCCATTACATCCTAAACTAAAATTAATTGAAAACATTTGGAGGATGTCTGGGTAGCTCATGAAACACTTATGTGAATTACTACAACCCTGGGACTTCACCATACACATCATGTTAACCTTCGATTTGCCAAGTAGGTTCCAGACTTCTGTATACCGAACATAGCTCAAACCTCTTTTTGATATACTTCTGTCTTTTTCCTATGTTTCTTGCTTTAGCTTTGTTACTTGGAGGGCAGAAGGCCAACTCAAATTGGTCTTGTAGTCTGGGAATAATGATGGACAAATCTGGTACTTTGAATATTAAATTTGAGAAATCCATCATTCCTTCTAGTTGGCAGAAGTATTTGTCTCTTAATAGGCTACTCTGTTTTGCACAACTTACTTATCACAGTCTTAGAGTTCAACAATGTGATACAGTTTTCAGTGGTTGGAAATATAGCGGTGGAATAAGCTATCTGATCAAAATCTGATATTCCTCCATAATTCTGACATGAAAAATAATGCTTATTGATCCAACAATTGCTGACAGAGTTAGCAAAACATGATATTAAAAATATTCAACATGAGGGTAAATACTAAGCTAAATAATTTTAGGTCTTATTCTAATATAATGCTATTATAACGTTCAATTCTATTATGTTGTGTTGTATTATTACAGTGGAGCAAGTTCAGAGCTGTGTTGGTTGTTATGGTTGCTGCATACATTTTTGGTTCCTTCATGCAGTCAGTGAAAAGACCAGTATGATATAATGACTAAACTTTCCATTCATCCATAAAGTTTATTGTATGACAAAGTCCAGCAGAGGGAGAGTATAATGTGCTCTGCCTTGAATGTCTTGAAGAAAGGTAGATTATTAACCACAAAATATATATTATGGCATTCTGTGCATTTTGGAATCTCAACTCCCCAAGGCTGCAAGATTTGAGGAGCCTATTTGTATTGGAATAAGGTACAACATCTGTAGGAGCTTTGAGATAATATTTGAGAGGAGAGTGGAAAGAATTAATCTTATTTCTGTTTTACATGTCTAAAATGATGACTTATTCCAAAATAATATTTTTTGTTAATTATTCACCCTTTGGACTCTCATCTGGATGTAAACCAATTATAATTTCATTGGAACCTTTCCTTTCATTCATGTTCTTTGTGTATTTGTCATTTTTATTGTGGCTATTGAAAATAATCATGCCATGTATGTGGGTATTCTTTCCTATGTTTAGAGGGCATGGAAGCAAGGAGATGAAGAAAATCTGCACTTGTAGTCCTAAATCATGATTGCAAATAAAATAAGAAACATTCTTCTATTTATGCTGTGTTTTCCAGTGACCTCAGAAAACCGTTTGCCAATATTGTTTTTTAGCCAACTAATAAAAGAAAACTTTTCCTTTAATCATTTTCTTTAGGTCATTTAGAAGACATTGGTACCAGATTTGTTTCTGTAATGCAAATGACTTGCAGAACAACAGACAGCTGCTTAACCAATATAGTTATCGAGTGTTGGAACATAGCTTTCCCATCAGTACAAATTTGATGGTGATGTTTTGTAGGGTTAAATCTTAACATGTCACATTTTTCTTCCTCCTCTTTTTTTAAAAAATCTTTCTATAAAGTACGACATGTCAAATAAACTAGGCAATTATATTTGCAGCAGATAGACTGTTTTCAGTATGGCTGCAAAAGATAATAAAAAAACAAGTGATTTCTTTAGAAAAGTAAATTTGTCAGAATTTGTCAGATGAAGATATATACGATAACAACTAAGTTTTGTATACATTTCAAAACTATACTTTCTCACACAGGATCTGAATGCTTATTGTAAAATAAATTGTCAACTTTTTTGCATTTTCCTTGCAATAGTCGGAAAAATGGAGCTACCCCAAGTGTATCTTTAAATGGACTGAGCATGAAGAGATACAGTTGTGCATCTTTGTTACCAGTAAATCTTCCACCAAACAAAATTTTAGGATGATAGGGAAAAACAATTTTTGCAACATGCCTCTTTCCATTAGCAGATTTTTTCTCTCTGGTCTGGATACAAATCTCTGGCAGTGGATAATGTAGCTCTTGGTGGTAGTGTTTGCATGTTGATGTATAAGGACTTTCCATTTAAATGCTTTTGTAATTCTCCAAAGTGTTCCATTTTAAAGTTCTTTTAAATTCAATTTTGATTTGTCAGGATGGCATGTTGCTTTAAGCTCCAAACCTATCTTTGAATCAGGGAATCCTACAGTTGTAAGAAATCATTTAGGCTGCCGAATCCAAATGTTCTTAGTGCAGGAATCACAGGCAGATATAGATAGCATCTATTTTCTTCCGATGAATGTTTCATTGTTGAACTGCTCCGACTGTTAAGGGGTTTTTCCTCCCTTACAATCGATCGGAAAATTATAATCTGCAATTACTTTATTATTAATTCTACTCAGTTTTTAATCACCTCTTGATGAAAGAATTTTTTTCCACAAATGTTACTAACCAAATGAGGTTTTCCTCATCCTTCATGCTGCATAATGCCTAAATACAACTTCTCTGTCTCCTTTGTCTTGTCTTATCCTACCCTACTTTATGTATTTTCTTGCCTGATTTCCATCTAGGTTTTTTCCTCCTTTTTTCTTTACTCCCCCCCTCCCAGTATAGTAGTATGCTACTTCTAAACTATCTTTGTTCTTGTGGTAGTGATGATAGTTGTTTGTACCAGAAAGGGAATTGATAAGTGTCTGTTTGTATATGTATATTTAATTGTGTGTGAAAAAAAATAAATGGATATGAAGGTAATTGGCAAGAGATGGTATTGCTTGTTTATGACCATTAAATGCTAATAAGTTATTCAGTTAACCTTTTATTCTTTGTGTCCTTTTGAGGACCCTTGGCAAATATCCTTGCAAATAGGACATATATATGCACATATCAATGCATACAACTCTGCCATGTGCATACATTTTATTTGCAAAAGGGAAATTTCCAGGTCTGGTTTGTTCTGAATTGGCAATATTAGATTGACAATATAGGGACATTTGCAGGGAAGTTTTGATTGTGTTTATGTAGTATTTCTCTCTTATTTTTCTCTTGGTACTGGTTTTAAATTTAGAGTTAAGTTCAGTTGAACTCAGTATATTATTGAGCCCCATGTCTGTCAATTTCAGACTTCAGTCCTACTCCTTTATTTGTTTCTTACATTTAACTGGTGGAATGTGTTCTCTCTTGGAGATAAATAGTTGAATAGTTCCATTAGTTTCTTCTGGTTTAGCTATGTTTCTTTTTCCTTTTTCTATATATCATCACTTACCGTACTTTCTTTTGACTTACTATTTCTTATTCCTTTGGATGGCATTGCTTGCCCCAGTACATGATGAGTATGTGTATATATGGAAATAAGTCTGAAGCCATCTTGATCAAGCTTTAGCCAAATCAATTTGCAGCTTTTGTAAAGTGCAATCATCCTGTGTAAGCAATTCAGTAGTCAATTAATTCAGATCGTGTTCCCAGAAACCAATTTTCTTATTTAGCATTTATTTGCAGAAAGTAGGCATCTCGATGTATAGGAGACAACTGAAAAGAATCTTTCTGTCATGAAAACATAGAAAATATATCAGTATCAAGAGTTCCCCAGAAAAAGACATTTTTCAGTATTGCTAATCTAATGCTGTCTGGTAAATATATAATGATACTATTGATGACTTAGATTTAAAAACAATCCATCTCACTTGGATATTTTTTTTCTGGATATTGTGGAAAGATATTGTGTAGTTTGTGAATAGTACTGAGTTGGTTGCAAGAAAAAAAAGCAAAGAAATAAGCCTAGTTTAATGTATTTCTTTTCCTCTTCATAGTATTTATCTGTTTTTAAAGATACTTTTATTGGAAGTGATTGCTGTAGCTTCCAGAATAAAGAATTCTTGTTTAAGTTTTTTAAATTAATAATAAAAGCACATTGATATGAAATCTCTTGACTAGTATAAAATAAGCTCTGTTTAGGAATAAAATTCTTGAAATATTGAGGATTTTAATTTTCTTCCCTTTTTCTTTTCTAGATGGTTAAAAAATCTTCAGAATTATCAAATACTGTTTTATTCCCAGAATGAATAGTATTTTGAATCTCACAATTTGCAATGTTCAATATATTGTATTACTGAGAACAATATCTCATAACATTTGTATTCAATATGTTTATTCATCTTAAAGATCTATTGTCTTTCTCTAAAAAATATTTAATGAACTATATAATGTATTTTTTAAAAAATACAAGTATTGTACATACTAAGAAGCATTTCCATTTTACACCACCATTCTTTTAGGATGATATGTGTTCTGACAGATACTCGTAATCTAAAATGGAAAGAAGTATGCAATGTGTGCACTCAGAACTGTTTTGACTTTCATTGAATTTATGCATATCACTTAACAAATGTTTAATTCGATGACAGCTCTTGTCAATAATTATTATTACTATACATCTTTTATTCCTTTCTACCACCTTTTCTCATTATGAATTCTGTATTTCCTCCTTTCTTAAACAAAACACATGTATGGTTTCTCTTGCAAGTTTTGTTTATTCCTTATGCGGAGAAATTGCCTTGCCAAAAAAAATGACAAACATGTTTGTTAGTGTACATGTAAATGCATCCATGTGAAATATATATTCTCAGTTTGAAAGAAACATACAATAGCTCAGCCTAGAAAATACATAGTTTCCCAGGTGCTACTTTTTCTTGATTAACATATAAATAATTAATAAATGTCTATTAGAAATTCCCAGTGATCCAGGTCATGGTTGTCTCAAAGATGCTTTTTTCAAAAGGGAGCTGGACTATATTTTTTTCTTGAGGAAGAAATGTGTTTTTTTTTCCCCTTGGGGAGGAAGAAGTTTTGCTTCTTATTCAAGAAGCTTCATCAGCTCTAGATGAGAAGTGAAACATATTCTTTCTCAAGGGGAAACAAACATTCCTTGCTCAAGGAAAAAACATAGCCCATTTCCTTTTAGGAGAAAGCACCTTTGAGAAAATAATAAGTTTTTTCCTTATTCTTTTAACTTTAAAAGGCATTTAAACTAGTTGTTTAAAAAGAGGACACTGTTACCTAGTTATTCTCTGGAATTCTGCTTCCAATGGAGCATGGCTATCTAGTAGAATGTCTCTTTTTTCCTTTTATGGGTACATGTGTTTGCACTGAAATTTTTGAGGCTTCCTTCCAGTGTGATTCTTTGGAATGATAAGTGGCATCCTTCTGTTTGTTTGTAGAACTGCTATACAAACTGTCATGCGGTGTTGTGCATTAGAATTTTTGATGATGTCTATCTCTAAGTTGACGACAATCATACCAGATGTGCCCTTGATCAATATATGAGCCTAGAGGAAAGTGCTTTTCTTTTTATTCAATATCATCTTTTATGTCTGCTGCACCTTGTTTTCAAATTCTGCCTTTTGCTAATATCTTGAATTTTATTCTAGGTTCAGTGGCATTGCAGGGCAAGAATGGTAGCTGGAGCAAACTTCTATATAGTGGGCCGAGATCCAGCTGGAATGCCGCATCCTGAAACTGGGAAAGACCTCTATGATCCAACCCATGGAGCCAAAGTCCTGACTATGGCACCAGGCTTGATAACATTGGAAATTGTACCTTTCAGAGTGGCAGCGTATAATAAGAAAAAGAAGTGCATGGATTACTACGACTCAGAGCAGTAAGTTTTAGGAGAGGTAGGGTTAAAAATGTATGTCCCACATAATACTTTGGGTATGGATTTGGGATTTGGCTTTACATGTCATTATATCTCACCATAAATTGCTTAATTTCCAAATAATACTCATTTCTTAGGCCCTCATTCAGTTCATTTTCTGGATAATTTAGAAACCTATAATCTGAAATCATACCGTACATTTTAACTTCTTATATCCTGTAACCTATGCTTAAATTAATTGAAAAAAGCTTTAACCTCCAATGATTTATAGTTGTTTTACTATTCTGGGTGGCCTGGAATTAACCCAAAGTTTGTTCTCACATTTATAATGGAAAATTTTGTTGTCATGATACTGTAGATCATATTGCATTTTTTTTTTATTTCTATCTCTCTCTCCACTTGGGAATAAAGTTCTTTTTGATACCGTTGAACCATATGACAAGCTTTGAAGTGCATGGTTGTTATTACAGACATTTTGTTATTATAGACATCATCTATGGCAACTATAAAATTGTCTTTTTTTTTTCCTATATAAATAATTCTATCTTGTAATATATATTCTTTGCAGTGCTGCTATTTTTAATACAAGGGTTTGATTATCTGTTGCATGGATTTTAACATCACTATTCTTGATGAGAGAATAAGAGTCTGGTAGTTTGAAATATATCCTTTTAACATACTTCTTGTCGTTTAATGTATTGCAACACATTTTTCATAGCTGAAGAAGGGGATAGTTTTTACATGATTGGTTGAATTGTGTTAATTTGGGGGGGCAACATTTTCAACTTCTTATTTTCTACAACCAGTTAAGGAATTAAATTGTTGCCTCTCTTCTCTCAATTATATAACAGCCTCCATTTTGTTTCTTTAAGAAAAGACTTTAAAAGTCAGAGCAATGCAACTCCTCTGTCTTTCCAAAACTGGGTGATAAATTCAATATTGGAGAAAAACTGGATTGAAAACCATTACCAGTGCAGAAAGCAGAAGTCAGTTTACTGTTGTTAACAAAAACAGTTGCAAAATGTAGTTACAAAAAACCTCCCGTCTCTGCATTAGAAAGTTACTTTAACACTTTAAGAACAGCTTTAAAATATTAACATAATCCTGGAAGTGGATTGTACTGATCATCAATTTGTCCCATTGTGTGTGTGTAACAAAGTGGTTTAAGTAATTAATTCCTCTAAGGCACCATAAGTTTAACTCTGTTAAAGGCATTATACAGAAGGGGACATGAAATAACGCTCTAAGTTTCCTCAGGGTTTAAATCTGCAACTTTATTAATACAACCTTTTAAAATAATTATAGTCTGGCAGTCCCGAATTGCATTCTGTGAGTTGAGGTCTGTTACATTCTCCATATTTTCTTACTGTTATATCAGGATATTGTTTTTAATTCTGGCCATTCCAGAGCTTGCCTGGGTTGTGTTTTTAATATAATAAGGAATATTTCATAATAAACCCAATAACTTTGGTCATATCATAAAACCATGAGAGAAGTCATGGGATGGTTTATATTATCCACTCGCTAATCCCTTTTTACCTCACAGTTTCACTTTCCAATTTAGATTCAAATGGAAACTTTGATCAGTATCACATCTGACTGTCTGAAAGTATCATCAGAAACAAGTATTTGCTACTAAAAACAGTTATACGTTTTTTTTAAAAAAATATGAAGTATTCTGTCTTGGGATTTCCCACTCCCCCTCGGTGTAGGATAGGTATGGATAAGCCATCCAATATTGCAGGTTTTATGCTTGTAAGAGAAACTAGCTTTAAAGTGATCTATTTCATATTTGTATGTTAACTTCATATGTACACATAATAAATACAGAAAAGAATAGTTATAAAAGCCAGCACTTACTTTAATATCAATCAAGTTGACATGGATGTTTCACTGGCAGTCTAGTGCATTTTCTGCTTTTGTATTTAAAGCAAAATTCAGTCAGAGATCATTCTACCTCTTAAATTAAATGAGCATAACCATGGGTATACCATTATAATCCCGATTCCTGTTTAATCGACTTTTAATGGAAAAGTTTAATTCTTGTACTTCTAGAGCAAGAGATGGAGAAGACCTGTGGCTTTTAGGCATAGTGGTAAATAGTATTGATGGTATTGACATCAAACAGTATCTCATTGATTCTTGAAAATCTGTTCTGAGGCTCATCAAAAACATCAAGCAGAAATCTGGTGTTTTTTTATATACTTATCCCTGAGCCTTAAAAACCAATATATTGTCATTTGCTGTCCTTTGCTTTTAGTGAGTATAGCTCACTAGTCTAAGTGAAAGGTATTTGGGGTCTTAATTCTCAAAATTCTTTCATGCTCAGCATCCCAAACAAAACAAAATTTCACAGAGTAAACCAAACAGAGAATTAGGGTTTTTGTGGTTAGGAAGCAGGATGTCATATGAAATAAAGGCAGCTGTTAATTAAAAGCATATGAAAATAACTGAAGTTGTGCTGAGAAGCATGTGAATAATTACTAATTACACATACACACAGAGAGCTAATTTTACTTAAACATTTCTTGTCCGATATATAATCATTGGATTTTACAGATTTAGGTGCGTAGATTCTGAGACCTTGGACTCATTCTGTTGCCATTTTTTATTATCTCTCTTCCATTTTCCTTTCTTGAGGGGTTTGGATTAAATTCTAAGACATTCAGGATGTATTTTTGTTTTTGTTTTGTGTGCATGCCTTTAAGTCATTGTTCCTGGCAACTGCTTGGACTAGTCCCTGCAATTTTCTTGGCAAGATTTTCGGAAGTGATTTGCCATTGCCTCCTTCCTACAGCTGAGAAAAAGTGACTGGCCTAAGTTAACCCAACTGGTTCTGTGTCAAAGGTAGGAGCAGAACTCATGGTCTCCTCGTTTCCAGTCTGCAATTTTAACCACTGCACCAGACTGTCTCTCCTCAAGATGTTTTGACTACTGCTTCAGGAAGCAACAAAAATAATCAAAGTCAGCTTAGCAAAGTAAATTAAATTAAAATAAATCGTGAATAAAATGAAATGACCAAGTAGCAGCTCAGCAATGGTCAGCTCATCAGGGCCAAATTCATGACTTACATGAGATACTAATTTTTACTTGAGGTTATCTATAAAGAAAATATATATTTTGATTTACTTAAGTTTTAATGAAAGCTAATAATTTAATCTTGGCTGCTATTTGTGTACCATAGTGGTACGAAAGACACATTTCTTACAATGAAACAATATATTATCCAAGAATTTTGCAAAAATTCTGTTTGCAAAACCCAAAATTACCCTTAATTAAATTTTTCTTCTTTTTCTTTTTTAAAAAATAGCTCTCTCATGAGAGTTAGAAATTTGCAAAGCTACACAAGAGCTTGATTTCCCAATGATTATTAGCAACATACAAAACACCTATCATCTGTGTTTTACTACACATAATTAAAAACAAAATAAACCCGGGCTATACATTTGTAATCCAATTGATCTAAAAGGGAAGAAAAAAAGGATGAGACTGCAAACAGAAAGCAAAGGAATTTAAATAGTAATTTTTTGAAAATGCTGCAATAATTTTACAGAATTATAAGTAAAGGACAACAGCCTTGAATCTCCAAATCCAAAGAGAACCCTCTATGCAAGGGTCCTCTTTGTAGACTTCAGTTCAGCATTCAATACCATCATTCCAGACACTCTTCTCAGTAAATTAAACCAACTAGCGGTACCTGAACACACTTTTAAGTGGATCATAAGCTTCCTAACAGAAAGGAAACAGCAGGTGAAGCTAGGCAGAATCACATCCGATACCTGTACATTCAGCACAGGGGCTCCCCAAGGCTGTGTGTTATCTCCACTTCTCCCTTATATACCAATGACTATATCTCAAACGATCCATCTGTTAAAATACTGAAGTTTGCTGATGACACAACAGTTATTGGTCTCATTCGAGACACCGATGAATCTGCCTACAGACAGGAGGTTGTACAGCTTGCCTCCTGGTGTAACCAGAACAATCTGGAACTGAACACACTCAAAACCATAGAAATGGTGGTAGACTTTGAGAAGAAACCCTCCTATACCACCACCTCTTACAATACTAGACAACACAGTATCAATAGTAGAGTAGAGACCAATAGCGACCTTCAAATTTCTAGTATATCTACTAGATATACTACTTCTACTATAGTATATCTATATAGTATATCTACTTCTACTATATTACATGACCTAAAATGGACACTGAACGTCAAAAACATCATCCAAAAGGCACAACAAAGAATGTTCTTTCTGCGCCAACTCACAAAGCTCAAACTGCCCAAGGAGCTGCTGATCCAGTTCTACAGAGGAATTATTGAGTCTATCATCTGCACCTCTATGACAGTCTGGTTTGGTTCTGCAACCCAACAGGACAGACACAGACTTCAGTGGATAATTAGGACTGCAGAAAAAACAATTACTACCCACCTGCCTTCAATTGAGGATTTGTATACTGCACGAGTCAAAAAGATGGCTGTGAAAATATTTACAGACCCCTACATCCCGGACATAAACTGTTTCAACTCCTTCCCTCAAAACGACGCTATAGAGCACTGCATACCAGAACAACTAGACACAAGAACAGTTTTTTCGCGAAAGCCATCATTCTGCTAAACAAATAATTCCCTCAACACTGTTCAACTATTTATAAAGTGTATACTAATATTACTGTTAATCTTCTCACTACTCCTTATCACCCGTCCCCTCCCACTTGACTGTTTCCTAGTATGATTTGATTGTTGATTGTACCCTGTGACTATCATTAAATGTTGTACATTATGATTCTTGATTCTTAATGAATGTACCTTTTCTTTATGTATACTGAGAGTATTTACACCAGGACAAATTCCTTTTGTATCCAACCACACTTGGCCAATAAAGTATTCTTTAGCCTTATGTATATATGCTATGCCTTCCTTAACAGAATTGGAATCCTGGAATAAGAACCTTTTCCTGAGAGAGAATGTCTTTGTATAATGTGTCTGAAGCGTGAACATTTGAGTTATTTGTGCCTCTAATGAGAATTCTGGATTGAATTGTTTGTTCCATTTATTTATTTTTTCTTGGTTGTCCAAGGTATCGTTGAAAGTCTTTTCCAACAACAAAGGCCAAAAATGTCTGTATTCTTTCTGTCCTGCTTCTTCAAAGTCCAGTGACTTACATTGAAGCCAAGTGAGTTGGCAACCGAAGGATAAAAAAATGTCCCAATCCAGGCTCTAGTAGCTAAGATCTCTTTAGACATGCTTATGACAAGAAAGAAGTTGAGTATAGTTATACAATACTTGCTTCATTTATTTTGTGTGTGGCTGTTTGTATTGTGTGAATAAGGCACTGTTAGCAACAGCACCTGGAAAAAGCTGATGGCAAAAACAACAATAATATCAATGACATTTGTGATGCATTTGTAAGTGTTGAGTTGACTGAGTTTCATGTTTAATGAATAAAAGAGATGACAATAATATAGTATTTATTAGGCATATGCTAGAGTTTTCATTTTTATTGCAAGGAGACACCACTTTTGCAGTGTATAAATCTTCCAAGAGTTACTAAAAGGAATTTGCTGTAGATCGTGGGTAGCACATTTTTGCAAGCCTGAAGGAAATGTGTCTTTGCTTGATAACCTGTGCCATCGAATTCAGTCCCTATGTATTCTGCCATCACCATCATGAGACACAGTGTGGAAGAGCATTAAGTTGGACAAACTCTTCCAATCTTCTAATTAATTATAGTGAAAAGATGTGTTTACTGTAGTTGGATTGGAGGAAGGATGACTGGCAACATGTGAAAGCAGAACTCCCATTTGGGATGGTGTCTGTAGCATGCAGCCCAGATGTAGGGTGAAATGTTCTTAGGAGAAGGTGCCTGGGGAGCTGCTCTTGAAATCCCCCTTCAAAGGGAAGGCATACCAGCCGCCTGGATTCAATGCACACAACTTGGCGCTGTTGGAGAATGTAAGGTTTTAATAGGTCTGCCTTTTTTCTTTTAATCAAAAAGTACTGAACAAACTGATGGGCTTTTATTATTCCATGTCTCTTGCCAAATAGCAGGCCAGATTTTCTGTATAAATACTTGCCTAGTGACTTGAAGTCAAATGAAGTAGAATGTTTTACTATTTGTTGCCTGTAATGATGAGTGATGTTAGTCCAGTTAAGCCATCCTAGACCTCCCATGGTTAGAACTGTAGGAGTGGCAAGAATATCAGAATGCTCTTGGATCTCCCTTCTGTCATAGTTTGGGAGTGGGAGCAGATAAATTAAATGACAGCATACTGGTCTCCCTTTTCCAGTGTTGGAATACTGTCCTGACAGCTTACCAGTCTATTCCCTAATTTTGGGTATTGTGTTTTGTCAGTTGTTCCAAATGAAAAGAGAGCTGGTTAGGTGTAGTGGTTTAGGTATCAGGATATAAACTGGAAGACAGTGAGTTCTAGCCCGATCTTACACACAAAGGTAGCAGGAGATCTTGTGACATTCACTCTTGTTTGGCCCTAGGAAGAAGGAAGCAATGGCAAGCCTCATCTGAATCCCTGTCCCTTACAATTGTAGGGAATACTCCAGGCAGTTTCCAGGAATCAAAAAAAATGATTCAAAGAAACTCCCCCAGAACAATAGCCTAAATCAGGGCTGTCAAACTCGTGGCCCACAGGCTGGATGTGTCACGCGCTGGGCATGCCTACCCTTGGTTTGTGAAGGGGAAAAAAAGTTGCGATATGTCACGTGACACCGCTGTGAGGATGCAAGTTTGACACCCCTGGCCTAAATGTTACGTTGTCACAAAAATCTAGCACAATCTAGGGTGTGTCAAATTTTTCAGCTTTCAATATTCAAACATTGGGGATGCTCAAAAGTTGTCTTGGGGGTTGTGAAGATATTTGGGTTACTTTAATATAATTTAGATGTGCTTGGTAAGTAACTCCATAAATATCATAACTTTTTAACATTTTGTATAGCAATCGCCCAGTTGGTTACTCTTGAGACTTGTTCTTAAAAGCAATAGTGATAGCAGGTTGGGTTTCTTATTATTATAATTATAAACAAAATGTACAGATTTATAAGTTAGTTTTTTAGAATGAAATGAAATGTCTGGAAAATCCTGCTTCTTGACAGAATGCCCATCTTTTCCTAATCTATTAGACAGGCTTTTATACAATAGTAGCCAGCATGTATTTGTAATTGCACATATTCTGGAACAATCTGTAAATCAATGTGAGTAAAATGTTTGTTCTTTCATAATGGTATTTGCTCTTAGGTCAGTAGTACACTATAAGCTTTGGAAATTTTAAGCCCTGATGTCTCCATTCAAAAGGAGCAAATAGAGTAAATAGGAAAATCCTCTGTCAGAAAACAATTATTTTGATTTTTCTAAAATAAATAAAGCTGGTGCCTCTAACATCATGTCGAAGAACAGTAGCTTTAGAAACATGAAGATGCTTATTATTTAATTTGGCATTGTACTTTATTTGGCATTGTGATCCCCTGGCCATTAAAAGGACTTCAATGCAGGGTAACAAATAATTTATTCTACAATTCTTACTTCAGTTATAAGATACATCACATTATGAGTTGCTATGTGGGCACAGCCTATTGCAATATCTCTATACCTTCCCTTTAATCCATTAAGGAGTTTTATTTATATATTTGATATTCATGATAGTGATCAAAGTTTTACAGTTTTTCCCATCTGGTATCAAAGATTTTATCTATTCTATTGTGCCATCCTATTTCTTTACCCTGAAACTTCTTAAAACTTGTAATATGAGAAGTTGTCAGAGAGTTCTATATTTGAGTGGAATATCCAGACATTTGTTCACTTGTTTTAATGACACAGATTGTCCATAGCTTGCTGTTGCGTCTGTTACACAGAAATGCTTGATAAAAAACACATTAGCAGTATCTTTCGGCGCTTGATTCAATTAGGAAATGTCTCTAATTTGCACTGTTTATTCCTAGTTCAGATCTTCCATTAAACTTCTTTTGTGTAACTCAGTATAGTTTATTCCCCAAACTGAAATACATTTTGAATGCCAGATTAAATGGAAAATAAACTGTTTCTCATTAATACTTATTATGAAGCGTGTGTTGGCTTTTTTCTTTTCTTTTCTTTTCTTTTCTTTTAAAGGCCTCTGTAATCTTTCTTCTTCAGAGAGCTGAATTTATTCACAATTATTATCCAGTACAAATGTCACAGTAAGATGGCATGACTTAAAACTAATCACATATAATTCTGCCCCATTGTGATTTCATTACCTAGGCAAAAACTCCTTTCTCAGTTTGTTGACTTTCTTGCTTAATATAAGAATAGCAAGAAGAGGACAGCCTTAGAAATTAGAAGCTACAGAATATAGATGGTAGAGTATATGCAGAAGTACAGTTGTTGAAATTGCATAGAACAATGCAATTAGATATAGAGCACTAGTGAGTTAACATTAAGTATATAAACTAGGTCCCCGGGTGACAAACAGATGGGTGTAGCATTGTCCCATTATATCACAAATATATCACAAAATTTCCTCTTTTGAGTTGGCAGTGAATATAGAGATATAATAATCATTGTATTATTTTTTAAATAGCATCTGTTGTTTGATTCCTAGGAAAAATGTATGTATTTTTTTTTCACTATTATAAATGTAATATAGAATGTATTATTGCTTTGAAGTTTAGAATTTAATAAACTATTTAATAATTTGGGGGGCATAGTGCCTCGGCAGTTAAAAATGCTGAGCTAGTCAGCTAGAAAGCTGACCACCTAGGTTCAAGACTCCAGCTCCTCGCAACAGGTTGAACTCCAGTTACTTTCCCCAACTCCTGCCCATTTAACAGTTTGAATCATGCAAATGTGAATAGATAAACAGGTACACTTTGGTGTTCTGTGTTGTCATGCTGGTCACATGACCACGGAAACGTCTTTGGACAATGTTGGCTCCCTTGGCTCAGAAACAGAGAGTGCTGCCCCTAGGGTTGGAAGCAATGAACAGGGGAAACCTTTACCTGTAGGAAATAGAAGAAAGGAATAGGTAAGGACAGAAATATAAAATTCAGCTTGGCTTAACTGTGTTTTGAGATATTTCTGGCAAGTGAGTAGGGCAAGGAATATAAAACCAAAAAATAATACTAAAAATTACTGTGTGTGGTCTTGCTTGCGGAATGTTCTCACAAAAGAAATATAGTTGGTACCTAAATATCAACCTTTGACAAAAGTTCAAGAGATTTTTTTCATGCTGACAAATGACATTTATCTTCAACAACTTTATTTTTAGAAAAATACATGTATGTGTGTGTGCACGCACACACACATACATATACATATACAGTGTATATGTGTGTTTATGTGTGTGTATATGTATATATAAAATAAAATAAATAAAATATAAAAAATTCAGCTTGGCCAAACTTACAAGTAGTATGTTCTTTGATTAGAACTTCAGTTCTTCCATGTTGTTATCAGAGCAACAATATGAAAACAGTGTTTGATTGCCTTTTTGAAGCATGTGCTTTCTACTTCTCTCTGTAGTTTATATCCCCAACTTTCCTGTTTTGATCTCCCATCTACATGTTAACCCAAAATGTAAATAGCCCAACTTGGCATTTTGAAGTCTGCCAAGATTCGCCAGCTGTGGTGGAATAGAAATATAATAAATAAATGTTCATAAGTAATAAATATAAACAGACAAGGAACAGTATGATCAATCATAATCTGAATATATGAAAGTGCTATTGGAATGAAATTTATTGTTCTCTTTTTAAAATAATGGTCAGGCTCTAAGTCAAAAAAGATTCTACAAAGCTTTAAATATGACCAAAGACAATTCATTAAAAAAAACCAAAACCATTAAAAAAGTAACCACTTATTAAGTAGCTAAGAAAAAGTACAAGGTGGCAAAAGCATAGTGAAATATAATTTTTTATCTTGGATGAAGAATTAATGAAAAGAAGGAGTAGGGGTGATAGCTGTGTTCCAATATCTCAGGGGCTGCCACAGAGAAGACGGGGTCAATCTATTCTCCAAAATACCTGAGGGCAGGACAAGAAGTAATAAATGGAAACTAATCAAGGTGAAAACCAACCTAGAAATAAAGAGAAATTCCCTGACAGCCCAATCAATTTGTGGAACAACTTGCCTTCAGAAATTGTGAAAGCTCTATCACTGGAGGCTTTTAAGATTTGTCTGAAATGGTCTCCTGCTTGAGCAGGGGGTACTGGAAGATCTTCCAACCCTCTTATTCTGTTAACTCATCCAGAGTAACATTTCAGAGTCCTGCGATTGCATCAGATGGGATACATGAGTTGTTAGATGTTTAAATGCTACATACACTTACTGGCATCAATTGGAGCTGCCGAGGTAGGCAACCTAATGCTTTCCTGATGTTTTGGGCCCCAGATCTTATATTCTCAAACCATATAAATTGTCCAGAACTGAGGAGGGGATCAGTTCTATATACTGTACATCTTCTAAGGCTTTTAAGGTCAGAACTGTTATCCAGTACTGGAATAAGATATTATTTGGTGGCACAGATTTTTCAAAATGGGTGGACCATGAGCTTGCCAGTTTTAAAATTGCTAATTGTATTTTTCACTTCTTTTTAAACAGTTAGTAGTTTTTTGCACAGAAATTATGAGGTAATTTCTGAGAATTGCAGTGATCTTTGCACATTTGTACTCATCCAGTTCAAAGATTATACTGCTAATCTTTTGCACGTACAATGAGAAGACTTGTTCTGTATTTGCTAAGTAGTACGTACGTATAACTTAACATTCAGACAAGCAAATTAGCCCCAAATATATTTGGTTCCCATTTTCTTCTGTCGAGCCATATCCAACTGAAGTCAGCATTTGGCTTATATTTAAGATGGATCAATTGGCAATGACTAAAACATTGATGGAATAAGCTGAGTGAAAGAGCAAGTAAAAACATCTCTTTTTATTGTTGATTAATCACTTTTTCCTGGGAGACTTGAAAATTGTGTGTGTGTTGCATTCATACTTTTTTGAGGCTGCATGTTTTTAATTCGCTTAATAAAAACCGAGGTAAACAGAGTATCTCATCATGGTTACCTGGATATTTGATTTTGTTTTTCTCTCTTATGTATCCATTTGACAATTTGTAAAGTGCCATGCTGTCAATGGAATGCAAATACTTCATTTTGTGGGAAAAGTGCAGAGGTGGTATTCAGCAGGTTCTGACCAGTTCTGGAGAACTGGTAGGGAAATTTTCAGTAGTTTGGAGAACTGGCAAATATCACCTCTGACTGGAGATTTTACTTCCCCTGTCATGGCCACCAAGCCATGCCCACGTTAGTAAAAGTTTTTGAATCCCACCACTGGAAAAGTGGCCTTAACTAAATAATCTAGGCCATCATATAAGTAAATGGGTGGTATCTTACAAACAAATAATTCATTTTGTTTTCTGAGGAAGAATGTTTATGGGAGCAGAATAGACCCATGGAAGAAGGTAAATATCGGCAGTCTTCGGGAAGATGAAAACCATCCAAATTCAGAGAAACACGAAAGAACTTGTTTTAAAGAAATCATAGGGTATCGGGTGTTTTTGGAAGCACAGAATTTTGGAAGCATAGGAAGGAAGAAGCAATAACATAGAAAAGTATATCATGAGCAAGGCATGGCAAGACTGATCAGAAACCAAATCAACTCATGCCACGCTGTAGTTCTGTGGCAGATTTTACCTGTGTGTGCTATTTTTGTATGTGCAAAATAAAATACTTTCTGCAAGATCTCCAGATTGTTCTTTTGTGTCATAAGCATGCTTGGCATGCTAATGAGCAGACTGTAAAATCTTATCTCCCCTTTTCCCTGACAACACATTCATCCCAATGTTGTCGAATGATATATTTCCCATGGTGGTGCAGTAAAAAACCCAGTCACTGCTAGTGTGATCTTTCACAACTGTAAGATGTTCATTTGGCTTACAATATAGGGCTCCTTGATTTACAACAGTTCATTGGGCGACCATGCATTACAACACCACTGAAAAAAAGTATTTACACTTAAGACCATTGCAGCATCTCCACAGTCATGTGATCAAAATTCAAAAGCTTGACAACTGGCATGTATTTATGACGGTTGTGGGATCCTTGAGTCACTTGATCACCATTTGCAGTTCTCTGAGCCAGTTTCCAAAAAACACAGTCAATGGGGGAGGGGGGAAACAGAATTTGCTTAATGACCACGTTATTCATTTAACAACCTTCAGTGATTCTCTTTTTTAACAACTATGGCAAAAAAAAAAAAAGACAAAGCATCTTTCTTAGCAGCAGAAACTCTGGTTTCAATTGTACCCGTAAGTGGAGGACAGCCTGTACTACTTTAAATGCAAGCAAAGTTCAATGGAAATTTACTGCATATTCCTTCTAAAAGGTTTCTTTTGTTTTTTTCTTTTAGCCATGAAGATTTTGAATTCATTTCAGGAACTCGCATGCGCAAACTGGCTCGAGAAGGTCAAAATCCTCCAGAAGGTTTCATGGCTCCGAAAGCGTGGACAGTGCTGACAGAATATTACCAATCCTTGGAAAAAGTTTAAGCTGCTCTTATTAATTGCAGATCAACCTTTGACACTTGATTTATTAACAAGAGGGGACCATCCAGTGATGCTGCTTTGTTGTAGCTTCCATCAGAAAACCTTTCCTAAATATCTTCCTTAAGAACCATTCTCTGCTTATTTTATGTGTTTTGTTACATATTACTAACAAACTGTTTTTTTTTAATGTCTTCTCTTTTAGTTATGTTTTTTTATTATACTAGGTTTTTTTTTAAAAAAACCCTTTTTTTTAATATTCCATTTGCTCCTCTTATTTGACTTGCACTTTTCTGGGATGTTACTTACTTTTTTTTCCTTTTCACTTGATGTAATGGAATTCCAACACTCTGTTTTATAGTTTAAGGAATAGCTATTATAATCTAATTACATGAGCTAGAAACAGGTATTGAATTTAATCATCATAAAATAGCTTTTAATGTACTACACTTGTACTTTTTGGTCTGGACTTTGAGATTCTTATACGGAATCTCCAAAGTAGTTTTGGATGGGAAATTAAATGTTTGATAAATGTGTGATTTTTTATTTTTGCCTAGTTTTTTCTTAATCATGTAAAAAAAATTATGGGAAATGCAACAGAGCAGCCTAATTATATGGATTATTAATTTTGTTTCATATGCTTTTGGTGGTTGTAACACTACTGCTGTCTTTCAACCTTTTGTTTTAAACTTTTCTGCTCAATATAGTGCTCTTTTAAAATTATTGTGGTTGATACGATTATTCTTTTTGCTCCAATCTCATGTAGTGGATTGGCTCTTCATTAAACGCAAAGGTTTACCCTTCTGAAGAAGGGAAAGCTTGGGTAAAAAGATATTTGTCTGCTTCAAAAATGCCTGCTTTGATCCTTTGACATTTCAATATTTTGGGACTGCAAGTTAACTGAATTAACATGGAACAGCCTTGTTATTGTAAAAGCTGTCCATGTAAATTTTGATTTCTGGCTAGGAATAATCTCTGCTTTGTTAGTTAATATACAGTTTGTGTCCTTAAAGTATCCACAACTTAAAACAAAAGGTGAATGTTTGTATAACAGCTTATTCTACAACAAAGCATGCAAGAAGGTTCCAGGCTCAGTTCTTGATTTATCCAGATAGAGGGACTGAAAACTTTTGTTTCCAAGCCTGGAAAGAATTAGCTGGGGAATTGTTGGACTTGATGTCTCCATACATTAAACTTGCTGAGATTAAGAAACGCTGGTCTATAGAGACAACAACACAGAATTCAATAGATGAATAATTTGATTCTGTAAAAAGGAGTTTATGTCAGCTTATTAGCCAAGAATATTGCAATTATAGGTGAAGAAAAAAATAACAAGAGCAAACAAGCATGAATAACTTTTCTCCATGTATCTGCTATTTCACACTCATAAACAGAATCCTAAGGACTTTTTAAAATCCATCTACTTAAAAGTATACAGTAGGTAGGCCACGACTTACAATTACCTTGTGGGAACCAGAACTTCCATTGCAGTTGTTAAGTGAGTGATGCCCAACAGAGTCATTAAGCAAATCCAGCTTCCCCTGTTGACTGCTTCTTGGAAACCCCTGGAGAAGGTGGTGATTGGGTGACCCCAACACACCACAACCATCATAAATACATGTCAGTTGAAAAGCCCCCAAATTTTGATTGTGACCCATTAGAATTTTGTGATAATTCTAAGTGTGGGAGCTTTTTTTCAGCACTGTCATAATTTTGGAACAGTCATTAAATGAATGGTTGTAAGTCGAGGACTACCTATATGGGTAAAAATAGCCATAATTAAATGTTTGTACAACATTGAAGAAAAAGGTCAATCATCGTTATACTTGGGCAATCATCCAATGGGCACATCAATATGAAAAAAAAGAACCTATTCATTTGTGAAAATACTCATAGTATTTTGGTTAAGAATATGCATTATGAACCCTACGGTTGAATCATCATATGTGGCAACATATGATCACAAATGTAAATTTGATCTAGTATGATACAATTAGCTGATAAAAACATTGAGGACAATCTCCAGTTAATAAAAAAAGGCACGTGTAGGAGATGACCAGAAGGAACTTGAGGAAGGGTTCAACAGGCAGAACAAGAAGCAATAGTTGGAAACTAATCCAGAAGAGAACAAACCTAGAACTAAGGAGAAATTTCCTAATGGTTAGAATAATGAATGAATGGAAGAAATTAAATGCCTCCGGAAGTTATGGGTGCTCAAACACGGGAGGTTTTTAAAAAGAGATTGAACAACCATTTGTCTGGAAGTATAAGGGTTTCTTGCGTGAGTATGGGGTTGGATTAGAAGACGTCTAAGATTGCTTCCAACTCTGTTAAATTATTCTGTTAAATCAGGGATATCAAACTTGCGGTCCTGGGCTGGATGTGTCATGCAGTGCCCAGGCCCAAGCCCAGTTTAGCAACGAGGAATAAAGTCGTGATATGTCACGTGATGTTGCCATGACAACATGAGTTTGACCCTGCTGTGTGAAGTGAATGGTTGCTACATTAGAAGAGAAGGATCTGCCCTGAGAAACTGGAAGTGGAAGATGCGTGATCATGTCCCCCTCCCGCCAATAAAATTGCCAGTCTTCATTTTGGTAGGCCCGAAATGTTTTTGCAGTCATCAGGACTCTTGCCAGTTTGCAGCCTGCCAGTTGTATCCATGAGGTAAGTCACCCAAATTCATTTACTTTAGAGTCACATGATCACATTTGAGAACTCTGTCCTAATATAGCCCTGTTAGCAAGCTGTTCACACTCAAAATCAAAGTCCTGAAATGACACGTAGACATTTTTTCCTGTCAATGAAGACTAAGGAACTTGGCTTGGATCTGGGACCCTGCGTTTTACAGCCTGGATTGCTTGATACGAACAGACCTGGAATTGTTGCAAACAAAACAAAAGTCTGGAGCTGGACCAAAGGATTCGAGTTGTAAATATTATTATATCCTCAATTAAAAACAGAGAAAAGAAATAATGATTTATGTCTCTGTGACCTCAGTTTTGTCATCTCTGTAAATGCATATTTTCATAGCCAGAAAATTAAGAAAAATATCACGTTTTCCTACTTTGTCATCAAATTGGCATAATTTCCCGATAGCCTTAAAATAAGTTTACTGTTTTGCGTGCCTCCATTACAGTGATGTGCATCTGGAAGATTTGCCTCTTAGGAATAAGTAATGCAAATTGCAAAGCATAAAACAAAATGACAGAACCAAAAATGCAGATAGCTTCCTATTGCTAATCTTATTACAGTAGTTTGAAAAATATTGCTTACATTTTGTGAATCCATTTATCTTTCTTTATATTATAAATGAAGCCCCTTTTTTAGAGTTTACAGCCTACTCAAAATACCTAATTAAAAAGTAGTGCAAAGTAATATCAGTTGCAGAAAATCCAGTTACAAGAAAGGATTAAATAGCAAAATTAAACTTTAGAAAAAAATATGTTATATAAAATTTACTTATTCTGTGGAACCAATACTTTCTTCAATAAGTAAACAGTCTTCAAAAATAAATTATTTGCCAAAATTAGCCATGGACTCTTGTTACTAACCAAGCTCTAATTTTGAGCATCTTGAAAACAAAAGGTAATTATTGGATGCCAGTAAAACTAACTTAACTGAAAGTGATCATCAATAATTCATCATCAAACTAAACTGACATATCTTATGGGGTGCCTTAAGGTTGAATCCTGGGTTCTGTAATCTTATTTAAAAATAATAATAGCTTTGAGGCAGAGATGGCAAATACATAAACCTCATAAAATCAAGTAGTATAATCTAAAAGCCAGAAATAAAATACAAAACCATCTTATGAATTAAGGAAGCTTCAAAAAACAAAATGAATTTGTTAAGGATAAATGAAATTATTTTCACCCTAAGAGAAATCAAAGCACAGGAACACAATAGGGAATCCTAGGACTGACAATATGAACAAGATCTTTGAGTAATAACTGAGTATAAAATGAATAAAAATGATTGGTGTGATATGGCTGCAAAAACTCAAATGGAATTTTATGTTGCCCTAATAGAAGTATTCTTTCCAAATAATTGGAAATAATAGCTCCATTTTATTTTGCATTTATTAGGTCCCCAGCTTGAGATATAGTGTTAAATAGTGCCTTTAAGCTTGAACAGAGAAGAGGATGATCAGAGGTTAGAATTAAATTCTAGAAGAGACCCTGAAGGAACTGGGATATTTTTAGCTTTAAGAAAACTTTAAAATGAGAGTGGAAATGTGATCGCAGCTACAAGAGTCCTCAAAGGGGGTCAAAAAAAGTCCAGGTGATGGATGCAACCAGGTACTTGAAGCATCAGTCCATCTTTATATATGTTGCATATATAGGAGCCCTGGTGGCGCAGTGGTTAAAATGCAATATTGCAGGCAAACTGTCCACAGCCTGCAGTTCAATCCTGACAGGGCTCAAGATTGACACAGCTTTCTGTCCTTCTGAGGTTGGTAAAATGAGGACCCAGATTGTTGAGGGCAATATACAAATAATGATTCTACAATGTTAAATGGCCCGGTATATACGCCTAAAGTGCTATTGTTATGCTATAAAAGCAGAGATGGTATTCAGCAGGTTCTGACCAGTTCTGGAGAACTGGTAGCAGAAATTTTGAGTAGTTCGGAAAACCGGAAAATACCACCTCTGACTGGCCCTGTCCCCATCTATTCTCTCCCTCCTGAGTCTTAGATCAACTGGATCTTCTTTTGTACAGGAAAACAGAGCTGGAAAGTAGGTTAGTGGGGTAGGGAAGGAATGGGGAGTTTACAGTATATCCTTCCCCTGCCACGCCCACCAAACCACATTCACTGAACCAGTAGTAAAAATTTTTGAATCCTACCACTGTATAAAAGTTGAGCCTTCAAGCGTGAAATTGGGAAACTACCTTGAGATTTTTTTTAGATTGTCATCAATGGACATCTCCATAGCAATCCCCAAATATTTCCAAGGATATGACTCTTGACAACTTTCAAAGACCAAAAAGGGTATGACAAAAGAAGATCAAGACTGATTCAGAAGGCAGGAAATAGAATGATGGATATATAGATGGGAAACAGAATTTGATGGAATAGTCATTTCACTTGATTGCAGACTTATAGAAGTACACATTCAGTCCTTGATGGAAATGAATTAAGGTTAAAATTGAATTACTGATAAAATATTAGGAAATAGTGTTATAATAATAAAAGCACTTAGACTTGAGTGGAACCAGTTATCCAAAACTATGATTCCCACTCACTAGAACTGTTCAAGAAGAAGTTAGATAGCCATCTAAAATACCTAAATTTGGATTGAATGGGGTGGCCTAAATGACTCTTTCCAATAAATATGGAGATGTCTAGGGCAACCATAGCAGCTTGATTAAATAATTATCCTCTATTTATATAACTTATTAATATATTCTATCAAGTCAGTGTTGAATCTTAGTGACCACACAGATATCCAGGTATCTCTAAATAGTACAGAGAAGAGCAACCAGGATATTTTGGGGACTGGAGGCTAAAACATACAATGAACGGTTGCAGGAACTGGGCTTGGCTAGTCTAGTAAAGAGAAAAACCAGGGGAGACATGATAGTGGTCTTCCAATATTTGAGGGGCTGCCACAGGGAGGAAGGGGTCAAGCTATTTTCTAAAGCTCCTGTAGGCCAGACAAGGAATAATGGATGGAAACTGAACAAGGAGAGTTTTAACCTGGAAGTAAGGAGAAACTTTCTGACAATGAGAACAATCAACCAATAGAACAGCTTGCCCTCAGAAGTTGTGGGAGCGCCATCAGTTGAGACTTTCAAGAAGAGATTGGACTGCCATTTGTGAGAAATGGTGTAGGGTCTCCCGCTTGGGCGGGGGTGTGTGGACTAGATGACCTACAAAGTCTCTTCCAACTCAGATTATCTGTTAATCTGTATAACCTTAATCTCTTCCTTAAGGACAAGGGTCTTCAAACTTGGCAAGTTTAAGACTTGTGGACTTCGACTCCCAGAATTCCTGAGCTAACATGACTGGAGGAGGAATTCTGGGAGTCGAAGTCCACAAGTCTTTTTTTTATTTATTTAAAAATTCTTTATTGAAATTCAAAATATTAAAAAGTTTACAAAAATTTAAAATATTAAAAAAATTACAAAAATTTCTAGAATAGAAGATGTGTCAATATCTTTCAACATCATTTGCTTGACAGTACAATAAATACAATACATACAATTAATACTTGACAGTTATTCATAGTATTAGTAATACTAATTCACAGTGCCTTAATAATAATAAAAAGTATTTTTATGCATGTATATCGGTCATTGGTTCAAAAAAGAAAAATATCATATTAACACTAAGTACGTATATATATCTAAAAAGAGAAAAATCAGATAAATCTATATAATTATAGTCTATGTACTGTGAAAAATATAGAAAAAGGAGGAAATAAAATTGGCATATGGTATATAGGTAGGACCAAGCTGTTGAAACTGAGAAACTGCCATAAAATGGAGATATATGTAAATATTCATATTTAATTTATAATATCTATTTAGTTATACTTATATTGTATACTGAAAAATATATAACATATCTCCTTTTATGGCTATGGAATAGAGAGCACAGTACGAAGTCCACAAGTCTTAAAGCTGCCAAGTTTGAAGCCCCCTGTTTTAGGTCTCTCAAAGGTGCCCCTATCACCACTGTAATGAGTCCATCCATCTTGCTTCTGGTCATCCTCTTTCCTTCTCTTCCACTTTGCTTAGCATTGTGGACTTCTTGAGAAAATAATTTATTTGTACTGAAGATAATAGAAGCATGCATTGGTAAAGGAAGTTTGTAATAAGAACAAGGTGTGCATAATATGTATTAAAGATGCATAACTAGAAGCCTCTAGGCAAAAAAACTGGCTCCCATGTGGCAACATAGAAGGATAAAAGACTATCATTGTTGGTAGTAAAGCTTCAGGCTCTTGAAGAGAGGAGCATGCTGAGCACTTCCAATCCTTAACTGGGAAGTCCTTTGGTGAAACTGCTGATCAACAAAAGGGATTTTCATCAGGAAAGTCCTCTGGCATTCCATGGAAAATGATGCTTTTTCCATCCCTGTTACTGCAGTGGAACAAAGAGGGGAGAGTTTGCTAGCCAAGTTCATTTATATAAAGTTCCAATTGTCTGACCTACAAATATTGTATTTGTACAGCTTGAATTCTGCCAGAAGGGTGCGGGCAGCAGAAGGGAAGCAATTTGCTTGCAACTTAGTAACAGGCTTTAAAGTCACATCTGCAACTCCTAAAAAGCAATGAATGTCCCCAGTTTAAATCCCCCAAGTCCACCCCGTTTGCATAATATTCAGTTAGACTTGCAAGTAATCAAAGGAATCATTTTTTTAAAAATGCCTAATGCACAGTACCCTTATAGGGAACTAACCATCCTGTATGTCTTATCCTATACAAGTAAATAAATTGCAATGGGACGGAAACAAGGACTGGATTCCTAAACTGTATCTTTCCATTGGAGAAATTTGTCATTCTCAATAACCATTTTATAATATCATTAATGGACAACAAAACAGTTGTCATACACTGAAACTCTACTTTTACCCTTTTCTTTTTCCAGTAAAGGATAGGTTGAAAAGGGTTAATTTTGAATGGTTTGTTTCTCAGATGGCTCTATAGAGTATGTGTTCCCCCCATCCAATTACCCAGATATTTGTTACTAAAGTGTAATCAAGAATTGTGGTTTTCATTATAATTAAGATTCATTAGGAAGGGTCTGATGTACTTCCTTGCAATTTGAATTCTGTTGGCTATTGGCCTTGAAATGATGAGAGATGCTTGCATTTGAAACTTTACTATTGTATCTGCATGCTGTCCAGAGTGGAATTAACAATACTGGAGTGTGAAAGGTGTATGAAAACATTACAGGTGTATACATGAGACTTATTTTATTGTACTTATTTATAGAGAAATGGGAAATTAAGTAATCCTCACTGCTTCATAGACCAGGGGTCTCCAGCCTTGGCAACTTTAAGACTTGTGGTCTTCAATTCCCAGAATTCTGGGAGTTGAAGTCCACAAATCTTAAAGTTGCCAAGGTTGGAGACCCTTGTCATAGACTGTGTAACTTTTTCTGTGGTTGAATTTTCTCTGGTAAAGTATTTAAAGATCAAAATATATCGAACATATGTTACTTGTGCACACTAAACTAGTGACGAATTAATTCCTGGAAGAAAATAATGATCAAATTATACATAATTAGACTCATTTGATTAGTCACATTTGGCCTCATGACAAAAGATGACCTTATTTTAAATGGAGAATTTTAAGACAATTGATTAAGTTGGTCTTTCTGATGATTAATTCCTTAGCAGAATGTTTTCCCCTTTGAATTTAGTAGGTAAACATTGCACCAAAGTTGAAGATAAAACCAAGCCTTAGTATAATAGAGTAATACTAAGTAAGGTGTGCAAATAAAGCAAACTGATCATTTCAGTTAACCTGGTTGAGCTTGAATTGTATTTAATACATAAATAATAAGCTAAATTATCCTGAAATTCAAAATTGAAGGGATTATTTAAGTCCAAGATTTCATTTTTGTAAAGAGGTGCTATATATTTATCCTAACTCCTGCACTGGAAAACCTTTTCTTTGATCACAGTCCTGTTTCAGAACCTTTGTACATAATTATTTACCACTACTATAATTTCTACATATCTCTATATTGCTGCTCTATGAAATGCTATCATCACTGACTGTATCATAGTCAGTGTTTGTGTCTTTATGTGTGCGCACTTGGAATAAAGTTTTAAAGGCTACTTGAAACAATTATGAAAGAAAAAATTAAAAATTTAGAAATTGATAAACAGCAGTGTTGGATTTTATTGACAGCTTGGTCAATAAATTTGTTTTCTCATGCCACAAATCTCAGAATTTTGTTTTTCTACGATTGCCAGACTTTAAAAGAACGTTTTGGTTGTTTTCTTCCTCTGCCTCATCATTTTTCAGTTGTGGAGAGCATGGCAGTCAAAGCAAAGAACATATAAAATGGGATAGTGCGCAATTTGTTTTATTAAAAAAATAATGCATCTAAGCTTAATTTTCTTGCAAACATAAAACATGCAATGCTTAAAACATAATCAAATGCATATTTTGACTGACATATTTAATACTAATCATCGGTTAGAATTTTGTGAATTCTTATGAAGGGTGCTCATTTGAAGGAAAAGACTATTATAACAAAGTAGAATTCACCAAGGCTGCAGATCAAAAGTGATCGGCACATTAGCTTCCTACCATCACTTATACATTAACCTGGACACGTGTAAAGAGAACACCAAGAGTTCTGCAAATTGTGTTGGTAAAGAAAAAAAAAAAGCTCAAGATGGCAAATAGTGTGAAATAGTGAAACACACACAATAGTGTGAAATTCCCTTTCTTTATATGTATATGTTACTCACGTGATGCACATAAAATGCACAGTGGTTGATGAGGTGGTTGTAGCCATTGTTTTGATCTATCTGGACCACACAATAGTTTTCTTGCACGTTGAGCCTGCCAGATATTTTAAAAGCTTTAAAGATAGATTCCACCCAGCAGTAATAAGTGGAAACTGTTAATGAAAATTATCTAGAAGTCTTTACTGACAAAGGAGAGGAAAAAAAGGGAAGCAGATTTATCAGAACTGCCTAGCAACTAAGGGATTAGGTTCCCATTCAGTGGATTAATTGCTACAGAGAGAAGCTGCTTGGTGAGTTAACAAAAAGCAATGAAAGACACTGTACAAACACAGCAAGGAGAGACGAAGAAATAAAGTTAAGAGTCTGACATAGCAGAGCAACCTAAAAATATGACACAGAGGAAAAAAAGGAGCTTTGTAATATTAACATGTAACCAATACTACTTTGCCTATTGGTCCAGACAGGTGGTTTAGTCCTACTAATTGTTTTGTTCATGAAATAGTTTTCTACCAGAACAAAGGGTTGGCCCATCCTAAGTCCAAGACCCCCTTACCACATGCTCCATCAGGGTCCCCTAGTTCTTTAACCTGTACTGGTCAGTGCTTTGTCAAGCAGTCCATGTCAGCGTGAGGATGGGGAGAAGGGTGATAAAAAAACAGGAAACAACTCAGGCTGTCTTTCTCCCCTCTGTTATTTGCTTTCCTGGATTAGCTTTTTCCAAGAAAAAGAAACTATGTTTGCTACTGTCAGGAAGGCAACAACAGAAGAAAAAGGCTGAGACAGAGTCGATTGGCTTCTGCTGGAAGGGTGGAATCTCTGGGATGAACCTCCCCACCCTGCAATTTCAGAGAAAATCTGCAAAATGGTGGTTGCAACATTGGCTTTGGAGAAGGAGCCAAGCCAATTAAGTCTGAATCAAGAAGTCCCACAGCATCCTGAGGGTAGTACAGAAAGTTTTCTTCTTCCTCTATGAGTAGTCACTTTGAGAACAGAGATGGAAACAAAATCCAGTTTTGGAGGATGCATAGTGTATCTGCCTTACACATGGCATTTAATACTTTTATTGGGTGATTTCCATAATGAATGAATAACTCCATTTGAAACACAGACACACACACATACACAGACATAGTTTTGGATAGATTGATGCCAGACTAATTTATCTCTGCTAGTTGACTTGTCAATGATATTATCAGGAAGACATTTGTTCAAGTCCCACATTGTCTCTGGTCTATTAGAAGCATACACTGTGTAAGACCTTACTCCAAATTAATGTTCTTGGAAATATTTTGCGTGGAGCCAACGGCATGGGCACAACCATTTTTGCTGGAGCTATGTAGCTGACAAATGCTTTCCTGTCCTGTGATGATAAAGACATTTTAATTGCTCTGGGCTTTCATTGTAGTTCAAACTTTCACAAAGCCTGGTTTGAATTCAAAGGCTCCTTTTTCTTCTCTTTTCTTTGGAGAAATGTGTCTTACAGCACAGTCATGGTTTGAATTAGTATTTATATGTATGCTGAATATATTGCGCATTAACCCTTTCTTTTATATTCCATGCATTCTTTAGGCAAAGACCAAAGTGATCTCTTGTGACCCAGAACAGAATTCCTCAGGGGAGCAGAGCCAGGGCTCTTCTCAGTGTAGACCATCTACACAAACCTGCTTTACTCCATTCAAAGATAAGAGAGTGGCTTGGGAGGGACACAAACACATGTATTTTCTTTATGTGCCCTGCCTGTGTGGGATTTCTTTTTGTTTTCATATCTAAAAGAGGTCAGGAGGAGATTATGAAGATTTGGTTGTGGTTCTTTGCCCATCTACATGGTGATTTTGAAATTAAATGTACATTATCCTAAAGATAATGGGCTTTCTTCATTAATCCCAGAGAAAAAAAAGGATATAAAAATGAGTTAGGAATTTTGAAGAAAATTAGTTTTAAATCTCCAATCCAACAAATGCCAGTCAATCCAGCCATCTTGGCTAGAACCAACTCCTGGCACTCATGGTATGTACCAAGGTCTCAATCATCTGGCAGGATTTCCTACTACTGTATCTCCCAGCTTTTCCTTCGCTAGTCCTATTTTTTCCAGCCCCGCAGTAGTCATAGAGCCTGCTTCCCAAAAGAAGATACCAGGAGAGAAATTTTCTCCTGAAGAAAATGAAGGTTTTACAGATCAGAAAGTGGGAATAGTGGTAGAGAAATGTAGAGATGATTTAAAAAAAATATCAATGATGGCATTCTCTGATATTGCTTTTTAACTATATAGGTTAGGAAGAATAGGAAAGTAACTGCTTTGTCGTACTAGGTACGTATTTATGTATTTGTTATGTAGGCTTATATACAGCTCAATTAACTTATCTCAAAGTTATTTAAAAGAAAATCTTCCTATCCATCCACCCACCAAACCCAAGTCAATCATTCCCTTCCATAAAACCCATGGCCACATCTCTTTATCTCTACTTATTACAATGCTTTCTATGTAAATCAACCTCAGCATAAAAACATCCCTCAAGCCAAAAATTTCCAAATATGCATTACTGTTTTGCAAATTGAAATGTGGAAGATTAATTTTTAAGCAATACAGATCTATGAATGCTGTTAAAAATGAATTTAACATGCTTTTAAGATCTATCTTTGTTACATTTAATAATATTGAGAAAGAGAAATAAATCTATTAATTTTCAGCTGCAAAGAAACTAAACAATATATCTTCTATCTTGAATATACTTGGGAAAATATATCTAAATTTTCATCTATTAATCAGCTAGATTTGGTCTTATTCTAATAGCTCCCATCCATCAAGAACACATATGTTCAGAAACAATGTTTGCCTCCTTGCAGAATATGAGATTTACAAGTTATCACAGGACCAAGTCAAAAACTTTTCCTTCAGAAAATTATTATTACAATTGCATCTATAAAACCAGGAAAGACTTCAGACCCTCACGGTTTTACAGCTGAAGTATATTGAATTTCCAGATGCTGTTTTATTGGAGGT
Organism: Laticauda colubrina; assembly: GCA_015471245.1. Taxonomy (NCBI): domain Eukaryota; kingdom Metazoa; phylum Chordata; class Lepidosauria; order Squamata; family Elapidae; genus Laticauda; species Laticauda colubrina. The sequence continues at coordinate 19,189,569 of BLBF01000026.1, forward strand.
ACGTGATAAAGTTTTCCAAATCAAATTCAATGCTTTAATTTTAATGAGACATATATCACAGTTATTCCAAACCAGGAAGAAAAAGTTTATATGCATTTTCAAATTATAAACATCAATAAGCATGGATAAATTCAGATCTAAAATTTTAATAGCCACTTTGGCTGATTGCTTACAGTTTGTTTTTACAATTATGCATGCAGTTCAGGCTGGATTTATATGAAGCAGTCAAAGTTGTAAGAATATTAGGATTTTAACTGAGGATTTTTGTGTGCCTTGGTATAGAGAGAATCTAGTGGCTATGATTTATTTTGACACAAAGATTTAATGTGATTAGTTTTAACCAGGGGTGGGATTTAAATTTCTTAACAACCAGTTCTGTGGGCATGGCCTAATTTGTGGGTGTGACTTGGTGGTCATGTGACTGGGTGGGTGTGGCTTGCTGA